>OX104111.1:88143504-88551748 GCA_944474755.1 Limnoperna fortunei
GCCAGACCCAAAAAAGGGGTTCAAAATACAGTTTTTTGCTTATAGTTCAAAAGTATAACAGATACAGGAAAACCAAAGAGACCTTCCTTCTTCAGCATCTAAAGCTCTACAAAACTCCCTATTTTGTCAAAGTTGTATGATGACTCCTTGTAGGAGTTATTGCCCTTTAATTGTCAAAATTGATGATTTTTGCCATTTTTGCTCAAAATCTTGAAATTATTAGAACTAGAGAAACAGTTAGCATTGCTTAATTGTTCTGCTCTATGAGGGCTACAAAAATGACTAAAGGGTCAAGATTGTCCGATTAACCCAGTCTTCACAAAATTAGTTTTTGGCTTGTCAGACCTAAACACAAATACTGCCGGACCAATTTAACATTTCTGTTGTAAATTTAACAAATTTGTCGGACTGGAGTTAAATTAGCCTGTTTTTTGCCGGTCTGGTCCAGCGGACCGGCACATTTCGGGAAGACTGTTAACCGTTTAAGAGTTATTCCCCTTGAACTGTTTTTTTAGCTCACCTGGACCAAAGGTCCAGGTGAGCTTTTGCTATCACTTGGCGTCCGTCATAAACTTTTTCAAAAATCTTCTCCTCTGAAACCACTGGGCCAATTTTTTTCAAACTTGGCCACAATCATCCTCAGGGTTCCTAGTTTCAAGTTTGTACCCAGGGTGTTGATCAACAGACAAATATGGCCACTGTTACTAAAAATAGAACATGGGGGTAAACACAGGTTTTTGATCATTATCTAAAAAACTATAATAGCTATAGAGAAAACCGTTACTTCAAATTGGTCTACAATAGTTGCTTTTAGTGCCAAGTTGTGTATTGGTGTCTTGTAGGAGTTATTGCCCTTTTTTGACGATTTTTGACAAAATATTTGGTATTTACAATATAACCTGAAAACTATACGATGTAGAGTGAAACTGTTAAAGGCAAAAATGATCAGCAACAAAGCCCTACAATTCACTTGATTGGTCTGAAATTGTCAGATGACTCCTTATATGAGTTATTGCCCTTAAATGGTAATTTTTTATGAAATTTTCCGTTTTTGTCCTGTAACTTTAAAACTATAACAGCTAGAGTAAAACTGTAGATAGCAAAAATGATCAACAATACAAGCCCTACAATTCACTGTATTAGTCTGAAATTGTCAGATGACTCCTTATAGAAGTTATTGCCCATAAATGACAATTTTTTATGAAATTTTCCATTTTTGTCCTGTAACTTAAAAACTGTAACAGCTAGGGTGAAACTGTTAATAGCAAAAATGATCAGCAATACAAGCCCTACAAATTACCATTTTAGTCTGAAATTGTCAGATAACTCCTTATATGAGTTATTGCTCTTAAATTGCAATTTTTTATGAAATTTTCCGTTTTTGTCCTGTAACTTAAAAACCATTAAAGCTAGAGTGAAATAATAAATTGCAAAAATGATCAGCAAAAAAAGCCTTACAATTCCTTTGATTGGTCTGAAATGGTCAGATGACTCCTTACAGGGGTTATTGCCCTTAAATGACAATTTTGTTATGAAATTTTCCATATTTGTCCTGTAATTTGAAAACTATAGTAGCTAGATTAAAACTGTAAATTGCACAAATGATCAGCAATAGATGCACTACAAATGATTGCTTAGTCCAAAATTGCAAGATGACTCTTTATAGGAGTTATTGCCCTTTCATTATGAATTTGGACAAATGTACACCTTTTTAGCTCACCTGGACCGAAGGTCCATGTGAGCTATTGCTATCACTTGGCGTCCGTCGTCCGTCGTAAACTTTTTCAAAAATCTTCTCCTCTGAAACCACTGGGCCAATTTTTTTCAAACTTGGCCACAATCATCCTTAGGGTTCCTAGTTTCAAGTTTGTACCCAGGGTGTTGATCAACAGACAAATATGGCCGCTGTTACTAAAAGTAGAACATGGGGGTCAACACAGGTTTTTGATCATTATCTAAAAAACTATAATAGCTATAGAGAAAACCGTTACTTCAAATTGATCAGCACATTAAGGTCTACAATAGTTGCTATTAGTGCGAAGTTGTGTATTGGCTTCTTGTAGGAGTTATTGCCCTTTTTAGCTCACCTGACCCGAAGGGTCATGTGAGCTATTGCCATCACTTGGTGTCCGTCGTCGTCGTCCTTAACTTTTCTTCAAAAATCTTCTCCTCAAAAACCACTGAAGGGATTGCTTTGAAACTTTGCATACATCATCAGTAAACTGCCCTCTACCAAGTTTGCCCAAATCATGGCCTCAGACCAACCAACATGGCCGCCATGGCTAAAAATAGAACAGGGGTCAAAATACAGTTTTTTGCTTATAGTTCAAAAAGTATAACAGATACAGGAAAACCGAAGAGACCTTCCTTCTTCAGCATCTAAAGCTCTACAAAACACTCCATTGGGTCAAAGTTGTATGATGACTCCTTGTAGGAGTTATTGCCCTTTAATTGTCAAAATTGATGATTTTTGCCATTTTTGCCTCAAAATCTTGAAAATTATTAGAACTAGAGAAAAAGTTAGCATTGCTTAATTGTTCTGCTCTATGAGGGCTACAAAAATGACTGAAGGGTCAAGATTGTCTGATTAACCGTTTAAGAGTTATTCCCCTTGAACTGTTTATTTTAATCGGTTTTAATTGATTTTTAGCTCACCTGACCTGAAGGGTCATGTGAGCTATTGCCATCACTTGGCGTCCGTCGTCGTCCGTCGTCGTCGTCGTCGTCGTTAACTTTTCTTTAAAAATCTTCTCCTCCAAAACCACTGAAGGGATTGGTTTGAAACTTTGCACATATCATCAGTAAAATGTCCTCTGCCAAGTTTGCACAAATCATGGCCTCAGACCAACCAACATGGCCGCCATGGCTAAAAATAGAACAGGGGGGTCAAAATACAGTTTTTGGCTTATAGTTCAAAAAGTATAACAGATACAGGAAACCCAAAGAGACATTCCTTCTTCAGCATCAAAAGCTCTACAAAACACTCCATTTGGTCAAAGTTGTATGACGACTCCTTGTAGGAGTTATTGCCCTTTAATTGTCGAAATTCATGATTTTTGCCATTTTTGCCTCAAAATCTTGAAAATTATTAGAACTAGAGAAAAAGTAAGCATTGCTTAATTGTTCTGCTCTATGAGGGCTACAAAATTGGCTTTAGAGTCAAGATTGTCTGATTAACCGTTTAAGAGTTATTCCCCTTGAACTGTTTATTTTAATAGGTTTTAATTGATTTTTTTAAATCTTCTCCTCTGAAACCACTGAAGTACTGCTTTGAAACTTTGTACAAATCATCCATCAAATGTCCTCAACCAAGTTTGCACCAACCATGGCCGCAGATTAACCAACGTGGCTGCCATGGCTAAAAAAAGAACGGGAGGGGGGGGGGGGGGGTCAAAATACAATTTTTGGCTTATAGTTCAAAAAGTATAACAGATACAGGAAAACTGAAGAGACATGCCTTCATCGGCATCAAAAGCTCTACGAAATACTCCATTGGGTCAAAGTTGTATGATGACCTTATAGGAGTTATTGCCCTTTAATTGTCAAAATTGATTATTTTTGACATTTTTGCCTCAAAATCTTGAAAATTATTAGAACTAGAGAAAAAGTTAGCATTGCTTAATTGTTCTGCTCTATGAGGGCTACAAAAATGACTTCAGGGTTAAGATTGTCTGATGAACCTCAGGGTTAAGATTGTCTGATGAACCTTTTAAGAGTTATTCCCCTTGAACTGTTTTTTTTTAATCGGTTTTAATTAATTTTTTAAAAATCTTCTCCTCTGAAACCACTGAACGTACTGCTTTGAAACTTTGTACACGTCATCCGTCAAATGTCCTCAACCAAGTTTGCACCAACCATGGCTGCAGATTAACCAACATGGCCGCCATGGCTAAAAATAGAATGGAAAGGGGGGGTGGGGGGTAAAATAAGTTTTTGGCTTATATTTAAAAAAGTGTAAAAGATACAGGAAAACCGAAGAGACCTTCCTTCTTCAGCATCTAAAGCTCTACAAAACACTCCATTGGGTCAAAGTTGTATGATGACTCCTTGTAGGAGTTATTGCCCTTTAATTGTCAAAATTGATGATTTTTGCCATTTTTGCCTCAAAATCTTGAAAATTATTAGAACTAGAGAAAAAGTTAGCATTGCTTAATTGTTCTGCTCTATGAGGGCTACAAAAATGACTGAAGGGTCAAGATTGTCTGATTAACCGTTTAAGAGTTATTCCCCTTGAACTGTTTATTTTAATCGGTTTTAATTGATTTTTAGCTCACCTGACCCGAAGGGTCATGTGAGCTATTGCCATCACTTGGCGTCCGTCGTCGTCGTCGTCGTCGTTAACTTTTCTTTAAAAATCTTCTCCTCCAAAACCACTGAAGGGATTGGTTTGAAACTTTGCACATATCATCAGTAAAATGTCCTCTGCCAAGTTTGCACAAATCATGGCCTCAGACCAACCAACATGGCCGCCATGGCTAAAAATAGAACAGGGGGGTCAAAATACAGTTTTTGGCTTATAGTTCAAAAAGTATAACAGATACAGGAAACCCAAAGAGACATTCCTTCTTCAGCATCAAAAGCTCTACAAAACACTCCATTTGGTCAAAGTTGTATGACGACTCCTTGTAGGAGTTATTGCCCTTTAATTGTCGAAATTCATGATTTTTGCCATTTTTGCCTCAAAATCTTGAAAATTATTAGAACTAGAGAAAAAGTAAGCATTGCTTAATTGTTCTGCTCTATGAGGGCTACAAAATTGGCTTTAGAGTCAAGATTGTCTGATTAACCGTTTAAGAGTTATTCCCCTTGAACTGTTTATTTTAATAGGTTTTAATTGATTTTTTTAAATCTTCTCCTCTGAAACCACTGAAAGTACTGCTTTGAAACTTTGTACAAATCATCCATCAAATGTCCTCAACCAAGTTTGCACCAACCATGGCCGCAGATTAACCAACGTGGCTGCCATGGCTAAAAAAAGAACGGGGGGGGGGGGGGGGGGTCAAAATACAATTTTTGGCTTATAGTTCAAAAAGTATAACAGATACAGGAAAACTGAAGAGACATGCC
Organism: Limnoperna fortunei; assembly: GCA_944474755.1. Taxonomy (NCBI): domain Eukaryota; kingdom Metazoa; phylum Mollusca; class Bivalvia; order Mytilida; family Modiolidae; genus Limnoperna; species Limnoperna fortunei. The sequence continues at coordinate 88,148,572 of OX104111.1, forward strand.
TTCATCGGCATCAAAAGCTCTACGAAATACTCCATTGGGTCAAAGTTGTATGATGACCTTATAGGAGTTATTGCCCTTTAATTGTCAAAATTGATTATTTTTGACATTTTTGCCTCAAAATCTTGAAAATTATTAGAACTAGAGAAAAAGTTAGCATTGCTTAATTGTTCTGCTCTATGAGGGCTACAAAAATGACTTCAGGGTTAAGATTGTCTGATGAACCTCAGGGTTAAGATTGTCTGATGAACCTTTTAAGAGTTATTCCCCTTGAACTGTTTTTTTTTAATCGGTTTTAATTAATTTTTTAAAAATCTTCTCCTCTGAAACCACTGAACGTACTGCTTTGAAACTTTGTACACGTCATCCGTCAAATGTCCTCAACCAAGTTTGCACCAACCATGGCTGCAGATTAACCAACATGGCCGCCATGGCTAAAAATAGAATGGAAAGGGGGGGTGGGGGGTAAAATAAGTTTTTGGCTTATATTTAAAAAAGTGTAAAAGATACAGAAAAACCGAAGAGACATGCCTTCATCTGCATCAAAAGCTCTACGAAACACTCCATTGGGTTGAAGTTGTATAAGGACTCCTTATAGGAGTTATTGCCCTTTAATTGTCAAAATTGATTATTTTTGACATTTTTGCCTCAAAATCTTGAAAATTATTAGAACTAGAGAAAAAGTTAGCATTGCCTAATTGTTCTGCTCTATGAGGGCTACAAAAATGACTTAGGGTCAAGATTGTCTGATGAACCGTTTAGGAATTGTTCTCCTTGAACATTTTTTAATAAATTTTACTTGATTTTATAAAATCTTCTCCTCTATAACCCATTTAAGGACTGCTTTGAAACATTGCACACATCATCTTTAGGACGTCCTCTACCAAAATTGTGCAAATCATGACACCTGACTACCTACATAGCTACGTTGGCTTAAAATAGAAAATGGGGGGGGGGGGGGGTGGAGTCAAGAGAGTTTTCGACTGATAGTTAAAAAAGTATAACAGGTACAGCAAATTTGAAGTGAACCTCCCTTCTCCCTCTAAGCATCAAAAGCTCCTCCTTATAGGAATTATTTCCCTTAAAAGGTCAAAATTAATTACTTTTGCAGAAGTGTTGGGCAATTCCTTATAGCAAAGAAAAGCTTGATAAAAAAGGGTTGTTTGGTTTCAGGTTCAGGTGAGCGACACAGGCTCCTGGGAGCCTCTAGTTTAAAATCTTCTCCTCTGAAACCACTGAAAGTACTGCTTTGAAATTTTGTACACATCATCTGTCAAATGTCCTCAACCAAGTTTGCACTAACCATGGCTGCAGATTAACCAACCTGGCCACCATGGCTAAAAATTGGAGGGAGGGGGGGGGGGGGCTGTAAAATACAGTTTTTGGCTTATATTTAAAAAAGTGTAACAGATACAGGAAAACGGAACAGACATGCCTTCATCTGCATCAAAAGCTCTACGAAACACTCCATTGGGTTGAAGTTGTATGATGACTCCTTATAGGAGTTATTGCCCTTTAATTGTCGAAATTGTTGATTTTAGCCATTTTTGCCTCAAAATCTTGAAAACTATTAGAACTTGAGAAAAAGTTAGCATTGCTTAATTGTTCTGCTCTATGAGGGCTACAAAATTGCCTTAGGGTCAAGATTGTCTGATTAACCGTTTAAGAGTTATTCCCCTTGAACTGTTTATTTTAATCGGTTTTAATTGATTTTTTAAAATCTTCTCCTCTGAAACCACTGAAAGTACTGCTTTGAAATTTTGTACACATCATCCGTCAAATGTCCTTAACCAAGTTTGCACCAACCATGGCTGCAGATTAACCAACATGGCCGCCAAAGCTAAAAATAGAATGGAGGGGGGGGGGGGGGGGGTAAAATACAGTTTTTGGCTTATAGTTCAAAAAGTATAACAGATACAGGAAAACCGAAGAGACATGCCTTCATCAGCATCAAAAGCTCTACAAAACACTCCATTGGGTTGAAGTTGTATGAGGACTCCTTATAGGAGTTATTGCCCTTTAATTGTCAAAATTGATTATTTTTGACATTTTTGCCTTAAAATCTTGAAAATTATTTGAACTAGAGAAAAAGTTAGTATTGCTTAATTGTTCTGCTCTATGAGGGCTACAAAAATGACTTAGGGTCAAGATTGTCTGATGAACCGTTTAGGAATTATTCTCCTTGAACATTTTTTGAATCAATTTTAATTGATTTTAAAAAATCTTCTCCTCTTTAACCCATTAAAGTACTGCTTTGAAACATTGCACACATCATCTTTAGGACGTCCTCTACCAAAATTGTGCAAATCATGACACCTGACTACCTATATAGCTACGTTAGCTTAAAATAGAAAATGGGGGGGGGGGGGGGGGGTCAACATTAATGACTTTTGCAGAAGTGTTGGGCAATTCCTTATAGCAAAGAAAAGCTGGATAGAAAAGGGTTGTTTGGTTTCAGGTTCAGGTCAGCGATACAGGCTCCTGGGAGCCTCTAGTTTGATGATTTTTGACCAAATTTTTGGTATTTACAATATAACCTAAAAAATATACGAGGTAGAGTGAAACTGTAAATGGCAAAAATGATCAGCAATAAAAGCCCTACAATTCACTTGATTGGTCTGAAATTGTCAAATGACTCCTTATATGAGTTTTTGCCCTTAAATGGTAATTTTTTATGAAATTTTCCGTTTTTGTCCTGTAACTTTAAAACTATAACAGCTAGATTGAAACTGTAAATTGCACAAATGATCAGCAATAAAGACCCTACAATTCACTTGATTGGTCTGAAATTGTCAGATGACTCCTTATATGAGTTATTGCCCTTAAATGGTAATTTTTTATGAAATTTTCCGTTTTTGTCCTGTAACTTGAAAACTATAACAGCTAGAGTAAAACTGTAAATAGCAAAAATGATCAACAATACAAGCCCTACAATTCACTGTATTAGTCTGAAATTGTCAGATGACTCCTTATAGGAGTTATTGCCCTTAAATGGCAATTTTTTATTAAATTTTCCGTTTTGTCCTGTAACTTGAAAACTATAGCAGCTAGATTGAAACTGTAAATTGCACAAATGATCAGCAGTAAAGACCCTACAATTCACTTGATTGGTCTGAAATTGTCGGACAACTCCTTAAATAAGTTATTGCCCATAAATGACAATTTTTTATGAAATTTTCCGTTTTTGTCCTGTAACTTAAAAACTGTAACAGCTTGAGTGAAACTGTTAATAGCAAAACTGATCAGCAATACAAGCCTTACAAATTTTGTTTTAAGTCTGAAATTGTCAGATGACTCCTTGTAGGAGTTATTGCCCTTAAATGGTAATTTTTTATGAAATTTTCCGTTTTTGTCCTGTAACTTAAAAACTGTAACAGCTAGAGTGAAACTGTTGATAACAAAAATGATCAGCAAAAAAATCCCTACAATTCATTTAATTGGTCTGAAATTGTCAGATGACTCATTATAGGGGTTATTGCCCTTAAATGACAATTTTGTTATGAAATTTTCCATTTTTGTCCTGTAACTTGAAAACTATAGTAGCTAGATTAAAACTGTAAATTGCACAAATGATCAGCAATAGAAGCCCTACAAATGATTGCTTAGTCCAAAAATTGCAAGATGACTCTTTATAGGAGTTATTGCCCTTTCATTATGAATTTGGACATATGAACAGTTTTTTAATTATAAATTATAACACACCTATTAGTAGAGTAAAACTGTAAATTTCTAAAGTACCCTAAAGGACAATGCCTAAAAACCATTTAATTTTCAGAAATTGTGGATGGCACCTTATAGGAGTTATTGTATTTAACAAATTTTTTGAAGAAATGTTTAGTTTTTGCACAGTAACTTAAAAGATAAAACAACTAGACTGAAACTGTTAATTTCAAAAATTTAAAAATAGTTTAAGTCATTTGGATTACAGGCTCCTGGGAGCCTCTAGTTTTAATTATAAATTAGTCTATAACGCACCTATTAGTAGAGTAAAACTAAATTTCTAAAGTACCCTAAAGGACAATGCCTAAAAACAATTTAATATTCAGAAATTGTTGATGGCACCTTATAGGAGTTATTGTATTTAACAAATTTTTTGAAGAAATGTTTAGTTTTTGCACAGTAACTTAAAATCTATAACAACTAGACTGAAACTGTTAATTTCAAAAATTTAAATATAGTTTAAGTCATTTGGATTCCAGGTGAGCGATTACAGGCTCCTGGGAGCCTCTAGTTTTAATCGGTTTTAATTGTATTTTTATGCCCCCGCGACGACATGTCGGGGGGGCATTAAGTTTTACTCGTGTCCGTCCGTCTGTACGTCCGAACAAATTTCCGTCAAGCTTTTCTCAGAAACCGTACATGAGAACAATTTGAAATTTGGCAGGGTGGTTCAGTATCACAAGTTGTATGTCCTAAGCGACTTTCAGACCTGTCGGACAACTACTTCCTGTTTGGGACTTCATTTGTACGTAAATACGTCCGTCCGTATGTACGAATTTCCGTCAAGCTTTTCTCAGAAACCGTACATGAGAACAATTTGAAATTTGGCAGGGTAGTTCAGTATTATAAGTTGTATGTCCTAAGCAACTTTCAGACCTGTCGGACAACTACTTCCTGTTTGGGACTTCATTTAGCGGGGGCATCCGTGTCCCATGGACACATTCTTCGATTTTTTAAATCTGCTCCTCTGAAACCACTGAAAGTACTGCTTTGAAACTTTGTACACATCATCCGTCAAATGTCCTCAACCAAGTTTGCACCAACCATGGCTGCAGATTAACCAACATGGCCACCATGGCTAAAAATAGGACGGAAAATGGGCGGGGGTAAAATACAGTTTTTGGCTTATATTTAAAAAATTGTAACAGATACATAAAAACCGAAGAGACATGCCTTCATCTGCATCAAAAGCTCTACGACACACTCCATTGGGTTGAAGTTGTATGATGACTCCTTATAGGAGTTATTGCCCTTTAATTGTCGAAATTGATTATTTTTGACATTTTTGCCTAAAAATCTTGAAAATTATTAGAGCTAGAGAAAATGTTAGCATTGCTTAATTGTTCTGCTCTATGAGGGCTACAAAAATGACTAAGGGTCAAGATTGTCTGGTGAACCGTTTAGGAATTATTCTCCTTGAACATTTTTTGAATCAATTTTACTTGATTTTAAAAAATCTCCTCTTTAACCAATGAAAGGACTGCTTTGAAACATTGCACACATCATCTTTAGGACGTCCTTTACCAAAATTGTGCAAATCATGACACCTGACTGCCTACATAGCTACGTTGGCTTAAAATAGAAAAAATGAAAAAGGGGGGGGGGGGGGGATCGAGAGAGTTTTCGACTGATAAAAAAGTATAATAGGTATAGCAAATTTGAAGTGAACCTCCCTTCTCCCTCTAAGCATCAAAAGCTCCTTCTTATACGAGTTAATTTCCCTTAAAAGGTCAAAATTAATTATTTTTGCAGAAGTGTTGGGCAATTCCTTATAGCAAAGAAAAGCTGGATAAAAAAGGGTTGTTTGGTTTCAGGTTCAGGTGAGCGATACAGGCTCCTGGGAGCCTCTAGTTGACTCATGCTGCTGATGTCATTTTTTGTTTGTTGACACCTTTGATGTTGGATGTATAACTAAAAGTGCAAACGGTTGTCTTGTATTAAGTTTTATATCAGTGATAGGACCTTCTTGATGTGGTCTTGAAGGCCTAATGCATGCTTCTATAATGAAATGAGCTTAAGAAATGGATTAAATTATCTTGACTGGAGTTAAGGTGATTATTTTCATGGAGAAAAATATCTAGAGAAGTGATTTATATATAGTTGACCCACACACATTTTTAAAGCATCGCGAGATTAACTGTGTCGACTTAGACCCGTATCCTTAAATCTGCTGTTTTGTCTATGGAGAGCTTTCTGACGTCCCACTCCCTAAAAAAAGTTAGATGGAAGAGGATTCTTGGACTAGAGGAATAAATTTGGAATTTAGCATGTAACGGCACTAATGTTCACAATGGCATTACACAACCTGAAATAGTAAAGAAGGGGAAATATGGAGCATTGACATGTATCAAAACTAAAAAATTTAGTTTTTAAGAAATTAAAAATTGACCTGAGCCTTGATGAATAGAAAATCATGAGCTTTCTTGTACCTCTATACCCATCCATTATCATCATTCAGCCCAACCTTCCTACCGACCTTGTTAGCTCACCTGACCCAAAGGGTCATGTGAGCTATTGTTATCACTTTGCGTCCGGCGGCGGCGGCGTCTGTAAACTTTTTACATTTTAATCTTCTTCTCTGAAACCACTTGGCCAATTGAAACCAAACTTGGCCATAATGTTCATTGGATGGACCTTTACAAAGTTTGTGGTTTTTATTTTGATTGGTAAACCAATATGGCCGCCACCTCAAGACTTAGTTTAACATAGGACCCTATGGGAAAAAAGTTAAAAAGGGCTTCTTCTCTGAAACCGTTTAACCAATCAAAACAAAACCTACTAGCTATATTGTTGAGATGGTCCTCTATAAAGTTTGTGTTTTAGATGGGAATTGGAAATTCAAAATGGCCGCCACTGCAGGACTTAGTTTAACATAGAACCCTATGGGAAAAAGTTTTAAAAGGCTTCTTCTCTGAAACCGGTTAATCAATGGAAACAAAAACTTACTAGCAATATTGTTTGGATGGTCCTCTATAAAGTTTGTGTTTTTTTTGGCAATTGGAAATTCAAAATGGCCGCCACTGCAGGACTTAGTTTAACATAGAACCCTATGGGAAAAAGTTTTAAAAGGCTTCTTCTCTGAAATCGGTTAATCAATGGAAACAAAAACTTACTAGCAATATTGTTTGGATGGTCCTCTATAAAGTTTGTGTTTTTTATGGCAATTGGAAATTCAAAATGGCTGCCACCGCAGGACTTAATTTAACATAGGACCCTATGGGAAAAAGTTTGAAAGGCTTCTTTTCTGAAACCGGCCAACCAATGGAAACAAAACTTACTAGCAATATTGTTTGGATGGCCCTCTATAAAGTTAATGTTTTTTATCCCAATCTGATATTCAAAATGGCCGCCACCGCAGGACTTAGTTTAACATTGGACCCTATGGGAAAAAGGTTAAAAAGGGCTTCTTCTCTGAAACCGGTTAACCAATCAAAACAAAACTTACTAGCAATATTGTTTGGATGGTCCTTTATAAAGTTTATGATTTTTATGCCAATTGGAAATTCAAAATGGCCGCTACCGCAGGACTTAGTTTAACATAGGACCCTATGGGAAAAAGTTTTTAAAGGCTTCTTCTCTGAAACCGGTTAATCAATGGAAACAAAATCTTACTAGCAATATTGTTTGGATGGTCCTCTATAAAGTTTATGTTTTTTTATGGCAATTGGAAATTCAAAATGGCCGCTACTGCAGGACTTAGTTTAACATACAACCCTATGGGAAAAAGTTTTTAAAGGCTTCTTCTCTTAAACCGGTTAATCAATGGAAACAAAAACTTACTAGCAATATTGTTTGGATGGTCCTTTATAAAGTTTATGTTTTTTATGGCAATTGGAAATTCAAAATGGCCACTTCCCCGGCAGTACTTAGATTAACATAGGACCCTATGGGCAAATAAAAAAAATCTTCTCTATACAACTGGTTTACCAATGAAACAAAGCTTTCTAGTTATATTGTTTGGATGGTCCTATTTAAAGTTTATTGAAAATTACAGGACTTACTTTAACATCAGGGAAATGCCATCTTCATTGCCTATAAAATCAGGTGAGCGATACAGGCTCTTAAGAGCCTCTGGTCATTAGATTAGCATACTGGGACCACACTGGGATGGTTCCCAGTGCTCGACCCACAGAGCAAACCCAGTGCGTCCCCGGGTGGCGGATAGGGTAGACCCTCTCGTTGGGAGGTTGTCAGGTCATAATACGGAAAGCCTGACCGCGGACCGTAGTGGGTAATGTGTTTGGAGAGTGCCACACTCCTTGCACGATAAAGACCCCATTTGTAGATTTCAAAAAAGAGTAGGCTCATTGTAGCCGCTACAAAAGGCTTAATTTTCCACCCCTACCCAACACTCCATACTTTTCCAGTGGCAGTCAAAATTGTATTCCCTGTGACCCATCCCACCCCCATTTTCCGTGGATTTATTGTTTGTTAACTTGTTCTCGTCCTGAATATAGCTGAAATACCGCTCCGCTCCCTTGACATAAGGCAGACATCCAATCAGTCAATCAATTAGATTAGCATACAAATCAGGGTTAGCTAAAAGCTAGAGTAATGTACATTTTTATATGCCACTCAAAGATGGGTTGTATTATGGAAGCACCCATGGCGGATGGGCAGCTTCCATTATGATGTCTGCTCTCTAACTCAAACAGGTGTACGATCTTCATGAAACTTGGGGAAAATGTTTATGGGCATAATATTTTGCCCAAGTTCCAAAACCAGCTGCTTCAGTGTTATTGGCCTTTATTTATACAAAAAATGTCAAATTAACCAACAGTTGTCTGATCTTCATGAAACTTGGGAAAATATTTATGTGCATAATATCTTAGCCAAGTTCGATAACCAGCCAAATCACTTAAGCCACTCAGAGTTATGGCCCTTTATTTAAAAAAAAAATGGCAAATTTGCCTTGTGCACTCTCTCATTCAAACATTTGTTTTCTGAATCTAATGAAACTTGGGCAAATGTTTATGGGCCAAATTGTTTCTGCCGATTTAAAGTTATGGCCCATTTTGTGTTATTCATATTTAAGACTTTTTCCCAATGACAGGAAGATTGTTCAATGTGCACCTGCTATATATGGATTTTTTCTTAATTTTTCAGACTTTGAAACTTAGTCATTTTTTATAACATTTTCTGAAGACAGTACTGATATTGTGTAAACTACATTTTTTTAACTCGAATGGACCCATATTTGAGCCTTTGCCATTAGGCTAAACAAAAAATATGTGTGTTTCCGGTTACATAAAATTATAAAATAGGTAGGTAGGTGAGGTTTTTTTTTGATTTTTGGGGGGAAATCATGTTAGTTAAATTGGTAATTTAATTTTGGCCTTCTGACCTTTATCTTTTATACCTTTGTAGGTGTAAAGCTTGTAAGTTTCACGCAAGAATTTCCTTTAAAGCCTTTCAAAGTATACAGTCATTTAATGAGCTATCAATTTCGTTACAAGCGTTCACATGTTTACATTTAGCCTCCATGTTGGGGCGGAAGTATGAAAATAGAGCTAAAACCAGGAACAATACTTTAGGTTGGAAGTAACCTCCGTTAAAAACACCAAAAAAACTTTAGGGTCAGGATTTTGGCTTCAAAAAAATAGGTAGGGTCGGGTAACCAGAAACACACATATTTTTTTTTTGGCCTTACTTGGTGTCAGTCTTCCATCATATACTTTTCAAAAATCTTCTCTGAAATCACTGGACCAATTTTTTCAAACTTGGCCACTATCATCCTTAGGGTTCCTAATTTCAAATTTGTACCCAGGATTTTGATCAACTGACAAATATGGCCACTGTAACTGTAAATAGAACCTGGGTGTCAATGCTTGTTCTTGATTAATACATGTATCTCAAAAATTATAGTAGCTATAGATAAAACCGTTACTTCAAATAGATCAGCACTTTAAGGACTACAATCGTTGCTATTAGTGAAAAGTTGTGTAATTGCTGCCTGTAGGAGTTATTGCCCTTAATGATGATTTAAAAAAAAAAATTCAGTATTTACAATATAACTTGAAAACTATAAGAGCTAGAGTGAAACTGTAAATGGCAAAAAAGATCAGCAATGCATGTCCTACAATTCATTTCATTGGTCCGAAATTGTCAGGTGACACCTTACCTTAAATTTAAAAAAAATTTTGTTATGAAATTTTCTGTTTTTGTCCTGTAACTGAAAAACTATAACAGCCAGAGTGACACTGTAAATTATTATGTTCTATCTATTTTGAAATTTTCACAAAAAATGGCGGATGGTGTCCTGCATCCCCTTAAAAACAATAACATCTAGATGAAACTGTAAATATGGAAAAAATGATCAGCAAGTTCTACAATTCACTTAATTGGGCTGAAATTGTTGGATGCATCCTTAAAGGAGTTATTGCCCTTGAATGACAATTTTGGCCCTTGGATTCCATAATCAGATGCCTACCCTTACGATTTCGGCATAAGGCTCCCGATTTTTAAGGCTATATTACGCCATTACGATTTTTACTATATTCCTTACTATTTTTCAAAAATCCGGATTTTTGTCATTACTGTTCCGTCATTTTTAGTTTGACTCTGTGTATTATCTTTACAACAAATATGTTAAGAATACAATGGGCCAATGGCCGTTCTATGTTATTTTCCATATGGGGTACCCCTTTTCGATTATTATTTCGTTGAAAGACAAAGTTAATTAAATGTTAAATTAAGAGAGATAATTTATGTTAAAGAATAGCGGGTTTATTTGGTGTTATTAAAAATATAGGTTTGCATTGCTTTTCTTGCTGAAAAATGAAGGTCAAAAAGGGGGAGTCTAATTTTTTCAAATTTCCTCGAGGTGCCTCTCTGTATTCGAAATTTAATTTCTTCCTCCTAAATGTGTATAAAACTCCTTTTTTGTCTATTTTCATACCAAAGATTGCATTTCTTTCCAAAATATATTTACTTAAACAATCATTATTGACCAATCATGTTTAACCTGACAGTTTTTTCAAGCTTTACTTTGTGCTCATAAAATGGCGGCGCCCATACATAGTACATTGATACCTTAACTTTCATGTTGATGTTGTGTTCTTTGAAATTTTGTGTTTAAATTGAAGCTTCAGGGACAAGTTTAATACATCTTTAAACCAGAAGTCAACACATGGAATTTGATGTGTCCGTTAGGTTATTTGTTTAGAATTAAAGACAAAAAAAATGTGCAGTTTCTACAATATATCTGGCTATATTACAACCTTTTTAACACTTAATTATATGCTTTACTATTTTTCACCTCAAATTACGATTTTTTCGGGAGTGCCTTACTATTTTTGCCTGAAATGGGTAGGCAAGTCTGAACAATAAAAAAGGGGAGCAAGTAAAAGATTTAATTTTAATAAGATTGGGCTAAAAGCCATCCTAGCGAGCAGGGGGAACCCTATCTTACACCAAGGAGTACGCTGGGCAGCCGTGTGGGTTGAGCACTGTAAACCCTCATATTATGGTCATAGTTTCTGTGATCGGTCTGCGGCCTCTGTAGTCTCCATGGGGCAAGTGCAAAGCTTCTGGGAGGGGGTTTGGGTTGTGTTGGTAGGAAATCCCCTGGAAATTCAAGAGACTTAACAGTAATTTAATAAGTCCACATATATTTCAAATCATATTTGTTTTGTAAAAAACGACACGGAACTTGTGGCTTTTGAGCGTCTGCCTTGCTATGCCACTGAATTTAGTCCACTTTAACCATGTATTTGCTAATTACTTGACACTGTATTTATGAATTTATAACCATCTTTTTTTAGTGAAATCAATGTGAAGTTATTTGTCTTAGTTCTATGGAAATTGGCACCATTAAAAAAAAAGATTTTCAGAACTTTTTTATATTAGTATAATTCTTCATGTTTTTTTATGCCCTTGCTTAAGTATTAGAAATAATCCCAAATAATTTGTTTTTTTTCAGACTAAAGAACTGTTGAAGAAAGTGTTTAGATTTTTTGCAAAAGAAGCAAGTTTGGGTAAAGCCTTCTTTTTGTCCAGTCCTCTTAAAAGATTATCTAGAGCTACAGGTAACTAGGGGAAAATATGAAGAATAGAAATCTCGACCAACTTAAATTTTTTAAAATCTCCCATATTTATACCCCCACAGACTTGTTTTGGGGTTGGGGGGGGGGGGGGTATATAGGAATCATCCTGTCTGTCCACATCCCTTGTAAGCGCTTCTCCTCCTAAACCGCTCGACAGATTTTGATGAAACTTTACATGAAGGAAGTACATCATATGTAGATGTGCATGAAGAATTTTCATCGCTGTCGGATATTATTCAGGGGAGATAATTGTACTTGAAGCGAAAAAGGGGGGGGGGTATCCCTTTATGAGCATGCTCACAGTCCACACTTGTTTGTTGATGTGTAATATCTTTGGTTGTCATCATCTGCCTGGTAAAGAATGAGCTAGAAATATCTTATTAGCTTACCTGACCCAAAAGGTCAGTGTGAGCTATTCTTATCACTTTATGTCCGTCGTCAGCAGCGGCTGTAAACTTTTCACATTGCAATCTTCTTCTTCAAAACCACTTGGCCAATAGGAACCAAACTTGGCAGGAATGTTAACTGGGTTGTTCTTAACAATGTTTTTTGTGCCGATCCAAAATCCAAGATGGCCAACATCTCAGGACAAAGTTTAACATAAAACCCTATGGGAAAAACATTCAAACCACATTTTCTCAGGGACTGTTTCACATAAAGAGGCCAAATTATTAAGAAATGTAGTTAATAATTTGAGTTTTTCTAGCCAATTGCAAATTTAACATGGCTTCCAGGGCCACTAAAGTTATCTTATTAATTTGAGTTTTTCGAGCCAATTGCAAATTTAACATGGCTTCCAGGGCAACTAATATGCGTGCTGATCGCCTAAATTAAAAAACTTCTTCTCATAAACCGAAGGCTGCTTGATTAGAAATACTGCATAGATGTACCTTAGATAGTTCTCTACAAAGTTTTAGTTTTTTGTGACATCCAAAATCCAAAATGGCTGCCACCATAGAACACAGCTCAACATAGGACCCTATGGGAAAACCATACAATTTAACCAAATAATGCATAAGTAAATCTTGGATAGTAATCTCATTATTTGAAGTTTTTGGAGTTGATAGGAAATTCAATATGGCTGCCAGAGCTGCAAATGTGTTCTGTTGGCTGAAATTTCAAATTTGTTTCTCCACAATTGCAAACCGCTTGGCAGAATAATATGTGATATTGTATGATCCTCTACTAATTTCAAGTTTTTTGTTTTGATCCAAAATACAAGATTGCTGCTGTGTTCTCCCAAGAAATTTTTAATAGCATCCTGGTATTCTCAGTTTTCACAATAGCATCATTTGCTTTGAAACTAGAGCATCACATTTCTTATGAAATATATTAAGGATGTTTTCAGAAAGCATCATATTTGAACCAGATAGCATCACATTGCCAGGATGCTAAAAGGGCCTGGGGAGAACACTGTGCTGCCACCATGGAACATCACTGAACTCTAACCTATGAAAAAACATAAAACTGCTTCTCAGAAACTGTCCTACAAATTTCTGCTGATTGGCAATTCAACATGCAATCATTATAGAAACAGCCTCTTCACGTCAACTCTTTAGCATTATATATATAAAAATTTGCAAGAAAAGTCATGTCTCTTGGAAAGCTTTTTTGTAAGTCAGGTGAGCGATACAGGCTCTTATGAGACTATAGTTTGTTTGGATCTAAAATACAAGATTGCTGCCACCATGGAACATCACTTAAGATACTAACCTATGAAAAAACATAAAACTGCTTCTTCTCAGAAACTGTCCTACAAATTGATCATATGCCGATTGCAAATTCAACAAGACAACATTGATAGAAACAGCATCTTCAAATAAATTCTACAGCATTTAATATCAAAATCTGCAAAAAAGTCATGTCTCTTAAAAAGTTTTTTTATAAGTCATGTGAGAGATACAGGCTCTTGAGAGCCTCTAGTTTAGAAAACAGATTGGATATTTATTTGTCCACACCTGGATGACCAATGAATATGTAAATAACATTAAAGGCACCTTATATAACCACACAAATTTACAAACTTTTCTAAGATATGTATTAAAATCTGCAATTTACCTTATTTCTCAATCTGCTGTGGTTGCTTTTTGGCCGAGTGGTTTAGGTAGTTCAAGTTGGTCATCATCTATTGATCAAGTATATGTAGCACTCCATGGTCTGTCAATACTGAGGTTGCATCTTTCAGTCTCAAAGTTGGCTGAGTATGCTCGACTAACTGAGTCGAGCATACTCAGCCAACATTGACTGAGTCAGTCCCATACTTTAAAATTGACAAGGATTGCCAGTTATGGGACTGAGTCAGTCCCATACTTTAAAATTGACAAGGATTGCCGGTTTTCCCACCAAGGTTTGGGCTTTACTTTGAATACTCCAGTTTCCTCATTCTATAAAAACTGGATACCATGTCCATGATATAGCTGAAAGATTGCTGAAAATAGCATTAAACACCATTTAAACAAACAAACAATAGATCTACTACAGTCCTGAGATTGCAAATTGTGATGAGATATCAACAATATACTTGTACTAGAGTTCAATAAAAAGAAATTAATCCGACATGTTGATATGGTGTTCTTTTTCCTGTGTTACATATTAACAACAGATTGTATTTGGTCTCAAATATAATTTTATTAAGGACAAAATATTTCAGTGAATTGGAATTAATGGAAAAAAAAGAAGAAAAATAAACCACATTGCCTACCACAAAACAGAAATTTTATTTGGAAAGACTAATGTGGATTTTCAACTGACACTTATTCTTCCTCAAAATATACATTGCTTGTATGCTACAAGTAAACAATATTTGTTAAGATGCCAAACAGGGTAGAGTGGCATTTAATTTCCAGACACGTTGAACAATAGCAATGAAAAATAACCAACAGTAGTAATGACTTTCGAGTATTGTAATTTAGAGACATTGATTTCAAGTTAATTCTTGTCCATTTCTTTTAGGAATAACAGAAACAACCATCAGAAGGTATGTAAAGGATCATGATCCTGTGCAGGATGTTGTCAAGGCTGTCCATAAGAAGAATATCCAAACTGTGAGCAACAAGCTCAGTTATTCTGATGAAGGTACAGTGAGGAGAATAATCCATGGCTTTTACATGGATAAACAGATGGTGACCATGCCAAAAGTACATGCAGCCCTGAAAGAGAGAGGCATTGATGTTTCTTTATCAACAGTAGTGAGAACAGTAAAGAAACTAGGGTTTCGGTAAATTTTCTATTATAAAAAATTGAACCGACATCTATGATCAATCAATAAGTCTGTCCAATCCAATGAAAATGACCAACATTCAAATTTTAAAAAAATCAACAAAACTATCGAATACAGTATACAAATTTATTTTTGCTGATAAAAATTTTTACAGATCTTGCATGTTGACGGATTCACATGTGCTAAAACTATTTTTTATGTGTTAAATTGAACCTAAAAAATATTTAAAAAATTAGTACTTTTTAAAAGAAATGTGGGAAATGATTTTTTTTTCCAGCTCGCCATCCTGGCCAGTACCTAAACAATAGTACTAGCCGAATTTATGATCTACTAGCCTAAGTTGGCGTGTAGATTTTCAAAGTTACTTGCCAACATACAATATCAATAAAAATGAAATAACATTTCCAACCATGTTGACACTGAGAGGTAGTTAATTTATTCAATTCATAAGCTATACATATTTTCAGCAGTGTCCAAAAGAGCCATAACCCTTTTGTAGGCCTGGTGAACTGCGGTCTCCATTTCATCCCATAGCACTTTCTGCCATAAAAAAAATAAGTACAGCATTTCCGATTTTGTACCCATTAATGAAATTGGTCTATTAACTTCATTTCTTTCAATTCTGTAATAATTTAAATTTTTAACATTCATATTTCACCTAGGATTAGTGGAAATCTAGATATTTGGGTAATATAAATTGTTTTAGATAAAGAAATTAAAAAAAAAATAAAATTACGATTATGGCAATCCGAGATAAGGATGGCAGCAAAGATTTTAGCTCTACTGGTGTTAAAACAAGTTTATTGTGGTCAAAAATTGTTTTGTTTATAATTAAAATGAAGTTAATTACTCTTAAAAACGAAAGAGAAACACTTCCAATAACATCGTTAATGCCCACTTATGGTACATTTATCATCAAGTAAGCCTGGATTGTTACATTTTCTTAGAACTTGCCAGATAATTTCAGTTCGCCAAACTGACGAGTAGCAGTTGATCTGAGCTCTCCAAATTCTTCTCTACTCTAAATGTGTGAGCAGTCTTTTTCCCACACTGGTTAAGGCCAAACTTAAAAATATGTATGGTTGCCCTTCCTGGACCCACCATTTTTTAACTGGATAGGTAGGTAGGCAAAAATTTTTATTTTATTCATGAAACTTATACATATCTTACCTACTTCAGAACATGTATTAGTTTACGTGTATTTCTTTTTTAGCTCACCTGACCCAAAGGGTCATGTGAGCTATTGTTATCACTTTGCGTCCGTCGTCGTCGGTGTCTGTAAACTTTTTACATTTTAATCTTCTTCTCTGAAACCACTTGGCCAATTGAAACCAAACTTGGCCATAATGTTCATTGGATGGACCTTTACAAAGTTTGTGTTTTTTATTTTGATTGGTAAACCAATATGGCCGCCACCTCAAGACTTAGTTTAACATAGGACCCTATGGGAAAAAGGGCTTCTTCTCTGAAACCGTTTAACCAATCAAAACAAAACTTACTAGCAATATTGTTTGGATGGTCCTCTATAAAGTTTGTGTTTTTGATGGGAATTGGAAATTCAAAATGGCGGCCACTGCAGGACATAGTTTAACATAGAACCCTATGGGAAAAAGTTTTAAAAGGCTTCTTCTCTGAAACCGGTTAATCAATGGAAACAAAAACTTACTAGCAATATTGTTTGGATGGTCCTCTATAAAGTTTGTGTTTTTTATGGCAATTGGAAATTCAAAATGGCCACCACCGCAGGACTTAATTTAACATTGGACCCTATGGGAAAAAGTTTGAAAGGCTTCTTTTCTGAAACCGGTCAACCAATGGAAAGAAAACTTACTAGCAATATTGTTTGGATGGTCCTCTATAAAGTTAATGTTTTTTATCCCAATCGGAAATTCAAAATGGCTGCCACCGCAGGACTTAGTTTAACATGGGACCCTATGGGAAAAATTTTTTAAAGGCTTTTTCTCTGTAACTGGATAATCAATGGAAACAAAAACTTACTAGCAATATTGTTTGGATGGTCCTCTATAAAGTTTATGTTTTTTATGGCAATTGGAAATTCAAAATGGCCGCTACCGCAGGACTTAGTTTAACATAGGACCCTATGGAAAAAAGCTTTTAAAGGCTTTTTCTCTTAAACCGGTTAATCAATGGAAACAAAAACTTACTAGCAATATTGTTTGGATGGTCCTCTATAAAGTTTATGTTTTTTATGGCAATTGGAAATTCAAAATGGCCACTACCGCAGGACTTAGTTTAACATAGGACCCTATGGGAAAAAGCTTTTAATGGCTTCTTCTCTGAAACCGGTTAATCAATGGAAACAAAAACTTACTAGCAATATTGTTTGGATGGTCCTTTATAAAGTTTATGTTTTTTATGGCAATTGGAAATTCAAAATGGCCGCCACCGCCGCAGGACTTAGTTTAACATAGGACCCAATGGCAAATAAAAAAAATCTTCTCTATACAACGGGTTAACCAATGAAACAAAGCTTTCTAGTAATATTGTTTGGATGGTCCTATTTAAAGTTTATTGAAAATTACAGGACTTACTTTAACATCAGGGAAATGCCATCTTCATTGCCTATAAAATCAGGTGAGCGATACAGGCTCTTGCTTCTGCATGATTGTGTACATGTATTTCACTGATACATGTATTAAACTGCTTCTATGTTTTTGATAGTGCATGTTTGGATATCTGCTATGACTAAATACCTAACACCACTGCAGGGTTATACACTGATAACTTTTTTATCATGGTTGCCACCTGATCTCCTAACTTGAAAATTTTGGCTCCCAGTGAAAGAGTAAGGTGCCCACACTTTTTCATATTTTTTTATTATGAAAAACAATACTTAAAGGATAATTAATTGGGCGGAGTGAATATCCAAAATATTATCACAAGTTGCGCATAACGCATCTGATTAAACGAGTGCGGGGAACTTGTTCCGCGCACGAGTTTATGCGGCACGAGTGATCATATTTTGGATATTCACAATGCCTAATTGATTATCCTATTAATTATATAGATCAAAATTGTTTTCTTAAAATTTTAATGCTTAATCCTAAATTTTATGAACGGCAGATGAATATCTGTCACTCAGAAAATTTTATATTTCATCTCTATCTATATAATAAAATAAAACTGTTCAATAAAATGATAGGATAAAAGCATAAATGAAGTAGAACTATAGAAGTAAAAAAAAAGAAAACATTGTGAAACAAAATATATTATGAATTTAATGTAAAATGCACTATTAAAAATATTTAAACAGATTTAAATTTAGTTAAAGTTCTCATTTGTATTATGTTTAAAGGATAGGATTACTCATTTCAACAAAAGCAGCATTGTGTTTGCAATCTCCAGCATGGAGTTCATATCCGCTCCAGAATTTTCTTATTTTCTTTTGCTTTGAACTCTATCTGGTATTATTTTCATTCTACGCTTTATGTACAAAGTAAAAATCAGTAAAAGTAAACCAGCTTACACTGTGTGGTGCGAAAACTTGATAAACATGACTCATAAACAAAAATTGAAAGATTTCTTACCAATATGGGAATAAAATTAAAAGGCGTCATGCCTCTACTGTTCAGAAAGACAGGGAGAAATTTGTGCAAACGGATATGGATTGGGCCTCATCAAATCATCTCAAATTTTATCGCCACCTGACCTGGACGATTGAAAAGCTAAACTTTAGTCTTTACTACAGTCTTCACGAAAGTTGCAAATGACATGCCTGACATTCGGTCCGGCCATCCATGTCCACCTGCCTGACCGAAGACAATTGTGCCGGACCTAAATTTTCAATACAACAATACTCGTGAAAAATTCAGTTATAAAATCTTTGTGTTTGAGATCACAAATTATTTGTTAAATCACTACTTGATTTTAATTATTAGATACAGATAAAAGATATTTTATAAAAATCTCAATATATTTACATTTGAGTTTGATGTTAGGCAAAATTATAAGAAAGTCAATGTTTCAATTTGGGTTTTCGATCAAATCCATTTTACTTATTATCAATTAAAAATTTTAACATAGAACACAGTTAACAATATTGATTGAAACATAAGCAAGTATTAAAAATAAATATAATCAACCAATGTAATTACCTTAAAAGTTTCTGAGTAGGGTAATAATAATGTTAATCTCTACTATTTTCAATATATTTTCAAAATTCAAAAACTCAGTTTGAAAATTAGAACAGCCTTCTTTATCTTCCTTTTATTTGTAGATCAAAATTTGATTCCGGTCCTGATTTTGTATGACACCGGTTTATATATTAGAATAGATGCTTTGTCCAATCAAAATGCGCGATTATAATTAAAGGGGAATAACAATGGAATACCGGTGTCAAGTAAAATTAACACTAATTTTGTGGTGCCTTTCGATTAAGTTAAGTAAATTAAGAAGATAAAAAGGTCAACTGATTGTCAGGCGCAAAACAAAGAATCATTAGACCGCGTCTCATGAAATTTATCTGCCAGTCATTTGGTCAGACACAATTAAATAGACTGCCGGTCCAATGGCAATTTTACCGGACGGGTCCAGCCGACCAGCATATTTCACGAAGACTGTTACTATGCAATACTTTTAGGACTAAGGTGCCTTGAGCTACTGTAAATCACTATAGGGATATAAAACAATGCATCACCAAAAAAAAATTTTTGTTTTAATCTGAATAAAATATTTTCGGTCTGGCCAATTTTTCCGTCTGTTGGGAAAGGTAAACAAACATAATTTTAATTAAGGCCTAACAGTACTACCATGTAGCTGTCCTTTATTAGGAGCACTGCTACACATATAAAAAAAACATCAAATAGTCTTGTGATTCTTGAAAGCTTATTTCTTTTTTTTTCTGTGGGAATAATTACTACTCCTTCAATCAGATATTGACCAAAAGAATAATTGCATTGTGTATGTAAATACAATTACCCAAACATGTTTAAGTGTACCTAATAGTTTTTATGAATAAACTAAAATGTCCATAAGTATGCATTTACCTATTGTCCACAACCCTTTCTTTGACAACAAAATTGTGGAAAAATAGTTGTATGCATGTACTAGTACAATCTGTATGTACAAGATTTAAAGGAATACCCACTGATCAAGAAACATATTTGGAAACTGAACATATTTGTTAACTTTCATTAATCAAATGAAAACAAAATAGATCAATCCCTTAATGATTGAAATCAAAACATTGATCCTGTAAGGTATTGCACTGGATATAAACCACTGTGGAAAAGCTGATGATTGTAACTGCAGTTTTAAAATATTTTATTTGTTTTTATCGGCCTAGATTCATGTTATAAGTTCAGCACAATCCAATTTGTAGTTTTCAACTAAGTCAAATTCACTTTTTTTTTTTTTGGGTAACAGTTGATGGGTTTCCAGATGATAACTTGAAAACGCGACAACAGATATTGCTTAAACTTTGTACAGCTGTTAAGTACTATAAAATCCAAAAAAAAATTTCAAGCACAATCCCATTTGTAGTTTTTGAGTTGTGCCCATTTGAAATTAATTTTATATGTCCTAGGTAAATGTAAAAATGTTGTTTTGAGATGGACTGTGTTCCTATGGGCTGATTTGAAATTTTGTAAAATGTGTTCATGAACAATAAAAAGAATGTAACATGGGGTTGGGGGGGGGGGGGGGGTAATCATTTAATGTCACATTAAATGCCATCAATTACAGTTTTTTAAAATTATATCTCACATTTACTCACTTTCACAATCACTTTCTTTCACATTTACTCTTTTTACAATCAGTATATTTTCAATTGTCTTCTCAGCAAATTTATATTCTAGAATGTTATTGTTTACTTGCTACTCCAAACAGTGAACAATAGTCTGCCTATACAGTTCCTTAATTCTAAAATAATTCCTGTAAAATATGTTTTCTTTTGTCTCCACTTCATTTTTACAAAAGAACAGCATATTGCATCTTTTAACATATGTTAACTGTACATGTAAAAATTGTGTTGTATGGAGTCATTTCAAGTTGGCATAGGTGGAATCACGAGAGAATTTATGTTGTCATTAAAATAACTACTATAGGTGTCATGAATTGAATTTGCATCTTTTTGGCAGGTTTTTATGATCTGTTCATGAAGAAATGAAAATTGGTGCTGAAAACTGATGGTAAATGTGAGCTTGTGCCATCACTTAACATATGTGGGGAACTTTTTCAAAATCTCTTCTGAAACCATTTTCAGATTAGGGTACCTATTTTGTGTATTCAACTCCTCCTCAGTTTTCAACCCAGATCTCTGAAACTTCACAGAAAGATTGTACATGTAAAGAAGTTGTACACCTGTTACTATGGAATTGCTCAACGATTTTTTTCCCTAACTTTCCAAACTTGGGAACCTGGGCCATTTTTCAGAACCTATTTTGTGTTATCAACTGCTGCTACATTTGTTCACTTTGTTTATCTGAAATTGTCAGATGGCTAATTATAAATATTTCCCTTTAATGTCTATTTTTTATGAAATTTCATCATTTTTGTCCTGTGATCTTAAACTAGAACAGCTAGAGTGAAAGTGATAATTGCAAAAATGATCAGCAATAAGTTCAATAATTCACTTGATGGTCTGAAACTGTCATACATGTATGACTCTTTTATAGTTGTTATTGCCCTTTAAAGATTTTGGTGAAATTTGTAGTCTTTGCCTGGCCCTCCATAACAACTAGAGTGAAATTGTAAATAGCACAATTGATCAACAAAGTAGGGCTACAAATGATTGCTTAGTCCAAAACTAATGGATGAAAGTTACTGCAGTTACAGCAATCAGCTTTCCCCAGGGTGATTAATGACGCCATTTGCACTTAACTTAAACCAGTCAAAACCCGGTTACTGTTGTACTTGTCTAATTCTTAATTGTACCCACAAGTATCATAATAGTAAAAAAATATTTAATAAAACTTATTGTTCATAAAAGTATACTGACCCAGGTCTAAAAAAACTCTCTAGAGTCTGTAGTATTCAGAAATCTGTAAACGTTCTTCTCAAATAAGATGAAAAGAATAAGACAGCTGACATATGTTAACTGTTTCGGTATATTCTTGTTT
This sequence comes from Limnoperna fortunei, assembly GCA_944474755.1. Lineage (NCBI taxonomy): Eukaryota > Metazoa > Mollusca > Bivalvia > Mytilida > Modiolidae > Limnoperna > Limnoperna fortunei. The sequence goes on from OX104111.1 coordinate 88,170,633, forward strand.
GTTTATAAAGGAATCTGACTTACATTAAAAATTTATTATAGAAAATACAACATAATTGTAACAACCCTTTTTTCTTTCCACAGTTATTACAAGAAAGGTTTCAAGCAAAGATTTCTTTCTGAGCAGCAAGATGTTGTTTCTAGGAGGCATACATATCTCAGGAAGATACGCAAGTTTCGGCAGGAAGGTCGTAATACTGTGTATGTTGGCGAAACGTGTTTGAACACCGATCATGTAGTTAAGGGTGACTCTCTGGATCATCCCAGTACATCCAAGCAAGAAATTGAGGCATCTTCCAATGGTTTGCCTAGTGATAAGGACACCCGCATAATGATTCTAAGTGCTGGCTCCACTCGGCTAGGTCTAATCCCTGGATGTGATCATATTTTCGAGTTGAAAAGTAGTAGTTTGGATTATCAAGATGAACTTTTCACCAAATGGTTTAAAGACAAACTAATTCCAAGACTGTTGCCTCATTCTGTAATTGTTTTGGATTATGCTTATCACAGACACTTAGTTCCCACTTCACAAGTACCAACTACTGGTTCCAAAAAGTCTGAAATTTTGAGGTGGCTGAAAGCAAACAATGTTCTGTATGAAAAAGAAATGGTTAAGGCAGAGTTGCTTGATTTGGTGAAGCAGCACAAACCATGTTCTAGATATGTAATAGAAGACCTGGCATCAGATCATGGCCATGAGGTTTTACGAATACCTTCTCACCATTGTGAACTTAATCCCATAGAAATGGTCTGGTCATATTTTAAAGGCTATATAGGAAGACAAAATTCTTCTATCACAAATGTAAATGTTACGAAGCTATTTGAAGAGGCGAAATCTCATTTCAATGTGGAGCACTGGGCTAAATTTGAGAGCCATGTGGTGAACGAAGTAGAAGCAAATTTCTGGCATATTGATGGTGTCAGCGATGAGGATATCAATTCAAATTTGTTTGACACAATGGATATAGATGAAAATGAAGGCGAAATAGATGATGATGAAGGCAATGACTTAGACAACAGTTTCGATGAAGAGTCATTTCCAGTGGCCGATATTGACGATGACATGAACAATTTGTCAGATAACAGTGGACAATCTGACTTCATTTTATGCAAGATTTGTAATGAGACTGATCCTCCAAAAGCAGACAAGAATGAGAAGATATTTGAGTGGTTTCAGTGTAATTCTTGTGATCAGTGGGTGCATAACTTATGTTGTACAAAAGCTGCAAAGAAGAAGGCTATGTGTAATCCATGCCACTCTGTTCAAAAGAAACGTAAGGGAACCACTGAATGATTATCTTGGATATTGATCAAATCTGTGTAATAAATGCCACTCATTCTAAAAGAAACTAAGCCAACCATGGAATAATACACATCATTAATGACTATCTCGGATATTGATGAAATCTGTGTAATCAATGCAATTCTGTTCTAAAGAAACATAAGTGAACCACCAAATGATCTGCCACATTGATGATTATTTTGGATAATGATCAAATCTGTGTAATCCCTGCCGCTCAGTTCTAAAGAAACAGTGAACCACTGAATGATACACAACATTGATGATTATCTTGGATATTGATCAAATTTGTGTAATCCATGCCACTCAGTTCTAAAGGAACATAAGTGAACCACGGAATGATACACAACATTGATAATCATCTTGGATATTGATCAAACTCCTGTTGTACATTTACCAGTTTCTCATTACACAATTAAGCTGTTTTAGACATTTTTTCTATTTTGAAGAGCTATTAAATGTGTTGTTTATTGAAACATAGAGATTTTTAAATCTATAAATCTTGTTAAATTTCAATATATATTTACACATCTAGATGTGTATATTTTAAGGTTATTATTTTTGTTTGCTCACCTGGACCTTCAGCTTTTGCTATCACTTGGCGTCCGTCGTGCTTCGTAAACTTTTTCAAAAATCTCCTATGAAACCACTGGGCCAATTTTTTTCAAACTTGGCCACAATCATCCTTAGGGTTCCTAATTTCAAGTTTGTGCCCAGGGTGTTTATCAACAGACAAATATGGCCACTGTTACTAAAAATAGAACATGGGGGGTCAACAGAGGTTTTTGATCATTATCTAAAAAATTATTATAGCTATAGTATAGAGAAAACTGTTACTTAAAATTGATCAGCATATTAAGGTCTACACTAGTTGCTATTAGTGTGAAGTTGTGTATTGGCTTCTTGTAGGAGTTATTGCCCTTTATTAACGATTTTTGACAAAATTTTTGGTATTTACAATATAACCTGAAAACTATAAAAGGTAGAGTGAAACTGTAAATGGTGAAAATGATCAGCAATAAAAGCCCTACAATTCACTTCATTGGTCTGAAATTGTCAGATGACTCCTTATATTAGTTATTGCTCTTAAATGGTAATTTTTTATGAAATTTTCCGTTTTTGTCCTGTAACCTTAAAACTATAACAGCTAGAGTAAAACTGTAAATAGCAAACTGATCAACAATACAAGCCCTACAATTCACTGTATTAGTCATAAATTGTCAGATGACTCCTTATAGGAGTTGTTGCCCTTGAATGGCAATTTTTTATGAAATTTTCCATTTTTGTCCTGTAACTTGAAAACTATAGCAGCTAGATTGAAACTGTAAATTGCACAAATAATAAGCAATAAAGGCCCTGAAATTCACTTGATTGGTCTGAAATTGTCAGACAACTCCATAAATAAGTTATTGCCCATAAATGACAATTTTTATGAAATTTTCCGTTTTTGTCCTGTAACGTCAAAACTGTAACAGCTAGAGTGAAACTGTTAATAGCAAAAATGATCAGCAATTCAAGCCCCACAAATTATTATGAAGTCTGAAATTGTCAGATGACTCCTTATAGGAGTTATTGCCCTTAAATTGCAATTTTTTTATGAAATTTTCCGTTTTTGTCCTGTAACTTAAAAACCATAACAGCTAGAGTGAAATAATAAATTGCAAAAATGATCAGCAATAAAAGCCCTACAATTCACTTTATGGGTCTGAAATTGTCAGATGACTCCTTATAGGGGTTATTGCTCTTAAATGACAATTTTGTCATGAAATTTCAGAGGTGTTTACCATTACGGATTTTGCGGAATTATTCTAAATTTGGGTCTAAAAATACGCATCACGGAAATGCACCCGGGAATTACGCATTTCCGCCGGTATTACAATTAACTTTCAAATGCTTTTGGTTGTGATTTTGTGACATTGTACAGGTATTTACAATATTGAATGAACATGTTTTTTATTTATGTTTGATCAATAAAATGTGCATCAGAAAGATGTTATAGTAAAAGACTGGCAAGAAACCCTTTTAGTATTGTTATAAGTTCGGACAATTTTTTTGCAAAGTTTCAGATTACAGATAAATGTGCCAAATTACTGAAAAAATTAATTTGGTTTACTGGGAGTACAGCAATGGGGTAAACACCTCTGAAATTTTCCATTTTTGTCCTGTAACTTGAACACTATAGCAAATAGATTAAAACTGTAAATTGTAAAAATGATCAGCAATAGTAGCCCTACAAATGATTGCTTAGTCCAAAATTGCAAGATGACTCTTATAGGAGTTATTGCCCTTTCATTATGAATATGGACAAATGAACAGTTTTTGAATTATAAATTAGTCTATAACACACCTATTAGTAGAGTAAAACTGTAAATTTCTGAAGGACAATGCCTAAAAACCATTTAATTTTCAGAAATTGTCTGATGGCACCTTATAGTTATTGTATTTAACAAAAATTTTTGAAGAAATGTTTAGTTTTTGCACAGCAACTTGAAAGCTATAACAACTAGACTGAAACTGTTAATTTCAAAAATTTTAATATAGTTGAAGTCGTTTTGATTCCAAGTGAGCGATTACAGGCTCCTGGGAGCCTCTAGTTTCTGAAAAATTAGGTCATTTTTTATATGCCCATCCAAGATGTGTCATATTATGTGAACACCTAGGGTGGGTGGGGTTCACAGCGATGTCCACTCTTTTAACAGTCATTGTCTGATCTTCATGAAACTTGTGATAAATGTTTATGAGCATTATACATGTTATATCTTGCAATTCTTGGCCAAGTTCGAAAACCAGCCAAATGATTTCAGCCACTTGAGAGTAATGACCCTTAACTCACCTCATGTGAGCTTTTCTATCACTCCGCCTTCGTCGTCGTTAACTTTTGTTTTAAAATCTTCTCACCCAAAAGCAATGAATAGCTTTGAAACTTTGCACATATCATCAGTCAAATGTCCTCAATCAAGTTTGCACAAATCATGGTCTTGGACCGACCAACATGGCAACCTTGGCTAAAAATCGAATGGGGTCAGAATATAGTTTATGCCTTATAGATATAGAAAAAACTAAGAGACTTTCCTTCTTCAGCATCAAAAGCATTACAAAACACTAATACATCAAAGTTGTATGACGACCCCTTGTAGAAGTTATTGCCCTCTAATTATCAAAATTGATGATTTTTACTATTTTTGCCTCCAAATTATTGGATATTTTAAAAACTAGAGAAAAAGTTAGCATTGCTTAATTGTTCTGCTCTATGATCGCTACAAAAATTACCCGAGTCAAGATTGTCTAATGAACCATTAAGGCGTTATTCCCCTTGAACTGTTTTTTTTTTTTTTAAAGGTATGAAAATCACCGACACAATTGTCCAAATATGGACCTTTGGAAGAAGTCTTAAAAGTTTTTTCTTTAGATAAAGCCCCAGGAGGTCAATTGGCTTCTGCCACTTCATTGTATTTTGTTTTGTCTAATATATTACTCTGGGAACATACAAGGAGGATTCCCAGTGCTCACCACACAGCACTGGGGGATGGATATGGGAGACCCTCTAGTTGTGGGTGGTGTGTAGGAGAGTGCCATGTTTCTTGCCCTTTTGTAGATTTTGAAAAAGAGTAGACTTATTGTAGCCGAAACAAAATGCTAAATTATGTGGCCCTACCAATACTTTTCTAGTGGTCAAAATTGTGTTAACTGTGTCCCATCCCACTCTTTTTCTCTTTTTTCCATTGATTTATTGTTTAACTTGTTCTCGTCCTGAATATAGCTGAAATACTGCTTGCTGGACGTAAAGCAAACGTCCAATCAATCTAATATATTCCAAAGATTATCTTCTCGGATTTACAGGAGCATAGTTATTTAGAAACAAAGTATATACCTGTGGTTTATCTTTTCCAGTCCATCAACTTTTCCATGATAAGCACATTTTTCCTATTCACCTAATTGGCTGACAACATTCTTCCTTAAAACATATCTTATAGCGAGCACAGCTCTATGACAATATGTATCACCTGATCAAAGGCTGCCTAATACAGATATTGATTTTTTTCGTCATGAAGTTGGCACTGTCAAAACACTGTCACAAAGTGAATGGAGAAGAGAAATAAAATTAACTTTAAAGATAGACTTTAAAAAAAAAATAGATATTGATAAAAAGAAATGTTTTTGTTTAAAATTGCAACAAAATTTCAAACAATGAAACGTTCTTTTTAAAAACTGACAAACATATTACACCATTATATTTAGCATGATGTCACATGACCACTGAAATTTAGTGGCACTGTTAGGTGCTCGGAAGTAATTATGAAAACATTTTTCCATACAATGTTTTCACTAATTCAGTTTGTCTAATAATTCTTAATGTACAAAATAATGAACAAATCAAAACACATACAAAAAACTACTAAAGTATTATATTTTCTGTGCTGGCATTTTGGCAATGTTTACTCCATATTAGCCATGATTATGAAGATGAAATTACAGAATACATTTTGAAATAAAAACAGTCCTATTTTCTTAAACTGGTGTGTGATTTCTAACAAAGTAGCTCTTGTGTGGGGTTGTATAAGCCTCTTTAACTCTATAATGTTGACGGCTACAATTTTTAGGAGACCACTGAATAACTTACTAAATATCTTGAAACAAAACTGGAAACTGTTATGCTGGGTTTGTGCAATAACATTTCAAACATGGGGACAATTGAGGTGATATAGAACGAGGTCACACATACTCTGAAGATAAACAAAAATCGCTAACCTGAATTTATCTTGTTGTATTTTATCTTTAAATGCAAACATCAGTGGCATAGCTATAGTCGCAATGATGTGGAAGCCTTTTTTCTGTGATTTGTATGGGACAAGTGCACAGCTCTGGGAGGGGGGTGAATCCCCTGGAAATTCAAGAGACTTACCATTATTTCAGTCGAAATCTTATTACAAATAGTATTTGTTGCGTAAAAACAACACGGAACCCATGGCTTTTGAGCGTCTGCCTTGCTATGCCACTGAATTTTATCTACTTTAACAATGTATTTGTAAAAGCTAATTACTTGACACTGTATTATATTAATACTTTTTTTCACTCCCTTTAATTTATAACCATATTTTTTTCAATTAAATCATTGTGAAGTTATTTGTCTTACCGTTCTATGAAAATTGGCACCATTAAAAAAATGATTTTCAGAACTGAAAATTTTTTTTATATTAGTATAATTCGTCATGTTTTTTAATGTCCTTGATTAAGTATTAATCTCGAATATTTTTTTTTTCAGACTAAAGAATTTTTGAAGAAAGTGTTTAAATTTTTTGAATTAGAAGCAAGAATGGGAAGAGCCTGGATTTTGTCCCATCCTCTTAAAAGATTAGTTAGAGCTACAGGTAACTGGGGAAAATATGTAGAATAGAAATCTGGACTTACTTAAAAAAAAATTAAATCTCCCATATTAAGTTGATGCAACATCTTTGGTTGTGATCATCTGCCTGGTAAAGAATGGGCTAGAAATGTCTTTGTTTGGAAAATAGATTGGTTATTCCAGGTTTGCCTATACCTGGAATAACCAATCAATATGTATATAACCACAAAAAAATTATTAACTTTTCTTAGATATGTATTTAAATTCTTTATTAACTTAATTAACTTTTTACTAATTTACTAGTTAACTTAATTGCTCGTTCTGCTGTGGGTGCTCATTTGCTGAGAGGTTCAGGTAGTAAGTTGGTCATCAGCTATTGATCAAGTAGAACTCGGTTGTCTGTGAACACTGATGTTGTGGCTTTGAGTCTCAATGCGGGCAGAGAATGCTTGACTCCAATCTTCATAATTGACAAGGATTGCCAGTTTTCCCCCCAAGGTTGGGATGTTTACTTTGAGTACTCCAGTCTCCTCCTATAAAAACTGGATGCTATAATATAGCTGAAAATGGCATTAAACACCATTTAAACAAACAATAGATCTACTACAGTCCTGAGATGGTGAATTGTGATAAGATATCGTCCTCACAAGTCAGGGTTTCTGTATCCACACGAAACCCTGACAAACTTGGCCAGGAAATTCCTGGGCTAGAAGATTTTCATATGACGTCGAACCTTCAAAATATCAACTAATGAAATTGCTTGAAAGGATCAAGGGTTTGGCAGTACTCATTCTTACTCATTCTTGAGTGGGAAGAAAACGTAACGCAACTAATAAATAACGTGGTAATAACAAACTAATAACACTACTGTACAAAATACACTGACTTTCACATGGTCTATGCAACACATCCGTTTGGTTTATTTACAATCGACATCGGGATATCCCCTAACCAAGCCGCAAATGAAAGCGAACTTTTGATTGGCTACATCATACCTTGATGTAGTCCATTAAAATAGTGACTTCTAGCTCGGGAATTTCCTAGCTAAGTTTGTCAGGGTTTCGTGTTGACATAGAAACCCTGACTTGTGAGGATGATAAGATATATCAACAATATACCTTTACTTAAAAGAAATTCATCTACATGTACTGGGTACATGTTTTTATTATCCATATAGAATTGCTGTTATTTCCTTGTAGATATGCTTTTCTTATGATTTCAAATAGCATTTTAGAATTGTTATCAAACTGCTAAAACATATTCAAGAATTTTCCTGTGTTACATTTTACAACAGAATGTATTTGGTCTCAAATGTAAAAGGAAGTTATTGCAAATTAAAGAAAAAATATTTCAGCTTACTTAGTATTAGGGCCCCACCACTTTGTGGCGGACGCCCTATAGTGATCAGTCTGTCCGTCCGAACTAATAGTGTACAGGCTGTTACTTTATCTTTTGAGGTAGGCTTTTGATATTTGGAATGTAGGTAGTCAATATGAAGGCCATGTGTGGCATATGGTGGTTGATAAACTTTGACCTTAAGGTCACATTATTGCTTTCTGTAGGACAAATTCATGTCCGCGCTGTAACTTTTTTATCTTTTGAGAGATAGGCTTTTGATATTTGAAATGTGGGTAATGTGTCGCATACCATGGTTGATGACCTGTGACCTTGAGCTTTGACCTTAAGGTCACATTATTGCTTTCTGAATGACAAATTCATGTCCGAGTTGTAACTTTTTTATCTTTTGAGGAAGGCTTTTGATATTTGGAATGTGGGTAGATAATATCAAGGCGATGTGTCGCATACCATGGCTTTTGACCTTGACCTCAAGGTAGGCGGGGCTGATATCTAGTTGGAATTAATATTAAAAGAAACAAAGAAGAAAAAACCCACATTGCCTACCACAAAAGATCAGTATTTTATTTGGAAAGACATTTGGATTTTCAACTGACACTTCAACAGTTCTTCCTCAAAATATACATTGCTTGTATTCTGTTAGCTACAATAATGTAGCTCCTTTTTTTTTATGGACGGATCCATCCATCAAAAAAAAAAAAGGAGCTACATTATTGTAGCTAGTATTGTGTAAGGACAAAATATTGGTGTGTATATTTAGTTGCTCATACATAGATGCCAAACAGGGTAGAGTGGCTTTTAATTTCCATATTGAACAGTAGCAATGAAAAATAAACAGTAGTAATGACTTTAAAGAATTGTAATTTAGAAACATTTCAAGTAAATTCATGTCAATTACTTTTAGGAATGGCAGAATCAACCATCAGAAAGTATATAAAAGATAAAGATCCTGTGCAGGAAGTTGTCAAGGCTGTCCATAAGCAGAATATCCAAACTGTGAGCAAGAAGCTCAGTTATTTTGATGAAGGTACGGTGAGGAGAACAATCCATGGCTTTTACATGGATAAACAGATGGTGACCATGCCAAAGGTACATGCAGCCCTGAAAGAGAGAGGCATTGATGTTTCTTTATCAACAGTAGTGAGAACAGTAAAGAAACTAGGGTTTCGGTAAATTTTCTATTATACAAATTTAAACCATCATCTATGAATGGATCAATCAATGAGTCCATACATTGAAAATGACCAATATTCAAATTAAAAAAAAATAAACAAAACTATCAAATACAGTAAACATATTAATTTTTTATGGTACTTATTTTTACAGATCTTGCATGTTGACGAATTCACATGTACTTATTTAGTACCCTAACGGCTTCATCAGCAGGGTTGCCACGCACCCAGGAAAACGGGAAAAGTCCTTGAATTGCGAAATTTGCGTTCAGGGTCGGGAAACATGCGTGAAAACGCGAAAAAACGAACAAATCCGGGAAAAATCCTTAATTTTGATCGCAATTAGTAAGTTCGGCACTAGTTGTCTTTTCCTTGCTTAAGTAGAACAGTTCGCCCCATACGGAAGATCGTCCTTTACATTGAAAATACTGGAAGCTTTTGGGGCAAAATGTATGGGTCGAGATTTATATGATTCTGAGTCTTTCCAGCGTTTGACACTAAGGAATTTTTAGAGCATGATGCGGTCGTCAAATTGATTCAGATAATATGGTGGGTTTCATAAAATCATATTTTGATTACCAGTTGAAAGGCCCACTATAAACTCGAATACCATACTAGAAGATTTGTTGATCACATATATTAAAACGGTATCCGGTAAAAGCATCAAACAACTGGATTTTCTTCCAAGAACTTTGACAATTGGAAATCAGTATTCAGAATCCAGAACAGCTGCAAAAAAATCGTATGATCTGCCAAAGACTTCCATCCCGTACGTGTACATGAACACATTGCTATTTCCTTATTTATTGGTCAAATCAGAGAAATAGAAAACATGTATATCATGTCTCTGGTCAAATCATGAAGACACACAGTTTTCAGACTGAAGATTGGCGAGTGTTGTGAATTAATAATAATAAGGTAAACCTGCATTGAAAACCACTTGTAGTTTACACAAAGTCTGCATCATGTCACACTGGAAGGGTGTATAGGAAATTGAATAGACATATGGAGTGAATGTGTACGTGACAAAACTATATAGCTTAAAGGATACTGGTATCTATAAATCACCTTAGAAATTCATTTGAAGTTATCCTGGTAAAATTATGAAAACCCTTGAAAAACCCTTGAAAAGTCCTTGAATTTTGTGTCAAGAAAAGAGTGGCAACCCTGCATCAGAGGGGACTACAGGTTTGCACTCAGTCTGTCAGTCGTCACACATGTTTTCTGGACTTTTTTTCTAAACACCTGCAGGTATTGAGCTTATATTTGGTATGTCAGTCAGTCATGATGAGTTACAGACCAAGTTCGAATATCGTTTTGTCCAATGATTTTTGACAAAGTTATGGCACCTGGACTTAGAACATTTCTAATGAATAACAATTTTCCAGACTTTTTTCCAACTACATTATAGATATTGAGCTGATATTTTGTATGTGAATCAACCATGATGATTTACAGACAGGTAGAATATCTTCCCTGTCCAATGATATGCGACGAAATTATTTTTGCCAGTAGATGACTTGCACTTGTTTTCACAGTTTTAAAACAGGTCCCATTAATGTATAATATAATTTTTATACCCCCCCCCCCCCCCCAAACTTGTTTTGGGAGATATATAGGAATCACCCTGTCAGTCTGTCCACATCCCTTGCAAGCACTTCTCTTCCTAAACCGCTTGCCAGATTTTGATGAAACTTTACATGAAGGAAGTACATCATATGTAGATGTGCATGAAGAATTTTAGTCGCTGTCTGATATTATTCAGGGGAGATAATTGGACTTAGACTTTTAAAATATAGTATTCAGTGCGAGACCTTGTAAGCACAGTTCCTCCTAAACCGCTTGACAGATTTTGATGAAACTTTACATGAAGGAAGTACATCATATGTAGATGTGCATGATGAATTTTTCGTCGCTGTCAATATTATTCAGGGGAGATAATTGGACTTCCCGTGAAGCCGGGGTATCCCTTTGTGATCACACTTGTTTGATCTGTTCTTTTTTTGTGTTTAATTGGACCTCTAAAATATCAAATTAGTACACTTTAAAAAAAATTTATGTTAACAGTACTACCATGTAGCAGTCCTATATAAGAAGCACTGCTACACATTAAAAAATAGCACTAAATAGTCTTGTGATTCTTGAAAACTTACTGTTCTTTGTGTATCTACAATGTTGTTTATTTCTTTTTTTTTCTGTGGGAATAATTGTATACTACTACTCTTTCAATTAGATATTGACCAAAAGAATAATTGCATTGTGTATGTAGATACAATTACCCAAACATGTTTTAGTGTACCTAATAGTTTTTATGAATAAACTTAAATGTCCATAAGTATGCATTTGCCTATTGTCCACAACCCTTTTTTAGATCACCTGACCCAAAGGGTCATGTGAGCTATTGTTATCACTTTGCGTCCGTCGGCGTCGTCGGCGTCTGTAAACTTTTTACATTTTAATCTTCTCTGAAACCACTTGGCCATTTGAAACCAAACTTGGCCATAATGTTCATTGGATGGACCTTTACAAAGTTTGTGTTTTTTATTTTGATTGGTAAACCAATATGGCCGCCACCTCAAGACTTAGTTTAACATAGGACCCTATGGGAAAAAAGTTAAAAAGGGCTTCTTCTCTGAAACCGTTTAACCAATCAAAACAAAACTTACTAGCAATATTGTTTGGATGGTCCTCTATAAAGTTTGTGTTTTTGATGGGAATTGGAAATTCAAAATGGCGGCCACCGCAGGACTTAGTTTAACATAGAACCCTATGGGAAAAAGTTTTAAAAGGCTTCTTCTCTGAAACCGGTTAATCAATGGAAACAAAAACTTACTAGCAATATTGTTTGGATAGTCCTCTATAAAGTTTATGTTTTTTATGGCAATTGGAAATTCAAAATGGCCGCTACCGCAGGACTTAGTTTAACATAGGACCCTATGGGAAAAAGCTTTTAAAGGCTTCTTCTCTGAAACCGGTTAATCAATGGAAACAAAAACTTACTAGCAATATTGTTTGGATGGTCCTTTATAAAGTTTATGTTTTTTATGGCAATTGAAAATTCAAAATGGCCGCCACCGCCGCAGGACTTAGTTTAACATAGGACCCAATGGCAAATAAAAAAAATATTCTCTATACAACGGGTAAACCAATGAAACAAAGCTTTCTAGTACATTGTAATATTGTTTGGATGGTCCTATTTTAAGTTTATTGAAAATTACAGGACTTACTTTAACATCAGGGAAATGCCATCTTCATTGCCTATAAAATCAGGTGAGCGATACAGGCTCTTAAGAGCCTCTGGTTTGACGATAAAATTGCAGAAAAATGGGTATATTCATGTACCAATATAATCTGCATGTACACAATTTAAAGGAATCTCAACTGATCAACAAGAAAACTTTTGATGCAAAGCATCAGTTCGCCGCCGATTTGTTTACAGGATGCATTTTAAAGCATGTTTATACCTACGTTACAGAGGTTATTCTTTATGTTCTTTGCAATTATGTTGTAATGCGTCAAAGCTTTAAGTTAATATTTTGTTCAAATTATACATTAACAGCATATACTTTAGACCCAATAGTGTGTTTTGCTTAGAGGCTGTATTATATATAATCAAACGTTTCGAACCTTGAATATGTGTTTTTCTATATGTTTGCATTTGCTTAAATGCAAAATACATATCATCTCGACAATATGGCAATTAGAGAAAATAATCTCAATTTTTAGATTAATAACCTAATAAAATAGACTGTCGGAATTTGTTTTATAATAGTAATGCGTTGCATTTTTCTCCAACGATTCTTCAATATAGTGGATTAATTTAAAATCTGTATGAAAAATTTATGGAAATCTAATCGGAAGTGAACGTTCCCCATTGCTGCCTTTACTCTGATTCGGAACTATATTATAATTTTCAGTTCTTTCATTGATATAATAATAATAGTATGTTAACTTAGTCTGGAATTTCGTTTGCATCTGGAAAAATCCTATATTTTGTTAAAATATTCATGACTGGTACCTAAATTACAAATTCAGCTCAAAAAATTATAACAGTATCTGGGATTCGAGTTGTTGCTCACTGGCTAGTCTGATGTTCTCGCTTCGACGGTCTGATGCGATATGCCATTTTGCCTCGGCCTCCCACCTTATATACCCTCTGAGACCGGCCGGCAAATTAATACTCGGCCGGCAACTCAGAACTTTTGGCCATAACTTTAATACAACAATAAGTTAGCTTGCCGTTCGGACTTAATTATTAATTTATTATTAGGAGTAAAAACCAAATTTTAAATTTCCCCGCTTAAAAACTCTTTATATGGAAGTGTGACGTATGAAGCATGACCTTATCACAAGTCTCCAAGGACGCTACAATCATGATTACGATTGGAAAACATAGTCCCAATGAATTTTACAGATTACATGGATTACTTAAACATACTTATCAAAAGTATTTACAAAATAATAAAATTTAACTATTTTGCATGGAAATATGGCATTTAACCGTTTAATCATTTATTAAATAGGATAACATTGATAAATACAAAACTATCATAAAATGTCCGACGACGAGGGAAAAATGAAATGGCAAGCTGAAAACGCGAGTTTAAGAGAATTACATAAAAAATACCAATCATTTCTAGATGAAACCTGAGGATTCAGTAGCCTGTTCCCCAACTTAGGTAAATTTGTATGGATATCCTATAAAATTTCACAAGACAAGAAGTTTTCCTTGGAGCAAAACTTTGACAAAGTAAAAATATTTAAAAAACTTAACTGGAACTTTTAAAAAAAATTCATAACTTGATAATAAGTTTATGCTAAATAACATTCATAATACGAGCTAAATAACCGTTTTCATTAATGTGAGGAAATGTTAATATATAGATATATTTTAAAGGTAGGCTACTATATATACTATTACAATACCGGTATATTAAATCAGAAATATACTCGAATTAAAACTAATATTTAAGTTGTTCAATTAAATTATTGACATAACATTTATATATTGAATTTTACAAATGCGGCATACTTCGGAATTGTATAAACAAAATTGCCTTTTAGTCTGGTTTCCGATTTTTCAAACCAACGCTCTTCGATAGAACTATCACCGAATTATAAAGTACCAGGATAAAAATGGTCTCCCTATAATATTATTAACTTCTGTAAATAAAATACCAACAAAATTTATTATTACATGAAACTTTGATATTACTCCAGCATTTTTGCAGTCGAAACTTGGCTATCATCTAGTTTTTACACTCAAGTTAAATGATTGACATTCTTGTAGCAAATTTCTGTTCATTTATGGTAACTAAGTGTACTTAGAATTATTTTCTCCTTTATCCATCGTTAGCAACGAAAGTGAATACAAATAAATTATAAGATGAAACGATTAAGACAGCAGAACAAATGTTAATTGTTTCGGTATATTTTTGTTTGTTTATAAATTTAAAGAAATCTGACTGTTACATTAAAATGTATTTTAGAAAATACATCATAATTGTAACAACCCTTTTTTTCTTTCCACAGTTATTGCAAAAAAGGTTTAAAGCAAAGATTTCTTTCTGAGCAGCAAGATGTTGTTTCTAGGAGGCATACATATCTCAGGAAGATACGCAAATTTCGGCAGGAAGGTCGTAATACTGTGTATGTTGGCGAAACGTGTTTGAACACCGATCATGTAGTTAAGGGTGACTCTCTGGATCATCCCAGTACATCCAAGCAAGAAATTGAGGCATCTTCCAATGGTTTGCCTAGTGATAAGGACACCCGCATAATGATTCTAAGTGCTGGCTCCACTCGGCTAGGTCTAATCCCTGGATGTGATCATATTTTCGAGTTGAAAAGTAGTAGTTTGGATTATCAAGATGAACTTTTCACCAAATGGTTTAAAGACAAACTAATTCCAAGACTGTTGCCTCATTCTGTAATTGTTTTGGATTATGCTTATCACAGACACTTAGTTCCCACTTCACAAGTACCAACTACTGGTTCCAAAAAGTCTGAAATTTTGAGGTGGCTAAAAACAAACAATGTTCTATATGAAAAAGAAATGGTTAAGGCAGAATTGCTTGATTTGGTGAAGCAGCACAAACCATGTTCTAGATATGTAATAGAAGACCTGGCATCAGATCATGGCCATGAGGTTTTACGAATACCTCCTCACCATTGTGAACTTAATCCCTTAGAAATGGTCTGGTCATATTTTAAAGGCTATTTGGGAAGACAAAATTCTTCTATCACAAATGGAAATGTTACGAAGCTATTTGAAGAGGCGAAATCTCATTTCAATGTGGAGCACTGGGCTAAATTTGAGAGCCATGTGGTGAACGAAGTAGAAGCAAATTTCTGGCATATTGATGGTGTCAGCGATGAGGATATCAATTCAAATTTGTTTGACACAATGGATATAGATGATGATGAAAGCGAAATAGATGATGATGAAGGCAATGACTTAGACAACAGTTTTGATGGAGAGTCATTTCCAGTGGCCGATATTGACGATGACATGAACAATTTGTCAGATAACAGTGGACAATCTGACTTCATTTTATGCAAGATTTGTAATGAGACTGATCCTCCAAAAGCAGACAAGAATGAGAAGATATTTGAGTGGTTTCAGTGTAATTCTTGTGATCAGTGGGTGCATAACTTATGTTGTACAAAAGCTGCAAAGAAGAAGGCTGTGTGTAATCCATGCCGCTCTGTTCAAAAGAAACGTAAGGGAACCACTGAATGATACACAACATTGATGATTATCTTGGATATTGATCAAATTCCTGTTGTACATTTGCCAGTTTCTCATTACACAATTAAGCCTGAGTAAAGCTGTTTTTGACATTTTCTATTTTGAAGAGCTATTAATTGTGTTGTTTATTGAATCATGGAGATTCAAATCTATAAAATCTTGTTATATTTCAATTTATATTTACAAAAGTAGATGGGTATATTTTTTAAAAGAAGTTTGGGGTAATGTTTGTTTGATTGTTTGATATTGTTTAATGCCACTTTCAGCAATTTTTCAGCTATATCATAGCATCCAGTTTTTATAAGGGGAGGAAGCCGGAGTTCCTGGAGAAAACCCTGACCTTCGGTAGGAAAACCGGCAGTCCTTGTCAAGTAAATTTGGAGTCAAGTGCACCCTGCCTGAAGTGAGACTCAAACCTGCAACCTCAGTTTTGACAGACCAGGTGTTCAAAAGTAGACAAACTACTTTAACCAATTGGCCACTGGTAATGAAATCAAGTCCAAGATGTGATTTGTCAGACTGCTAGTTGGAAACCCAAGTCAATTCGTGTTCTCGCTTTGCTACCTCTTACTGACTCTGGGCACACTTGTAGATATTTTCCCCGTTTTCATGAATATTTAATTTAATTAGCCAATGGGAACGAGTTTATTGGATAAAAGTATTTTGATTAGTTTAAACGCTTCTCTGTAAGTACAAGCAACCAATCAAAATGCGACATTGAATGTTCATGAAAACCAGGAAAACATCTACAAATGTGCCCACGGTAAGTGCTAGCAAAGCGAGAACCGACCATAAGTGGGTTTCCAACGATGGGCTTAAGGGACGGAAAAATCCTTAACAATTATTGTCTGAGCCACTTGGAGGGGGGAGTAATGTCCCTTTATAGCTCACCTGACCAAAAGGGTCATGTGAGCTATTCCCATCATGTGGCGTCCGTCGATAACTTTTGTTTAAAAATCTTCTCACCCAAAACCTATGAAGGGATTGCTTTGAAACTTTGCACATATCATCAGTCAAATGTCCTTGGCCAAGTTTGCACAAATCATGGCCTCAGAGTGACAAACATGGCCACCTTGGCTAAAAATAAAACGGGTCCAAATGCAGTTTTTCACAATGAGACATGTCAGACTAGTTACCAAACGAGTGAATACACACTGTAAACTCATTTATTGGCTTTTCATTGCATGGAAAAAAAATTATCCTGACCCCAAGTGCCTGTGGTCCGCTCTCTAACTCGAACAGTTGTCCGATCGTCATGAAACTTAGGAAAATTGTTTATGGGCATATCTCGACCAAGATTAATAACCACCCACATTGCTTTAGCCACTAAATGGCCATTTTTAGACGGGTGTATATTGTAGCATATCTACGAGACTACAACGTGAACATTAGAAAAATGCATTTTAAGAAATCGATTCGGGTGGGCTTTTGTTTGCCTTGAAAAATTTATAGAGGTGGGTTTTGTCTGTTCAGTAAAATTTTATCAGACGGGTTTTGTTTTTTTCCGCCTATGCTAAATTACACGGAAGGGATATTGTCTTTTACTCGCATAGCTTGGTTCCAATGGTTTGAAAATACTGGCACCAAATAAAATTATCATTCTGAAGATCCAATCTTTTGTTAATTTCCATAAATGTAATAACTCTATGATTTTCAACATGATGAACAGTTCTAAGATAGCTGTAAAGACTGTAATATCCTAATTTTAACATACAGAATTTAATATACAATGTTTCTGTATAATTTCTTAATTCATATTAACAGTACAAATTTTACATTTATGTATAGAAGGTGTCTACTAGCTACATGTTCATATGTTATCTGTAAAGTAGATTTAATGAAGAGTTTTAAGACTATATATACTGTTAAACTTATTTGCATTTGGCTTTACCTATACTCAGGGATGTCATTAGTAGGCGGCAACAGGCAAATTTCAACCCCTATTCTCACTCAATTGCTGCCTACTTTTGGCAAAATTACATAATGTTCATACTAAGCTGATACCAAAATTGCCTGCTACTATTATCAATTTGCCTGTTACTCAAAAAGTTAATGACATCCCTGATATTACTGAGATACGTCTTCCACTAATTACTGATTATTTATTGTGCATATGGTGGTCACTGCTATGTTTATGTCATATTTTAGTTTGTGCCCTGCCATGTAGTGGTGGACACTGCATCATATACTGATCAGTTCGGGCTATAACTTTCTAACTTTTTGAAGTAGGCTTTTGATATTTGATATATGGGTAGATAATATCAATGGATGATAAACTGTTTCCTTGAACTTTTAAGATCAAGGTATATGAATACCATCCCACTGATATCTAGGTTAAATTGTATTTTTAACTGTATTCAATTTAATTATATGTATTTGCATTAGACGGTCCGAGTTGTCTTGCAACATCCAAAAGCACTTGACTTGTTAGATTCATATTTGATAGTTGTGTTCATTTAAGGGTACTTCATGCACACTTGCTGATTGTATTTAAATTTTGAAAAAAGTCAGTCAGCTTCAAAGAATTGTCTTATTACAGCCATGTACCTTAAAAGGTAAACAGAGTTTCACAAAGACCTGGATACGAGAGGCACTTCAAAAAGATTTTCAGAAACCATTGCACCTATTGAAAGTCGAGCAGAACTAATACCAAGGTGTTTTCTGTCATTTTACCTACCTCTATCAAAGTTGCTCTTAGAGTCATTATGTGTTCTAAATTATTTAAATTTAAAAAAAAAAACTGAAAATTGGAGTGGTAAATGTAGAAAGGTTCTTAGATAGTCATTCACAAATTTTAAGTTTCGGTGCTTATCCAAATCCAAGATGGCCACAGTGGAGCATAGCTTAAGATTTGACCATTTACGGGAAATACCTCCCAGAATTTATCATCAACATTTCATGCAGAAAAATTGCTAGTTCTCTTCTATATATGAGTTTTTGGTGCTGATTAAAAACTTGAGTTGCATATAGGAAAAGTATTTTAAATTGGGGAAGGAAGCCGGAGAAACCCCGACCTTCGGTAGGCTTGTCAATTAAGATTGTCTAATGTCACTATTGTCCCGACAATATTAAAATACTGTCTATTGATAGGATAGAGCTTGTCGTTTTACAGTTTTGTTCTATGGAGTTTTGTTTGTTAGTTTGAATGATGTTTCAACGCCACTTTCATCAATTTTTCAGCTATATCATGGCGTCCAGTTTTTATTGGGGGAGGAAGCCATAGTACCCGGAGAAAACCCAGTCCTGCGGTAGGAAAACTGGCAATCCTTGTCAATTAAGATTGGGAGTCGAGTACATCCTGCCTGCAGTGAGAATCGAACCCGCAATCTCAGTGTTGACAGACCACGTGATCAAAAGTAGACGAACTACCTTAACTACTCGGTCACCGAGATTTAGTACCAACCTACAAAATTTAACCTCAAAACAAAAGTAAATTGCATCGTCGGACTGGGACCGATTGTATTTAACTTAAATGTACAAGTTTATGGTCTGGTCATGCATCTGTTTGTTCAACATGTCATGGTTTGATGAGTAACCCGTTAATTGTTTTGTACCAGTTTATAGTCTGCTGCGGCTCCTGCTACGATTCACATGATCATGGTCTCTTGATGCACCTGTTTTGTTTAACTACTTCATTGTAAAGTATCTGTTATGTTGTACCAGTTCATGGATTGTGAGGAACATATTATGATTAAACTGTCTAATGGTTCGGTGATTGTTTTTTGAACCAGTTTATAGTCTAATAAGCACCCGTTATGTTGTTCTGGTCTATATTCAGCGGGGCACAAATAAGCATCTCTTATGTTGTACCGGTTTGTTTATGGTATGGGAAGACCTTTTGAGCTATGCTAGTACATTAGCTGGTGTTATTTGTGTCTGTATAGTCGTAATGTAATTTGTTCTAAGGTTGATGTTATTTTTAAGTGCTCATTTTCGAATTCTGTCACACTGAAAACTCGCAGATCATCGAGGCCTATAGAGGATCTTGGAATAATTTACAACGAGAGTAAAGCTGTGAAGATTTTTACCTGCTTTTTTTAAATTTTATTATTACAGAGAGGGTGGACAGGGTAGTGGGAGAGGGGGAGGGGGAAAGGAGAAAGGAGGTGAGGGGAGGGAGAAAGGAAAAAATATTAAAAAAAAGAGGGAGGCAGTACTTTTACAAATATGTTCTTTAATTCGTACCTGAAAATCATTTAATAAGTGCCAATTCATTGATGTAATTTTAAAAGACTAAAATTATTTTCATAAAACTCCAGTAAAGAGATAAATTGCATCCAAATGATCAGAATTTTTACTATGCTAGTATGCAGTAAGGTTTTTCCTAAAGCGTATGTCTGTCCCTTTTCTATATTGTGATCACTTATTGACTAGGTGTCTGTTATCTGTCCGTTAACTTTATAAACAATTTTCTCCTCCGACACCACTTAGAGTACCTAGTTTTAGCTTTGCATCCATGAGTTTGATCCATGTATGTAAAACAAATATTAATCAAAGCGCAGTTTGTACTGGTAGTGTTTTATCGCCGGATTGGAAGGGTTAAACACCTCTTGCACATTATAGACGTCCGTAGTTATGCAGTATATGCATTATGTGCAACAGACAAATAGCGACCGTAACGACGACGTCAATTCTGTATGTTTATTTTAGTGGCTAGACACGTTGCCACCCTTGGCTTATTTTTTTTCAAAGACAACAGATTTTTATCATTATAATCCGAAAAAAAAACATCCAATGATTTTTGCCAACAGCCCAATAGAATATAGTTTAGGCACTTTCCTAAACGTTCAAAATAAGTTTTACTTGTCCGAGAATCCTCTGCTGTCCAACGCTTTGGCGGCAGATGATTCTCAGACTGTTTTACATGTCAAGATTCCTGTCTGAAAAAATATTTCAAATATTCAAATATTATACATGGCAACTGAATCATTTGATTTTTCTTATTCGTTGATTCTACCAACGATCACAGACAAGGATACATAGCTACAGTCTTCTATATCAAAGAATTTTTACAATGAAATTAATTATAATTTTAATTCAATATAATCATCTAGAATAACGTTTTTTTATTGGTAAAGATTACTTCCGGTAAAGGTTTTCAATGGAATTTATTTTTTGATAAATGAAGTTGACTTCGTTTATTTTTTAATACCAACAAGACCTACTCCCTCACAAGCATTTCTGTCGAGTGCGTTGGTCTTATTTGTTATTATACAAATAAATCAAATGAAAACGGTGTTCAAACTTCGAGTCATTTTATAGGGCCACTCGTTTCTTTGCATAGAAAAATATTGTCTTTCTGTAATGAGGGGGTAGACAGGGGGTACCTTTCTCCTTTCCCCCTCCTTACAGCTCCATTCTCCCTCCCCTCAGCTCCTTTATCCCTCCCCTCTACTCCTTTCTCCCTCCCCTCGGCTCCTTTCTCCCTCCCCTCTTTACACTTCTCCCTCTTTAAAATCCTATAGCAATAGAAAAGATCACTAAATTTTGACTCAAAAATGATATAAATTTGGGACATGAAGCATATACAAGACTTTTACAAACAAAGCATGACTCATGACACATTATCAAATGAATTTTATTGGTGTATCGTACCCTTTGGTAAAAAAAATATGAGGATCATAAACTGTGACCGGTATATTTATGAAATCGTGACACTGAAACCTAATAGCAATCATACAGCCAGACCTGTAGTCCACATAGACCCATAGTCCCCAAAAACTTGTACCTCTAGTCCATACAACCTATAGTCCACACAGACCTATGGTCCATACAGACCTATTTTCCACATAGATTTATAATCCACTTACATTTCTAGTACACCAACACCTGTAGTCCACACAGACCTTAATGTTCAGAAAATAATATAGTGTGTTCTTAAGTACAATTCATCGTTGTTTTTATGGTCTCTTGTTAACTGTCTCATTGAAGTTTGAAAAAGAAACACAAAAGAAATTCTTTAACAATAGGACAATCTTGTATTTTTAAACTTTTAGAAAACTGTGTTCACTATCATGTAAGATTAGCATTATTCTACACTTAATTTACAGGGAGGATTTAATAGGTTTACATTTAGAGTAAAATTTTGATTAGTTAAAAATTAATTCATGATTAGGTCTAGATCTCTGAAAACAAAACTCAAATCAATTCTCAGACTTTTGAGTTATTTCTTAACTACCACAGCAACATAAACATTCTTAAAGTTCTGACGACTTAAAAAGGGAATTTAAACTGAAAAAATGGTGCTTATAAATGTAATGAAAAAGGGATTATTTGCTGGTTGCCTGATTATTTGTGCTATTTACAGTTTTACTTTTGCTGCTATAGTTTTTTTATTTAAAAGGAGAAAACTGATATTTCTAAAATTGTCATTCAAGGGAAATAACTCCAAAAAAGAAGTCATTTGACAATCTTGGACCAAACGAGTTATTTGTAGCCCTTGTCCAATCTAATTTAAGTTAAATCTTTAACTTGCTCCCCCTTTTTGTTATTGGTAGCTGCGTAGTAAGATGAACGCAGCGACGAATAACAAAAAGGGGGAGCAAGTGAAAGATTTAATTTTAATTAGAGTGGCCCTTGCCTTACAGATCATTTTTGCAGTTTAGAGTATCACTCTGATTTTGGGCTATAGTATGGTTTATTAAGGCGGGCAGGGGAAATGGGGCATCTATTTTTATCAACTCATCCTACAGTTTTCAACCCAGATCTCTGAAACTTCACATAACGATTGCACATTTATTGAATTTGTTGCACCTGCTATTATGGAAGTGTTCCAGCATGTTCCTAATTTTCCAGATCTTGGTACTTGGTCATTTTTTAGCAGATTTACAGAAGACAGTAAATATACTGTGTAATTAACTCCTACAGTTGCAGTCTAGAACTCAAAATTTCACAGAAAGATTGAAAATGTATTGAAGTTGTACACCTGTTATTCTTGTTCAAGGATTTTTTTTCCTTATTTTCAGACTTGGGAACTTTGCGATTTTGTTAACTGTTGAATTGTTTAATTATGTATTCCTTTATAAAAACTTAATGGTAAGTATGAGGATAATTCATTGAGAAATTTATAATTTTTAGCAAACACTGAAAATTTCAAGAAAAATTATGAGTAAATTACATATAATACTATAAGGAGTAACTGAACAATTTTTTGACAATTAAATTGTTTGGAGGCCATGTCCTTCTGTTTATTTTTGCAATTGACAGTTTTACTCTAGCTCTAAATTTATAAGGCAAATACTTAAATTTTATTAACAAAATTGTTATTAAAGGGCAAAAAGACCTGTAATGATTCGTCTGACAATTTTGGACCAAATGCGTTTTTAAAGGCATTGTCTTGCAATTTACAGTTTCACTCTAGTCATTATTAAAGGGCAAAAACTCCTTTAAGAATTTGTCAGACAATTTAGACCAACATAGTGATTTGCATTGTCTGGCTGATCATTTTTGCAATTTACTATATCAATCTGCTGTTTGATTTTTCAAGTTATACTGTCAAAACTGACAATTTTCTAAAAAAAAATCGTAACTTAATATCCATAACTCCTACAGGCAGTTAAACAACTTCTGAAATTAAAAAAGATTGAATGTGCTGATCATTTTTTTTCTGTAGCTATATAACATTGTGAGATATTGGCCAAAACATGTGTTGACCCATGTTCTTCAACTTGCGCTTTTGAAAAATAGTTCAGATTAGGGCCGCTCTCAGATACATAAACCACTGTACTGTATTACTTTTCTATCAACCGTGAATCTTTGGTACTGATCCTAAAACCAAGATGGCCACAACACTGGAACATAGAACTCCAGAGGCACTAAAAATAGCTGGTTTCAGAAACTATTTCACTTATTTAAATCAAATTATGCAGAACTAATATAAGGGTAATTTTCTGCCATTGTAAAATGCATTGTGGCTACTAGAGCCATTGATGTTCTGATTGGCGGAAATTAAAATGAATCTTGCTCTGAAAATCTGAGTAGCATACATAATTGATACTGTATAAATTTTAAGATTTGTGGCGCAGATCCTAAATTCAAGATGGCCACAAATTTTGTTTCATGTTCATGTCGATTAAACTAAAGTTTTTGTAGTGAGTAATGTGAGCATTACAGGTTTTCCATGTGTAGAAATAATTTTTTTTACAAGTGTAATTATGAATGACTAAGACTTACCGCAGTTGTTGGGTCTTTTTTAGTTTCAGATACTAGTAAATATTTTTTGGTTCGGAGACCTTTAATGGATGACGAAAGTATTTTTAGTTGTGGATCAAAACGAACTATATCCGTCTTTTGGGTAACCAATATACTTGAATAATTAGAAACTAAAAATATTTAACCAAGATTTCCACCATAAATCGTGTTGTAAATTGTAACAAGAAAAGCAAGACCAGGCCATTTGGACATTCAGAGCTTTTAGTTCCTTGTTTTCCTGAAATTTGCCATTAGTGTTAGGTACCCAAAATCTAGTATGGTGACGTAATCATTACTCTGAATTACTGTGAAGAACGGGATTATAGGGTTATTAAATGGGTGTTTTCATATTTGACCTGTATTATGTCCAAGGGAAGCTGTATTGGGTCGAGTATAGCTGTATTAGCCCGAGGCAACGCCGAGGGCTAATACAGCTATTCGAGGCCCAATACCGCTTCCCGAGGACATAATACATGTCGAATCTAAAAACACCCATTCAATGACACTTTTATTAACCAGTTGAGTAAATTTTAGTACCATTTTATCATTGACCAATAAAGCTATACTCGATCCAAATCGGCTTCTCATGGACATAAACAAATTATTAATATCAACAGCCCGCAGAATTAAAATAAATTTTTTTCCCCTGAAAATTATGTAATTTAGGCACAGCGAAACGAATGTGTTCGTTTTTAAAATGATATTTGTATATAAATTACCGGAAATGACATTCATGTATTTGCCCTGTTTTTCTGTATTGAGCCTGTTTTTTTTTCGTATTGGCCCTGTTTTTCTGTATTGAGCCCGTTTTTCCGTATTGGCCCTGTTTTTCCGTATTGGCCCTGTTTTTCTGTATTGAGCCAGTTTTTTCTGTATTGAGCCTGTTCACTATATCCGTATTATATGGACAATTTCACCTGTATTTTACACAACTGGTTAATAAATACCTATAAAAGATGCCGTATTTTAATGTTTTATTTGTATAAAACTGTTAAATTGAAAAAAAAAACACTTTTTCAAGAATTCGTTTTTCTTAATTTCAAATTTTGCCCTTTTTCAATTTGTTTTCATGTATTTTGAAAGCGCTATACACTCAACCATGTCTAGTAACGTTTGTTACGAACACATTTGTGTAATTTTTTACCGATTTATTACGACTTTCGACGTATATGCCGCACTTTAAATTCACACTGAAAAATATAATATCATTTTAGATATGCATTTTTTTCTCAATAATTTTTCCATTAATTTTTAGAGTACAACATATATTTTTGTCAGATTTACACCGAGTTTATCTATTTCTATAGTCGTTTCGTTAGCGCGACATTTTTTAAACGATGTTATTATAAACAAAGTTGCAGGAACATATACATATTCGATAAGGAAAATATTAATGCTCAAAATGTATGTGTGCGAATTTAAATACAATTTGAGCAAAAAATGGTTATTTATTGTGGACATAGACATACAAATCTAGATATTAAACCCTCTTTTAAGGTGCACGACGTAATATTTAACGTAACGTCAAAAAAGCTCAAAAGACGCTACGTTTAGAGGCCCCGAATAACGTGCGCTACGTCTTATTGAAATTGTTACAATTTTCAATGTAAAAGAATTAACAAAACTTCATTTGTTTTAAAATCTACCGGTATTATGTATACCGCGGGCTCTGGCACTTTTACCGCCCCCCTCCCCCTTGTCCCGGAGAACGTCACGTTGGTTGTGCTGTGTAACACTATACATTTAATCATTATTGATATACTTTTGCTGGTTATGTATATTCTTTAATATTAACATCTATTCAATTCTTTCATTTATTTTTAAAGGTTATTTGCGTTACTTTTTTATCTGGGACAGTATTTTACGTTTCACTCCCTGCTTTGTGTGTATCTACGACGTGTCAACGTTGCTGCACATAGCACCATCTGTGGCTAACTACAGCGTAAGTGTAATTTACTTGTTTTATTGTAGTGGCGGATCCAGAGGGGGTCCCCCTATAAAAGTAGAAAAGAAAGAGAGGGTGAGCGAAAAACAGGGGGGGGGGAAGGAAGAGCGGGCGAAAGTGTGTTTAAAAGAAAAAGATAATAAATTTATTATATAACTTATGTAAATCGATATTACGTCGTGGCAGTCTTTCTTTATCGCAAGATTCTCGTTTATTGCTTCGTCAGACAAAGTTAGGAGACGGTCCATTTTAAAGCGGAAACCATTTTTCTTAAAAGTAATTCCTAGCACTATTTGTGAAATAATCTTATAATAAGATTCTAGGGTTTGTTGGTAAGACCAGGAAAACAATGTCTTTTTTCCCCCCTTGCGATGATATGATTTGATAACACCGTGCACTGGCGATATGCACGTAGGCACGAATCGAGCTAAGGAATTGGGGAATTAATCCATTGATATGTAAAATGTATCATAAGTGTAATATGTAATGACCAAACGGTTATTTCCACTCTATCGTGTATATTAATTGATGTAAAGGCATTGAAAGTGATTGGAGACTTAAGGGCACTTTCGACCCCCTAAGGTTCTTCTGGCATTTATTAACATAATAATTAATTCTGCATTAGGTTATCATGTTGATTTGATATAGAATATAAGTTACAACATGTATTAAGCGAACATTACAGCCATATCAATCAATTTGCCCTTCCAAGCAAATTTTGTATGGATTTTGAAAAGTTTAATATATCTACTCTATAGCAATCTTGTATAATGTTTGTATCCCATGACGGGCATTGGTGGCCGAGTGGTTAAGGGAGTTAGTCACAACTATTGACTTGCCCTATCAACACTGTGGTTGTGGTTTCGAGTCTCACTGCAGGCGACTTTCAGACAGTGGTGTCCTGGAGCCGTCAGAACAACCCTTCTGTCTATTTTCGTTTATTTAATCATATAACATAAACACCAAGAATTCCAAATGATGTGTAATTTGGAGGACAAATGGTTTTTTCGTGTTTTGCAATACAAATGTGTATGCTTAAATGTGGTCATCTAGCTAAAAAGATACAATTCAAGAATTAACTGACGGTTTAATATCCATTTACGTTATTATAATTAATTATCGTGTCCTAAGTTTCAGTTGATCTTTTTTGTTTCTAAATAAACAATTAATTACATTGTAACAAATTGAAATTACTAGTACTAAATTTGAGAACAGTATAGCACTTTTTTACAACATTCCTTCCTATGAACATTTCCATTTTTTGCACCATTATTTGGCTTATCTTAAAATGATGCACATTTTGTAAATATTGAAGTCTTTTGTTTGTAATAAGACACGCCAGAACTTCCTAAAAAGTTAAAATTTGTAGTTCTCAACACCCTCTCAAGTGCTTAAATCTCACCAGCATCAACGGGGCTTCTTCCACCAGGGCACTGCCGCTGGGGACCTTGACCTAGATCCCTAGCTAAATTTTCTGGATCCGCTCGTGTATTGTGTTAATTTCGGTTTGTCAGTCTCTTAATTATTACAGAATCGAACTATTTTCGTTCATTTTATTTGTCCTTTCTTGTTTATTTTACTCATTTCAATTCTGTTGTTATTTATTATTATTGTGTAGTTTTTCACCAGTTGCATGGTTAATAAAGAAATATCTACGCTGGTGATCGTCTTGAAAACGTGATAAATGGCTTTAGGTTAGCAGCGCTGCCAGTGTATTATATGTTTTCCTTTTTAAGAGCAGATTTGGTAGGTCACAAACATTTCACAAGCAGGAGCGCAACTTGGAGAAAGGACCCTTCTTGGTACCTTATGACAATTTCCGCTTGTACCTATGTATTAGTTTGTTTTTGTTTATCTCCCTGTATAAATTAACAGAGTCTGTATTATGTTCAAAGGGAAATCGTATTGTGTAGAGTCTAGAATAGCTAAGGTAGCATGCAAAAATTTATTTTATACTAAAATGCTTAATATATGTCTCATTAAATGTGTTTTTATAT
The DNA here is from genome assembly GCA_944474755.1 of Limnoperna fortunei. Lineage (NCBI taxonomy): Eukaryota > Metazoa > Mollusca > Bivalvia > Mytilida > Modiolidae > Limnoperna > Limnoperna fortunei. Next base: position 88,198,687 of record OX104111.1, read on the forward strand.
GGACTTGTTTGTCATTGTTAGTTTAATGTACTGAACTCGAAGTTATCAAGCTATGTTGTACAGTACTGCTGTCATTCCAGCCGTCTTAATTTTGTTTTGAAAACACATTAATATTTTTGTTTCATTCATCCCAAACAACAAGGTGAAGATCGTCTACAAGTTTATATCTAGTTCTGATTATCTGTCGAGTATTAAGGTCGAAAACGCGTGCACAGGCGCATGTAATCGAAGTCCCTGACAGTAACTGTTGACAATTTGTTCAGCGAGATTTTATCGGGATTTTTATTACAAAATAAAAACGTCCAGCAAACTGATTTAACTAACCAATTCATTCCTTTATTCTATCTGCCAACTGTTACAAACACCTGAGAACAACAATACTATGAGGAATGCCTGTGTGAACTACTAGGTTACAACATAATACCCTTTGAAATTTATGGCAAAGGAAATATTTACCAAACTAAATATTTTAAATGATTGACATTGTTCTATATTACTTATTCCAAACACTGACGGAGAACATTTACCAGGGTAACTGCGAAAAATATTACAGGGCTTTAGCTTACAAATCAGACAGTTTTAAAAAGTACAGTATACACAAGAAATGAATACAAGTTTTTTCCTACACAGGTCAACTATTCACAAACGCCTCAGAAACTTCTACAATACCAATAAAAGCAACCACTGCATGCATGCTGAATAAAATATTCGATGTTTAAACTCGTCCCGCGTTATTTCGAAGATAAAAAAATAATAGATGATATATTCAACCTCTTCAGTAACAAAGGAGTGCTGGAGTTTATGCAAATGAAGCAGCACATAAATTGTGCCCAGAAAGGCTGAAAAGTATTCATGTTCATAAACTATGCTAGACAACTCAAGACGTACACTAACGATACCTCGCACAAGAAGATAAAGGTCAGAGTCAAGGTTAGATACCTCGTACAAGAAGATAAAGGTCAGAGTCAAGGTTAGATAATGTAAATATGTCAAATATTAAAACGTCCAGATGATATAGGACGAAAGATATGACCACTCTTCTAATCTAAATGTATACACCTTCACAATGAAGCTGATATACCAGATAGCTATGTAACGATTGTATATGTACCTTATTTTTCATCCGGCCACATCACTTTGACTTATTCCGACAGAAAATGTTTATTGCATTTTCTATCATCAGGTCAGGTGAAAAGCAATCAAATCAAATAAAAAACGATATATTCAATCTTTACCACTGGGATTTTTAAAAAGTAAACGGTTTTTTAGAATAAAATCCTAGTTAATAGTTACTTTTATCCTATTATACTTTATAATAAACTGCAAAGCGTATTCTTAAAAAATAATCTTAATTGACAAGGATTGCCAGTTTTCCTACCAAATATCGGGGGTTCTCTGGCTTACTCCCACAATAAAAACTGGACGCCATGACGGACTGGAAAACTATTAAAGCGGTGAGTTTATGCTCCTATCATCATATAAGAATCATCATATAGAAAAATATGATGGTCACAGTCACGTGTGACAAAGGTCGCATATATAGACATGGCTCGTATTAAGTAAAATACGCATGTTTCTCATGCGTGACCATGACATAAATATCCCTTTCCAAAATTCGTTTTTTTTCCTTTCAAGAGTAAGGTTTATTATCAAACGTTCTTAATTTGTTGTTTACATTATGTTATTTAAATATTATACATACTACTTTATGGTATTTGCGTTCATGCCATGGTTCTCGATGACTTGCATCGTGCCCGGGGTGCCATTTCGAGATTATTTGATCTTGTTCTTCTGTGGGTGTTAGTACCCATCCGAGTTGGACAACGTCTTTATGCTACCTTTTGAAATAATAGCTCATCTTCAGGACACCATCGAACTTGGACAATAATTTACTATTTCTTAGAAACTACAGACAGCCTTTAATTGTTTTTGTTCGGTAATCAAATGTGCCTCCGTGTTGGGTCACAATCGCAAACTTAGCAAGAGATATGTCAGGCGTGATCTTTTTTCTTTGTGATCAAGACATCCCTACTGTGGATTCCAAAGTTCATTGCACTTTGTCCCTTACAGAATCGTCCGTAGATTACCAACGTAATTATGAATCACAAATTATGCTCTTGGTTGAAAAAATACAGAAGCGTGTAAATGCTTACCGTGGATAAAAATTATCTCATAATTATAATAATAAGACTACGGGTTATAATATAAACTGTTTGTTTGCATTATATACTCATAAGCCACTAAATCGCGTTTGCCATAAAGTTTCTAATATTATTATTGGAGCTGGAATACACCTTTTACCCTGGAATTAAGTTATGATTCTTGAACATAACCAGCCCATGGCAGCTATTTAGTTTAACCATTCTTGGAAACTACAAAGACCGATGCATGCTAAATATTCAACTGAAATAAAAGTCTCATGATTATGGGGCATTTTTAGGTTCGTCTTAAAATTACGACTAATTCTCTCATAATTATGACTTGTCATCTGACAAGTTATGTTTGTGCCGAGATTAGCAGTAATAGTTTCGTAGTAACAAATATCTAGACCGGACTAAACCCCTAATTTACTACAACGTTCCTGGCCTACAAACAACCACCAACTTCCAACAAAAGTTGCACTAAATAAAAAAATCGATCAAAGACAGAAATGGCCGGATTTCGTTAAACAGGAAGTAGGTAAGCGACAGACCTTAAATTGAATCCCACATTATGGGAACCATGCTGATGCTGCATACCAAATTTGAAGAGAATGTGATTAGTAGTTGCTGAGAAAACTGTCACAAATTTTTTTCCTATTTTGCCATTGAAACAGTGTAAGTAGGCATCGAAAACAGGAAGTAGATAACTGACTGACCTAGAAAGGGGAGGCACGGTAAAACTCATCATGCTAAAGCTGTGTACCAAATTTGAAATCAATCCTTTAAGTATAAGCCGAGAAAACTGTTACGAAAATATTTCTTTTGACCATTGAAACAGTTCAAGTCGGCTTGGAAAACAAGAAGCAGATACCTGACTTACCTGGAAAGGGGAGGCACAGTACAACTCATCATGCTAAAGCTGTGTACCAAATTTGAAATCAATCCCTTTAGTAGAAGCCAAGAAAACTGTTACGAAAATATTTCTTATTTTGACCATTGAAACAGTTCAAGTCGGCTTGGAAAACAAGAAGCAGATACCTGACTTACCTGGAAAGGGGAGGCACGGTACAACTCATCATGCTAAAGCTGTGTACCAAATTTGAAATCAATCCCTTTAGTAGAAGCCGAGAAAACTATTACGAAAATGTTTCCTATTTTGACCCTTGGAATAGTCTAAGTCGGCTTGGAAAACAGCAAGTACCGGTAGATAACTGACTGACCTGGAAAGGGGCGGCACGGTACAACTCGTCATGCTAAAGCTAGTGTACCAAATTTGAAATCAATCCCTTTTGTAGAAGCTGAGAAAACTGTTACAAAAATTTTTTTCCAAATCCGCACAACATTCACCAGTATAACCCGGATTTTCACTCGGTGAAATCCAGCCAAAAATGATTTTACCCTTTCAATTATTAAAAGTGAAGGCAAGGATGGCACGCTGGTATTACCAATGAAAGAAAAAGCTAAATCCCAGTAATCTAGCTGTATACTGGACATATACAGCTAATTAATAATACTGTCATCTTGACAACCAACAAAATGTATATGAAAACATTAATTTATTGTAGATAATAGTAAAAAGAAAAAACAAATGTATAATCAGTTCATTTGTGCTGCATGTATTCCCATTTAAAAAAAGAAGAAATAGACCTTACCAAAAAAGTATGGAAAACCTTCATGTATACATAAGACATAATATTAAAAGTAATTAATCATAAGTTTGCTTCTATCTTCTGTTTGAGCTGTTCTTCACTAGCTCCTACCAACTCGTCAACCTAGAAATAACAAAAATTGAGCGATTCAATATCATCTGTAACGCGTGGACGATTCCATTTCATTTCTCACTCCAAATTGTACCATGGTTCAAATTGACACATATAAGGGTTCATTCCTCCTATTCCCACTTTTTAAAATTCTGGTAAGAAAAGGTAAAATTTCAAGTGGGAGTAGGTGGAAAACTTGTGAAAACAAAGGGATATACTGTGAAAACATCAGCTCATTAACTTTTAATTAAATGTTGGTGTTTATGTACAAGTAAATAAAAATATGTATGAATTCGGATTTTTATGTATAAGTGCTTTACGATTAAAAAAAAATACGACAAATATCAGTAAATATTTTTGTTATTTTATTGGAACAATACTGTATCATGGTCAGGTCATTGATAGCTTCTTCGTGCTTAAGAAGTCTGATAAGTTTGAAGATGTTTGGGTGTGGACTAGAGGATACATTGCGCCATCAACCATTGCATGGAATGTATATAACTGGTAGAAGAATGACGGACAGGAGTAAAAAGTACCATCACCATATATGGTATCAGCAGCAGCTAAGTGGGCTAAATTCTTTCGGGTACTGAAGATAAGCATGCGTCCCTCTGTGTTGTCATCTGCTAACAGGAAAGGGTCTCCTTTGGTGTTCTGTGCCCAAATACCATTTATGTTGATTTCATCGACCGATTTGGGTAAAACTGGTAGGGTCTTCTTTCGTTTGTTATACATGGCAGTCTTAATGGTAGGGAATGTTCTAATATTTTCTACAAGCTGTTGCGTGTCGTTGTCCCAGTCATCATTTCTTAGTTTTACCAATTCCTCTTCGTAAATAAGGGGAATTGGAGTAAGTTCATCAATGCATCGAACTTTCATTTTCTGGATGACCTCATCTACCTTTAACTGCATGTGGTCGGACCCATGGTTGTGGTTTGCTGATACCTTGGTTGGTATGTTGTTTAGTGTGTTAATTGTGGCAGGGCAGTCTGCAGTGGAGCATTTCCAGTACGTTCTTTCACCCCGTCTGTTTTTGGCCTGGAATTTGAAACCATTGTGGACTAGGTTCTGGTTCCCAAGTCTGTTTGTTATAAACTTTACTTGTAATTGTGCATTAGCCATTGCTACTGAAGAATGACTTGATTTTAAATGTGCCAGAATTTATACCAAACTGTTAGCTTGGAGTTCATAAAGCTTTGGGTTTTCTGTTGACTACTATTCATGCCAACTGACTTATTAGCTTGCCAATCATTTTTTAAAAATTAAAATTAATTAAACTGATTTGGCAAAGTGAACAGTTTTCAGTCATTTTTAGAAGCTTACAGTACTCATCTAGCATAGATATAATTTATTACATCTTAATTTATAAAAAATAATCCAAAATACAGGTAAATCTCAGGTAAAACTTAATTAATCCTAACTGTTATGAAAACAATTTAGCAATCAAAACATCTATTGTTATTTGCATGTGGGAATAGGAGGAATAGTATTTTATAAAAAGTGGGAATAGGTGGAAGACACCCATATAAGCTAGCTCTATTTAAAAAAATCTATGTAGTAAATTTTCACATTCTATAACTACTACTACTACTACTAATAATAATAATAACTAGATATGAGTGAAATGATATCTATCTGTGTGGGCCTCGTCGACCATCGTGTCAAAGTTAAAGGTCAAAGGTCATCAACCACGGTATGCGACACATCGCCTCAATATTATCTACCCACATTCCAAATATCAAAAGCCTACCTCAAAAAGATATAAAAAAAAGTTACAGCTCGGACACTAATAGTTTCGGGCCGACATAGGCACAGAATGATCACTATAGGGTGTCTGCAACAAAGTGGCGGGGCCCTAATTAAAATTTTTTTTATTCATTGCACATTCATACAAAAAGCGATCATGTTGTATTTTTTAATGTTTAGAAGTGGACCACATAACGTTGTGACCAAAGTGCATGTGGTATGAAAGGTAGTTACTACTTTTGTCATAACACAGACCCTAAATCTGTAATTTATAACTAGATAATTGTACTGTACCTTTTGTCCACCTTTAAAAAACTGGAATGTAGGCATGGCACTTATTCCACAGTATTCTGCAACGTCCTAAAATAAGTAAGTATATGGTAAAATATAGTTAGTGGGAGAAAACAACATCGATTATAATGTTGGAAGTGGGATTAGGTAATTTGTACATATAAATATTACCTATTCACATCTTTCAATCAATTGATTTGACTATATTTGTTAAATATCCGATGAACATTTGTTTCAGCTTTATTCAGTACTATATGTATTTTATAAATGGACATTTATTCTTACTAAACCATAAATTATAATTACTTGCGCATTATTTAAAATTAAATTTCAAACGTTTGTGTATTCACCCTACCCACCCACTCCCCTCACCGAATCGGTAAAACTTACATCGGCTTCGTCTACATCAACCTTCAGGAAAACAGCATTAGTATACTTATTGGACATTTCCTATAAAGAAAATGTTTTATTGTAAAGAAACCTAACACATACACAACATTACAAAAGGGCATTTTGTTCAAGAAATTTCAACATCAACAAAATTAAGTGGACCAATATATGACCCACACATTTGCCCATCAAGATTTGATAATTGTAGGTTTATTATTATTGGCATCATTTAATTGAACACTAAGTTGTTCATTTCACTTTCAATATTAATTTCAGTATTCCTATTTATTGTTTATTTAGCAAAGGCTTATACATGTACTTACACATTACGCCTAATCTCTTGTTTGAATTGATTATCCGTACAAGTCTAATTAACATTAGCCCATGCGTGTTTACTATTGACGTTGTGTCATGTGCTAATTTTAATTAGACTTTATTCTTACATTCCCTTATTTAACCTCAGGCCATGTTACGTTACATCAAAATGAAAAAAAATGGTTCAATTAACACCTATTGTTAATTGTTAACCTGTTGAACTTTAAATTAACAAACTGTAGAAAGCAGACAATTCTGTTAATCCGTAGACTCCCAATTATAGTGGTATGTTTACACCAAATTGTAAAAAATCAAACTCATTCAAGTGAATATTAGATAAAATATAGTGTATATAGTGAAATAGACAGACAGAAGATACCTATATTATAGATAACTGGTTACATATTATGTCAATGTTAACCGCGACTTCGAGTTAACAGATACAGGTAGTCCAAGACATTTTAGTAACGACAGGATAACACACATCCCGTCATAATTGCATAGACTGGTCGAAAAATAGACACAAACAAACAAACCATACAACAAGGAGAAATAAATAGAAAGTCGATAATTTATCTGAGAAAGATCATATCAAAACCAATTATATACCACAAGACAATTAATAAGACGAAAATACACAAACACAAACATTCCTCGATTATCCAGTTAATACTTACTGCAAATTTAGGCGAAATGTGCACACATGGACCACACCAAGTTGCAAAAAAATCAACAACCACCAAAGCTTCAGTACTTTGCAATTCATTGTCAAAATCACTCTTAAAAACAAATATTAATAATTTATTGTTGTTACTATATCATCTAATCAACAAAGGGTTAAAGGTCATCACTTGTACTTTCATTTTTATACACAAGAAGTCCAGATTTTACCTGATATATTAAGGTTTTCAAGAAATAACAAGTTTAGTATATGTTAGTAGATGTTTGCTTAACGTATTTAATATAATTAATTACAAGTGACGATCTGTACACAAATACAGTCAACACGTACCCTATCGATCCTACCAACAACATACGAAATAAACAAATAAAAGAGGAGGTAAGCGATCCGAGAGAAATGAAAAAATCCAATTAAACATGAATTTCTGACTCTTCAAATAAAAAATCGAATTAAAATTAAATCTTTCAAAAGTGAAAGATTCAACTGTTATTAGATTGCTCAAATACACATTCGCACGCACTTGTTTGACAGATAGAACTAAAGTAGAGCCCCCTTTATACAAAGATGGTTACTAATCCCGTTCTAAGTGTTACTTTACCGAAGATAGAAGTCTGTATTCTTGCTCAAATATTTAAACAACACCGTGCCTAGTGTAATACATGTAATAACCCAAAACTTGTTTTGATTAAACATTTTGTTTTAACAAGTAACATGTAGTTGATAAAAATATGAATAAATCTATAATATTTAAAAAAAAATATTTTTTCTTACCATGTTAGCGATCTGTTTCACCATTTTTATTTCTTTTGCGACTTAGCCCTTAGAAAGGTCTTAATCAAATTGTGAAATCTGGATTGACCCTGTTTTTTTAGAACATAACTCGTCACTGTCACGTGACACGATAACAATGATTTAACATTTATTTCTCAACAGTCTGCTTGGATTTATCTCCCTTGATTAAATCGTCCACTAACCCCAATGACCGTAACTTGACCTTTTCAGGTATATGACAGAAAAAGGCCAATGCCATCAATCATAAAGTATATAGTTTGCAATGATGTTTACAAAATTCCAACCCCGATACGTATGTAGATAGTTTTTTTACATTTCATGTAAAGACACTTTATGCAAGGGGAATGGAGGGGGCTAGAGTGGGGTCCATTAACAGGTTAACAATTTTTTTGTATTTTTCCCAAAACAGATAACAGTAAATTAAAAATAATGATAACAGATATAACAGCAATTTACTTGAGAAAACAGTGGGTTCAAAAATTCAAAAATAAAAAAAAACATAACAGCAGAATCTTTTCGAAGGCAATACGAAAGAAAATTCAGATAAAATAAAAAACTCTGAACAAAACTTATTTTTTTACTTACTTCTGAAGATCCAATGGTGTTAAATGCAGTGGGCGAATTTATTTTTAAATACTTATAAAATTTACATTGAATTAATATTCATATGATATCTGTCTTGCTACATTGATGTGTTATTGTAACTCTTTAATCATTATTCTTTTCTCTTTAAATGTTGTATATTTGTACTCATGATGCCCCTTGTTGGGCCCTTGATTGGAAAATAAAATATGTTCTATGTTCTATGTATTCAAAGGAAGACTCAATTACATTTAAAAAGTGGCGACTAAAATGAATTAACAGATAACAGAGAAACAATTCTGTAATTTAACAGTGGTCTGACTATTAACAGCAAGCAGGTTTATTTTCATTATAACAGTTAACAACAATGTAAATTTTTAAGAAAACAGATAACAATTAATGGAAAACAGATAACAGTTAACAGTTGCTTTATTTTCAAAGAAAAAGTTAACATACGTCTAAAAATGCGCTGTTAATGGCCCCCCTCTAGTCCCATCCTAGTTTATATTATATCATAGTTCTGCTAAATATTTTTATTTGAGGTAAAAATAATAGTTTTTAATATTTACATAGTTTTATCCTGAGGAAGTTGAGATATTTTGGTTTTTATTTTAAAAAAATTGGCATTGATATTGTTGCGTAATTTAGCATATTCATTTATATTTAAATGTATAAGTTATAATTCATGCACCATTTTTATATGGACAGTCGAAGTCGGAAATTCAATCGACTTAACATAAAAATGAATAAAAAGTACCTCCGAATTTCTTCCAAATATAACTTTACCTTATACTGAGGGAAGGTCTAATTTATACATTTAAGTGAATTTTTCGATGGGAATATCCAACTTCGATTATCCGTAAAAAGGTATAAATTTTAGATTACTATATATATAGTAAATAAATATTGTGCAACTATGTCAAGACCACTTGTGTTGATATTTTATTTAATTTCAAACTTAACTTCCTCTGGTTTAAATTAAAGTTTTATCAATAAAGTGCGAAACTATCACTCTTACTTCCGAAATAACATAATTTGAACTATTTTAAATTTAGAAAATGAACATTTTTGCGGACAGTCGCTATGTTCTTGTTATTGGTTTAGTCGACGAATCTTGGTCGATTTTTGCGGATGGTCTTACAGAGCATTGTGTATACAAGTTAAATTACTAATTGATATAATATATAATTTAAGAAAATCACGTAGTGCAATATCAGACCTAGAAACATCATTTGCTACTCGGTATTCTTTATATCTGCCCTTTCTAAACATTTAGTTTTGGTTCCGGAGAATGTTGGTACAATGTCACTGTGTACAATGTCAACTATACATCAATCAGAGAGCATTGTTTAATGAATCCGACAACAATTTCTTGCCTCTTTCTATAAAATAAATAAAGTATATATATATATATATATATATAACTTTTAAAAGGCAGAATTGAGAAAAGTCACTTCTTTCAAGTTAACGCCGGGTGCATAAGGTGCGTCAGAAAGGTAACGCCAAAAATCATATATTTCAAGGTAACGCCGGGTGCTTAAGGTGCGTCAGAAAGGTAACGCCAGAAATCATATATTTCAAGGTAACGCCGGGTGCATAAGGTGCGTCAGAAAGGTAACGCCAAAAATCATATATTTCAAGGTAACGCCGGGTGTGAGTACTTTAAATATTCTGTGATAAGGAAATACGTATAAGAAATTCCTGTGAGGAAACACTGGGAAGGGAATTTCTATAAACTCGAGTGCAAATATGACATGAGTGCAATTTTTTTTTAAAGTATACCACTCTAATTTTAAATCCTGAAACCCGTGATAGAAAAAAAGTTCGTCCGCGAAGAGCTCTTACCGGTTGTACATGGTGTTTTAATTCATTATTACTTGGTTTATTTTCCTAGTTTTAAACTATAAAAATGAAAACATCTTAAGGTATACCATGCTTGAAAACGTCGTATATTATATATTTACATAGTTAACCGTTTTGGGTTTTTTAACTGATATTTGAAGAATAGGTTCACCACAGTTTTGTATGACGTATTTGTGATATCACTATCATTTGACACAAAGGCTCATTCCATGCAGTGACCAGCGTGGGTCAAGAAAAACAAATACGTACGACCCTTATCTCTTGACGTGTTATTGTGATAAACTCCCAACTTTATAGAAAAAAGATAACATTATAGTAGTCATCGAAATTCTTTGCATATTATGTACCCCGTGCCAATTTCCATCACTGACCAGTTTTGCATATTCGACAAAACCATAAATTGGTGCAGAAAACACAATTGTCCATATTAAACAAACTATATAATGGGAATCAAATTAGCAAAACGGTTTTTTTTAAACCAAGCATCCTTTCCATTGCCAAATATAGAAGTTTATTTACCTTTATCTTAACTGATACTCTGCCACACAATGTGGTGGGGTATTATGTGACACCCTCCGTTTTGATATGAGTGTCCGTCCGTCTGTCCGTGCCTCTATGGTTTCAGATGATAACTTGAAAACGCGTCAGTGGATTTTGTTTAACCGTTGCACAGCTGTTAAGTGCTATCAAGCGAAGATCAATTCAATTTTCAGTACTGTTTGACATAGGCCAATTCATTCTTTTGGGGTCAACACTTGGTCGCTTTCACTTGATAACTTGAAAACGCGTCAACAGATTTTGGTTAAACTTTACACAGCGGTTAAATACTATAAAATTTAGATAACTTTCAATTTACAGCACAATCTCATTTGTTGTTTTAGAGTAAAGCAAATTAAAAAAATTATCAAAAATTGGCAGTTTTCCAAAGATTACTTCAAAACGGATATTGTTAAAACTTTGCACAACTGTTAAGTACTATAAAATGAAGAGCAAATATTTGTTTGTATGTGTCTGGGATGTGTCCGGGGATGTCGGGTCATAATACGAAAAGCCTGACCGCGGACCACAATGTAACGTGTTTAAGGGTGCCACGTTCCTTCACGCTAAAGGCCCCTTAAGTAGATGCCGTGAAGAGTAGGCCTGTTGTAGATGCTACAGAAAGCCGAGTTTTCCGCCCATACCCATACCCCATACTTTCCCAGTGTCATTCAAACCTTCTTTCCTATTCTGAATTGATGCATTGTTTGTTAACATGTTACTGTCCTTAATATATAGCTGAAATTCTGCTCGCTGGGCACAATCAATCAATCAATCAATCAATCAATTAATCAATCAATCTTTTGCGGTAGGCCAATTTAAAATTATTTTTACATGTCCAGGATAAAATTGTCGCCTGTGATGGACTATTATGTTCAGCTGTTCCTATATGCTGCTTTGTAATTGAGTAAAATGTGTGTATGAATATTTAAAACAATTGGCGGGGTTTCATTTAATGTCACATAGTTGCCCCCGTTTTTGAAAGCAGACATCGTAGGAATGCATGCAAGTCATATACGGATTGTAGCCAGTTAACTAAAGATTTGCCAAGCCATCTATGAGTAAAACTCATTTGAAAAAAAAGATCAATGATTATCATTCATTATTCAAGTTGATATTTTATGATAAGCCAGCTTATTATAGGTGACACAAAGATCTATGATTATCACCCATAAACGTGAATCCGGGTCTAGTAACCTATAGTATAAGCCAGCTAACAATGATTTTTTTGTGTCGCGAATTAATGTTCAACCATAAATACCATCATTAGGAGAAATGACTTTTTTATCAATATTCTTTTCATATTAATTCAATGCTTAACTGAGACCGTTCGCGGAAAATGTTTATCTATGAATGTTGTCAATTTGAATTTCCAATGAGCAGCTAAAACTCATAATTATAAGAGAACTTTCACGGCGTTATTTCTGCAGGAGTTGGTTTTAATATGTAGGACAGTTTTTGAGAAGAAGCCGTTCATATGTTTTCCCATAGGGCGGTGTTTTGACCTGTGATCAATAATGGCTTCCATGTCAGATTTTGTTTGTTTGTTTGAATAGTGTTTAACGCCATGTTCTGCAATGTATCAGCTTTCTCATGGCGTTTAGTTTTTGGTGTGTTTTTTGGGAGGGGGAAGGGAAGTCGTAGTACGCGGATGTTGGATTTTGAATCGGCCCTAAAAAGTCTAACTGTGTAGAGAACCATCCGATATATATTTCTGAAATATTACAAGTTAATCTGCCAAGTAAGGAGACAATGTCAGCTAGTCATAACACATTAATGGCACTAGCAGACATGTTTATAATAGGTTTTAAAAACAGTAAACAAATTATAAGACAACTAGCCAAGCTTCATTTCTGTACAGTTTGTTTTAAATGCATGAAATAGTCTAGGTGAATTCATTTGTATGTTCTTCCCATAGGTTTGACGATAAGTCCCTATTTTAATGTTCCACATTTTCGGCCATCTTGGATTTTGGATCAAAATTTTTGCTAAACAATCAAAATACCGGTAATAAGATAACTAGCCAAGCTTCATTTCTGCATAATTTGGTTTTATTGTCCCGAACTGTTCGGAGAAGAAGCTGTTTGTATGCTTTTCTAATAGAGTTCTATGTTAAGCTGTGTTCCACAGTGTCGGCAATCTTGGATTTTAGATGACTTAAAAATTAAAACTTTGTAGAGAACAATCTAAGGTTCATTTCTAAATTTTTAAAATCAAGCGGTATGTGAGGAGATTTGATAAATTCTGCCAATCAGAATGCATTAATGGCTCTGGCCTCCCATGATGACTTTATTATTGGCTGAAAAAACTAAAAAATAATCAGATAACTATCCAAGCTTCATGTCTGTATAATAAAGTTAACCTGTGTGGAACAATTTTGGAGAAGAAGCTGTTTGTATGCTTTTTTATCTGGTCTAATGTTAAGCTGTGTTCCACAGAAGAGGCCATTTGAGTTTTGGAATGTGAGCACACAAAAAACTCAAACTTTGTAGAGAACCAACAAAGGTACATTTCTGCAGTATTTCAAACGAATCTGCCAATTATAGTTTGTGACAAGAAGATTTTTGAAATTCAGCCAATCGGAACACACTAATGGCCCAGGCAGTTTTGAATCTAATACACATTCCTGCGAAGTTTTGTTCCAATTGGCTAATTAGTTTTTGGAGAAGAATGAAATGTGAAAAGCTCACATCACCATTTGGGTCTGCTGAGTCAGGAAGTAAGATCTACATATCAATCAAAGTTTATAATCAGTCATATTTGGATGTTCAAATAATGATATTATATCTCTTTTGTGATGAATTAGATGGCAGTGTAGAGGTACTCTTTCAACTTTCCTATGCTAGGCCAACAAGGATATTTCTTAAATACAAGTGAAGAAATCTCATTTAATATGGATATATTTTCTACAATATCGTACTTGATAACTTACCATATATTTAAAATTTAATAACAACATTGTTCATCACATAATAAATACTTCCCATTTTAACATCAAAAATGGTTTTGTGGAAGAATTGCAATAAAAACATGAAAAAATTGTGTAAAATCACAATTCTTAACAAAAATTCTCATTAACAGATTAACAAAAGGTAAAATTTACACATTCAAAGTTCACACACCAATTCATATGTGCCTTGCATTTAAAAAAAGGAATGTTAGTCATAATATTATACATAACTATAATACATAGCTCATTTTTGTGGCAAATGATTGGTGGGAAATGGAGTGATTGCTCTATTTATATTTAGAGACAACACATGTTACTCCATCTACTAACCATTTTTTTTAAACAAAATTCCAAGTATCTGTGACAATTATACAAAGAGCATTTTGGAGAATTTTGGTGGGTTTTGTTTTGCTGTTGAACAAAAATTTACAATTATACAATTCTTTAATGTGAAATAGCTTATGATAATGACAACAGAAATAACCCCACCACCAGTCATTTATCTTACATGTAACAAACACCAAACCAAGAAAGAGACCATGTACATGGATATATTAAAAGAAAAAAAATTAAATGGAGTAAAGGATTTTTATGAGTGGAATCTACACCAGAAAACTGTACAAAAACTTTGGTAAAGATTCTCAAAAGCTAAATCTAGCAGAATGATGCATCCTGTTAATGGGGTTTTATATTTAAAAAATTGGCATTCAACATATTTTTAACAACAAAATTAATAAAAAAAGAGTGCACTTACCATTTTTATATTAAATTTTGCAATGGATGCCTTGAAACCTTGTTAACAAGGAATGCCGATTGTATTATTTTCCGTCTATTTATGTTAAACATGCTTGATTTAACAAACAAATTATATTATGGAATAAAAAAAAAAGTTATAATTTATTTACGAATTTTCGATGCCAAATCAATAAATATTTTGAGCCTGTTCACCAATATACTGCAGTTTATTACAAACTTTAATCTTCAAAATTCATTTTTAAATGAATGTACAATATACACAGTAACTTGAAAGAAGGTTCTTTAAAATTTGTAATTGCATGCAAAATGTGTCATGGAATTCCATTAAAAATGGTCCTAGGTAAGGTATACAAACACCTTGTTGTCACATGTTTCACCCTAAAATATAACAACTGCATAGTAGTTTTTGTTTTATATTATTTCAAGTGTATCAAGTATACAAAATGACTTGTTTAAAGAAAGGACTTTATAATAATATCTTCCATCATACAATTCCACAATAACAATTTATATCTTGACTTTTATTTTAATCATTCTGGTTGAAAGTCTGTAGTATGGAATCTTTTTTAATGGTTTTATTTCAGTTTGAAATCTATTACCAGATAATAATGATACCACAATAATGTGTTCTAGGAAGTACCAAATCATTTGAGAACTCGTGCAAAAAGTGAAACATTGATGGATGTCTTACATACTTTTGTTATTTTGTAAGTTTGTAATATCTACAAAAATTGTACAGTATACAAATATTTCAATATGAATGTTCATATTTGTCATTCTTATAGGATTTGGAATTTGAAATAATGCATAAAAAATATATATTAAAAGGAGGACAACTCAATAATTGTCAAAGAATAAGATAATAATTACTTATCCTGCTGGTTTGTTCTCAAAATTTCCTATGCTTATTTGCATGTAAAAAATTCAAGCTAAAATGACTTTGTTTAATATTGAGTAAAATTCAGAAACAGGAACTGAGAAGAACAAAATTTAAAAAGAGATGTTTACTTGCTTCTTCTATAAGCATGCTGTAAACAAAGGGACAAAATTGTTTTGATATAGCCATTATGTAACCAGTTGGTAGGATTCTTAAATGAACAGCTGTTTATTAAGAATTTAATTTGCTTTGTAAGCTGAAATCTTATTGGTCAATTTAAATGGAGGAACATTTACATAGGTTATACAAAATAACTTCAATTGGTCACATGACCTATTCTTACACTTAAAATTTAAAAAGTTACTTTACATCATCACTGTTTTTAGTGTTAAAATTGTTAGGTATTAGCATTATAATTAAATTAAAGAAATACTTCAAATATCTGAACAGGTTATAATCTATAACCTGGTTTGGGACTGTTTACACCATTTTTTAACTGCTTCCCAGTTTATTTAGCCTAAACAGACCCAAAACATGGTTATATCATATGACCTGTTCAGGAATTTGAAATATTCCTTAAATATATAATGAAAGTATTTTTTACTCGTAAAAAGTTGTAATTACAACAAGAGAAAAATTAAAAGTGTTTTTTACTGGACAAAGTTTGGCTGATTTACACACAGTTTTCTTTTTTAACAATCATAAAAAAACTGCAGATTCTCAAATTTTTGAAATTTTAGACTTGAGACAGAAAAAGGTAAATATTTACAACAAAAACAAATTTCCATGACAACTAATGTCAATAGTTTTGACAATGCATAAAAAACTGTAGACACCATAGCTGAATATAATGATAGTGAAATATATTCTGATATCCCAGCTCATAAGTAAACAACTGATCACAACCCTAAATAAATATCAAAGTGCCAAAGGTAGACTGGTCTCTTAAGGCCCCATACTACGTTTCAACAATCCAGAATATTTGTACAATGTGTAAATGTTCCACAACAGTAACTTATATAACATTTAAAACTATTGATATTATTTAAAAAAACAACAAAACAACTTCCTTGTAACTAAAATAATAACAAAAGAATACAAAAAGACATGAATATCACAAATGTGCTTTAAAATCTCATGTAAAAAAAGCTACTAAATGTGCATCAAATAACATATAAACAAAACAGTTTTGGCCTAATTACTATATTACATTGTTGCAGGATTCTGTAGATGTACTTTTTCAAATGGAATTCAATACAAATATTATGATCTTTGTCAGTAAAGGATGGCTAATTTCTCACTTTAACAAAAAAGGGGTTCATTTATAACAAAGCTTTGTTATGAATGTATCCACTGTGACCAAGTTATTAACTTTATGTAATCAGTCATTGGTTTTTGATGAGGTGTTTTTTGTTCAGAAACCTGTTTTACAGAAAACAATTATTATGACAAGTAATCTCAGCTTTGAAAGTGTGGTGACTGGGTGGACAAGTTAGTTAATTTTATCTACATCTTGCTATCTGATAGCTACTAAGGTGTGAGTTTGTGCAACACTCTCACAAATCACAAAAGGTGTACAACTCAACTTGCCATCTGTCATACAGTTATTATTGTATGTTTCCTCCCACGCCCAAAAAATAACTAAAAGCGCTGAAATATGTACTAAATTACAACAGATGCAGAAAAATGTCACGAGAAACTTTTGGTTTTAAAAAGATCAAAGTATTCTATTTGTAATGTGGCAATTTCTGAAATGTGTTTCAAGATACACTACTCAAATTTTCCACACCCTTAAATCCATCCAATAGTGCTTTATTGAATATGTACTTTTATGTAGTTCTAGTGCACTTGACATCAACTGCATAAAACAAATTATGAATGAAACAGTTTTGGCCAATCACATGTTACACTTAAACATCATTATGCCCCTTAATCAAGAGCCTAACTGGAAAAAAAATTCTAGTATCTCAAATATAAACTTGATTTGTCTTAGCTTATTTCAAAACTTTCCGTCAATTAAATGTTTAATTTTTGATCGGCATGTTAGTTTGAATGGTTTTTAATACCACTTTCCATTTTTCATCTATATAATTCATGGCATTTGTGTTTTATTGTTGAAGGAAGCCAGAGTGTGCAGAGAAAACTTCCAACCTTCATTAGGAAAACTGGCAATCCTTGTCAATTAAGATTGGGGTCCAGCACGCCCATCCTGCTGTGAGACTTGATCTACCACTGAGGCCCTTTCATTTTAGAGTGAATGCACTTGATTATGGAACATAACATAGAACAAACACATGTTATAAATCTCAAATTCAGCTAAATTTTATGCTATAAGCTAGTTTACAAATTTTATGTAAATCTATTGTAAACAATTTGAGTTCCTGCTTGAAAAAGGATCAAAGAATTATTTGCACTTCAGCAAGAGGCAAAACTCAAAAACGGATAAATGTTTGACATCAAAAACCAGTATTTTATTTGTGTAAAGCCTATTTAAAAATTTTCAGTTGATAAGATTAACTCAATGTCCACAAACCAAAAGTTTCTCCTTAATGAAACCAATCATGAGTTTACCATCAATGTTACTTGGCAAGGGCCTTGGTGGTCGAGTGGTTAAGGTCATTTGTCTACTATTGATTAAGTGGTCTGTCAATATCGAGGTTGCAGGGCTAATTCTCACTTCGGGCAAGGTGTGCTGGACTCCAATCTTAATTGACAAGGATTGCCAGTTTTCAAATAGAAGGCCGGATACTCCGGTTTTCTCCCCAATAAAAACTGGACAATTGATGTAGTTGAAAAAATTGCAGAAAGCGGCATTTTTCACTATTCAAACCAAATCATTGTAACTTGACTTAATATCCATTAAATCCCCAATCAAATTATTTTGTCAGAATCATACAACAGCTTACAAATCTCATATTATAAACCCGATTTACTGAAATGTATCTGAAATAACAGGAAAACCAAATAGTAACATGGTGTTATCATGACAACAAGACATGACCACCAACAGTACATATTTGCATTTCCAGTTTAAAAGCACACTGCCAAAAGGATTATAATTCAATCTGAAGATTTTTGTTAAAGAAACTTGTTAATAATAGCTGTTTGGAACAATGAAAATATATTTGTGCTAAAAGTATTCAGTACCTTGCAAATGTTTGATCTTATGCATTTAATAAATAATAGAATTCACCTCAACACATAACCATAATACAGTTAAATTTGAAAAAAAAATTGTATAAAATTCTTTTCAGGTTTTTCATCCTTTTATATAAAACAATTTTGTAACACGTAACATGTTTGTTTATGGTAGCATACCATATAACTAAAAACATCATAAAAAACAAGGTAAATGACAATTATATAATATTTACAATGAATTGTCTTTATACATCTGAAAGAATGCTATTTGTTTAACAATATGTACTTTAAGGTTTTTTTGTTGAATTTACATGGACATCATTTGAACAAAACTTGATGGTAACTAATAATGAATAAGGGAAAGAAAAATTTACTGTTTTAATGGTTTAAGGTAAGTAAGGACAGTAAGTAAAGATTTTTTAGGCCCCTTAAAAATAACACTTCTCTTCCTGAAGCCAGAATAAAAATTTAAACATTCAAAAATATGGCTGCATATATCTCATAAATCTTCCAGTAACTCATAATACTCCATAAAGCCCTCAGGGAAATAACCCCAGCGATGTTGACAATTTTGATATTCACTGATTTCAAGGGCCGTAACTGTTTTATTATACCGAATAAACAGTGGACTGGAATATCATATGCTGTGTATTTGTGTTTTTATCATGATTATGTTGAAACTTGTTATGTACATTGTATTTCAAGGGTTATTCACCGGTGAATAATAGGGTTATTCAATGGACATGGGTTTTTGAAATTTCAAGGGTTATTCACCGGTGAATAATAGGGTTATTCAATGGACATGGGTTTTTGAAAAGGTTATTCAACTTTTGTACGAATTTGAAGAAAAATACCCAGATTATTTCACGTCACATGATCTTATTTCATCCAATTAAATCAATTACTAATTCAGTAAGGTATAATAATAATGAATGTTGCATGTCTGAATACATGGGAATATGGCAATCACTGTATTTTTATTCCAAAATGATCAGCAACCAAATCATTTTTCCTCTATCATCTTAGCAAGATCTATATCATTCTTTAACTCCTGGTCTGCACTTAAATATCCAGTGAGTAGAATAACTACTTAACAATGTATGCATAAGTAAATTTTATAAACATGCTTTCATCCTCTATTATATTAAATTTTACTAAGCTTTTATAAGAAAAACTAATTATTTCTTACTCTAACATACATATATATATATATATATATATATATATATATATATAAAGTACATAGTTTTTAGAACCCCAAAGATATTTTTCTATGAAACACTGACAACATAGACAAAATGCTCAAAAACCTCAGAGATAATTTTTGTGCAATAGCTATTTTGCATGGTGCATTATGTTAGCCCACATTACCATTACTATTGCCTGCATGAAAAAATGAAAAAAACCAGGTCAACAGGTAAATAATATATTGTTGGTATTTAAATTTGTTAGTCTCCGAGGGTATCACCAGCCCAGTACTCACATTTTGGTGCTGACAAGAACAGCATCAATTCTTTTATTTTACTGCCCTTAAGTTTCAAAAATGATTTATATTGAAAGGTTTTTCTATCTGCAAGGTATACATGGCCTTATCCGGATTTGGTATAACATTTTGGAATTTATATAATAAAGCTCTACAACATCTTAATTATTTGGATTTTTTAATACTTTTGGGGTTTTGATGTTGTGAATTTTAAAAACTTGGTTTTTTTGCTGACATTTGTAACTCTTTCATTGGTCCAAGAGGAACTCACCAACTAGAAGGTAAATATCACCCACATTAAAGTATACTTTGTCAAATATTTTAACTTCCACATTTCTATAGCCAAAATTTGATCACTTTACTTTGTACAACCCATCAAAATATTTCATGAAAATTAAATTAAATTGGATAATTTATGAAGATTTAAGTTATTATTTCACTTTGGTTTGTCATAGTTTCATACTCCTACATATAAGTATTGCATCTAGAAACTAATGGAAACAACAAATTTTCTTCGAAAGTACATGTACCTAAATTTACCTGTATATCTTTCAAAATTATAATGCGCGCAATAATTTCACTAAGCTTGCACTCAGACAGAAAATTTTTTAATCCCCTTAATGTGCGCAAAAGAAATCCACCATTTTAGCAAGGGTGTTTTAATTATTTTTGGAAGTTAAAATTAATGAGTAAATAATTTATAATACCAAGAAAGATATTTCTTAAATTATTAGTAACTCTTTTGCAGTTATAAGAAAAATACATCAAAGCTCCTTCTTTTAGAGTTTGTAAACTATAGGTATAAATCGCAGGCATACATATTGACAGTACAGTCGAACCTCGTTGTCTCGAATTTGGTTGACTCGATACCTCGGTTATGTCGATATGATTTTTAAGTCCCGACATTTTTTCCCATATCAACAATGAATTTCTTCCTCGGATGTGTCGATCTCGGTTGTTTCGATATTTCGCTTAACTCGATGGATTTTTGTAGTCCGTACAATATTAAGTAGTGTAATTTTGACCTCGTTGTCTCGAAGTTTAATTTGCTCTCGATATCGATGTCAAAGCTAACAATTTCATTTGTATTGTTACTTAATTCGCGTCTGTTTATTTTAAACACCTGTCATAGAGTAAACACGATTTTTGATTGGCTATTTCAATTTGAATTGGCAATTTAATAAAGCGAATTGGTAATCCAAGAGCAGTACATGCATTATTAAGGTTAATTGATGATCCGCTAATTACTGTCCGAATTATTTTGTCATGTTTAGTTAAAAATGTTAATTATTGACAATTTGTTTTGATCTGATCAATGATGTATGTGGTCGAGTTTCGTTTCTTTAAAGACATTCCGTTATTGTTGTTGACTTGTGTGTTGTAAATTACGTAAAAAACAATTTGTATTGTTTCATTAGTTTTTTCGAACTGTAAGTTGATAAGTGTTTTCTTGAAATGTATTTCCATGATTTCGTAATAAAGTTTATAAAATGTGATTACACCATTTATTAATTATTGTCGATTTATT
Organism: Limnoperna fortunei; assembly: GCA_944474755.1. Lineage (NCBI taxonomy): Eukaryota > Metazoa > Mollusca > Bivalvia > Mytilida > Modiolidae > Limnoperna > Limnoperna fortunei. The sequence continues at coordinate 88,220,521 of OX104111.1, forward strand.
TGAATGGATAAAATACTTCATATATCGCACGCTACAAATACCGAGACAAATATGCGATGCCGAAGTTCGAAACCAATATACATGAAATAAATTCCCTTAGTTTTTTAAAAAAATCACATAATGAAAATAAGGTCACACCCTAAACTCGGTTGACTCGAACTTCGGATAACTCGATATATTTTTTACGGTCCCGCAAACTTCGACTTATCGAGGTTTGACTGTATTTATGTGCTGACTGTCCAATGATCAAATGTTCCATAAACATGCAGATTTATCTGTACCAATATGATTGGTTTATGAGAACAAAGGTTGTCTTGTCTTCAAATTAAAATGTTTCCCAATAGTTTAAGTAGTTATTAGTATAAAATAATTGATAGTTTCTTCTGTATTTTTTTTTACAGGTTATGGTTTATTAAAGATGGAAGACAAAATGTATTCTACGGTTTGAACAAGGCAAGAATAAATCATATAACTGCTGGCAAGAACAAAAACTAAGAAAGTTATTAATACATGAAAAAACATTTTTTTCTTCATTTTTAAGGTTTCTAGGAATATTTTGTGATCTGAATATTTATACAAGCTTTAAAAAACAGAAGGAAAAATCCTACAATAAAGTTTGTACTACACTATTTGAAATTTCCTTAATTGGTACATGTAAATAAATTTCTTGAATTGAGATTATAAAACTTTGTAACAAATGATTTTTTTGAGTGTAATGGGAAGAACTATGTTAGAATAAGAAACATTATGTTCTAAAAGACACTAAGCATTTAAAAAGAGGCTCTTCAGGTCAGAAAACCTCTTCTTTATGGGAGACAACTCCAGTAGAGGACCAAAGACATGATATGATCTGTCGTCAGGAATGAGTAAATTTATATGTGGCATAAGTCTTTGCATCCTGCACATTCTGAATGGTTAGACTCGTCTTGATCGCAACATCAACACTTTGCTCAAAGCGAAATCTATTTTCACTGCCCTGAAAAAAAACAAGTGAAATATATGTTAAGCAGAAATAGTTGTTTACCAAAGCAAATCCTCACTTTTAACAGCATTCACTTACAGAAAGTCGGTTAAATAATTTTGTGTTTGTTTGAAACAATATAGCTTTGTGGTATCAATATTCCCTTTTATTTATTTTAAATTAAACACCAGAGTTATTTTATCTTCATTCCGAATTATTGACCCTTTTAAAGTTAAAAGAGTTAAAAGGTGGTACTGTCAATCTATTAGGTTACATGTAAATCAGGTTTTTTCTAAAAGCTCACCTAATACTGTACGAGTCAGTAACAGTAGCTTTTAAATATGTGGATATTTGAACTATACATGTACATGTGTATTGAAATATTCAAGTTTTTACAAGCTTTTCTTCTACAAACAAATAAATACTGCACAAATGCCCTGAAAAATTGCTAAAAGTGGCATTAAACACCATTCAACAAATCCTTAAAGCACAAATATTCTGTTAAAATTTGAAGAAAATAATTAGACAGTAACACGAATTAGTAATCACCTCAACGTGTCTTGTATGACCTCAATATTTACTTCCCTAAACAGTGTCTTAATTGACAAGGATTGCCAGTTTTCCTACCGCAGGTTGGGTTTTCTCTTTGGGTACTCCGGCTTCCTCCCCCAATAAAAACTGGACACCATGAAATAGCTGAAAAATGGCTGAAAATGGCTTTAAAACACCATTCAAACAAACAAAATCCCTCAACAGTGTTCAATTTTATATTAGTTTAACCTGCATAAAGTTACAGCATGTCTTGTGTGACCCTTTACAGTGTTGCTAAGTATATTCACAAGAGACAGGTTCAAACCTAACTGAATAGACATGTTATAATTTGAAAAACTATAGTTTTTACCTCGCCATCTGACTGATGGCCACTGACGGTACAATCATGGCATCCTGTCAAACTAAGAAGGCACGAGTTTGCTTGTGGCGAGTCATTTGACAGAACTGTAAAATCAAACATTTTGGTTGGCTGTACAGGAGCAAGACAAGGAACAGGAGATGACCTTATGTCTAATGTAGCTGAAAGGTAAAATGAAATTAATAAAAAAATAAGATTTATCTTGGGAGAATATGATACCTTTTAATGAATTTTGTGGTGACAAATAAATTAACATCTATTTATGTTGACTGCTGTTGTTTGTTCTTAAATAAATGCTTTAACCTTGTCTCCAATAAAAAATGGCCATCATTACAAAGCTAAAAAATTGCTGAAAGTGGCATAAAACTAAATTCAAACAATCATTTGTAATAGTTTGACACCAACCTATTTATAATTGAGCTTGACAGGTAAAAAATTAGGTTTGTTGTGGGAATAATATGTTGTATTGTAAATAAAATTATGGATCAACATATTTCTTGGTTTTTTGGAATCTGCTGTATGTGCTTTGGAGGCTTTATATTAAATGCTAATTTTGTGTACACACGTTTACTGGTACTTGTACTTGCTGCTTAATACAAGTTTTATGTTACAAAGTGTCTTATTTGCTCAAGGAATTTCTTTCTTTCTTTCCTACCTTCAGAACAACAAGAAATAGCACACGTTTCCAATTTTTTTTAGAGTATTAATTTTGTTTAGAATCCGTCTCATGTAATTCTTAAAGAAAATCTGCTAAAATAATTTTTGTGATGTTTTAAAAAATCTTATGAAAGGATGCTTATCCTTACTTCTCCCTTTCAAGGAATCAGCATAACAATTTACACTTGCACATTTTACCAACATGTCCAGAAGTTTTGCCTGCTAGTCATAAAACAACAAACAATGAACCAAAACTTTCAATGACTTCCTGTAGTGACACATTGTGTTTGCCATAAACCATCAAGTACATAAAGGGTAACCATTATAACTAAGCTAAGACTAAGTGTTGGGATGTTTATGAGACTTTTTTTCAAGGGTTTTTCTACTTTTCTACAAAATCTGCAAGACATGTTACAAATGAGTGCCATGTACAACATACCTGGACGAACTGGTATAGTGTGGGACTGAAACTGTGTCTCAGCTTCTAGAGTACTGTCTGGATCTGATTTAGGTACAGGCTTGTAGGAGCATCGAGCATGACCGTTATGGTTGGATGAGATAGACGTAAGGAGAGTATGATTATTAGAGCGAAAAGAATCATTATTATTCTGGCTTCCATGTCTTTGACCTTGTTTTCTCTTCTTTAAAAACTGCACAAATCCATGTTTCCAATTAGAGCACTTTACAGAGGTTTTTTTATTTTCAGAAAGTTGAAAGGATTTAACGGTTGTGTTCTGAAAATAAAAAAAAACTGTTTTGAGAATTATTTATTTTTTATATAAAGTTTACTGTCTGTGTAACATATAAACAACCAGTACACCAAGCCAATAATGACAACAATCTTCATGTTCCTTCTTCTAAAATCATGCACAAGTCTACCTTTTAAAGTCATTTATATCTCTGTTTATAAATGTGTTCTAATACAACATACAATGGAATTTCAGATTTTTTAATTTGCCCAAGAAAGAGACTGTCTTTGGAACTTAAATGTCACATCATACAAACAGGCCATCAGTTAGCTGCTGAACTGTAGCTCTAGATCCTTTGGCTATTTTTGATTTGGCAGACCATTTATGGCACCTCTTGTAGTTAGCATTGGTTAAAGCCACTTTTAGAGTGGTGGTTTGTTTAAAAAGACACTTAAATATGAAGTAAACAGGAAGTCTAAATAAGGTGAAACTTAATGGGAATTAAGCTGCAAGCAAAATAATTCCATAAGCATTGTAAGGCAGGTAAATCTAGCAACATTTTTCTGACAAGTGGACTGAACAACACAAAATGATCAACAAAAGAGATGTAAACTATCTTTAGAAATCCAAAATTTAAAACTACCACCAACCTGACAATGAAAAAAGAGTAAACTTTGTTATTTATCTGTTTTGTAGGAGAACAGTGTTTTATTAATCCAAAATCACAAAAAGCTAGTATCGCAAAAAAATCTAATATTGTGACATTTACTGGATAGATATCAAACGAGTTGAGGAAGTGTCCTTTAAATTATCATGACTTTTGACATCTTAAGAGATAAATATGCAGAACATTAATATTTTTTATCTGCAAAATAATAAAGCATATTTTAATTCTCAAATTCTGAATAAAACAGTTCTGAGTTTAGTTAAGATGCATGCTTCATGAGGTCAAAAGTAAGAGTTCTTGATAATATTTGCAACTTAAATAAGAAGCGAAACTGAGTACAAATATTTACAATGGTTAGTAAGTAGCATACAAGTGACGAGTCCAAGTTAACATGGAATTATGGGATGCAAAGAAGTGAATGAATTACCTGAGGGCTGGTCATGTGATCAAAAGGCCTGCAGCATGAGGGAAAATAAGAATAAAAAGCATGATATGATGTGAAGATAAATACACTTTTAACTTAAGTTTGGGTTCACTCTGAAAAAGGTGTTTTCACTAAGGAATGAAACACATGCTAAATATTACATATGGAAAAATGGTTATTTGGTTAAAACTATAAAAAAAAAACTATGTGCACAATTGGTAAGTGAAAATGGTGTAAATAGTCAAATGGTCCAATTCAAAGTAAGCAACAAAAAGTTGTCTACACACACTAAACTATTTTTATCTCATGGAGCTTGAGTTTACATTGTAAAATTCCACAACTTAAGCAACACAAAAACCTTAGCCTTATCATTATATTTTCAATACCAATTTACAAAAACTTACATCTATTTTTTTTAAATATTTTTTGGAATGTTTGATTGTATGTTTTATGCCACTTTCAGCAATTTTTCAGCTACATAAGTTTTTATTTGGGGAGGAAGCCACATTACATGGAGCAAACCCCGGACCTTCGGTAAAACTGGTAATACTTGTGAATTAAGATTGGAGTTGAGTGCACCCTGCTGGCGGTGAAATAATATTTTACTTAATTACTCATAATTATCAACATCAGAAACCAAGGCTGCGTAGACAATGTTATTTCTGAATCAACTGTACAATTGTAACCATGATTTGTGTTTTTTATAAATGTGCAGGAATGATTTTTTATATCAAGTTTATCAATTTACGAATATAACTCATTTTCATGGTAAAAGTTCTACACAATTCATGACTACTTGAAATAAATCCTTCAGAAATGACTACTTAAAAGAAAAAAATGTGCTGTTTAAATCATTTGTAGTTATGATGCATGCAAATGTGTCATTGTTTACCACAAATTGTAGATGCTAATATTATAAATATGACATTATATAAACTTTCATCTTGCAATGTCAAGGCTACTTTGTCCACTTTAGGAGGCATGACATTGTCAAGGCTACTGTGTCCACTTTAGGAGGCATGACAATGTCAAGGCTACTGTGTCCACTAAAGTAGGCATGACAATGTCAAGGCTACTGTGTCCACTTAAGGAGGCATGACATTGTCAAGGCTACTGTGTCCACTTAAGGAGGCATGACATTGTCAAGGCTACTGTGTCCACTTAAGGAGGCATGACAATGTCAAGGCTACTGTGTCCACTTAAGGAGGCATGACAATGTCAAGGCTACTGTGTCCACTTAAGGAGGCATGACAATGTCAAGGCTACTGTGTCCACTTAAGAGACATGACAATGTCAAGGCTACTGTTTCCACTTAAGGAGGCATGACATTGTCAAGTCTACTGTGTCCACTTAGGGAGGCATGACAATGTCAAGGCTACTGTGTCCACTTAAGGAGGCATGACAATGTCAAGGCTACTGTGTCCACTTAAGGAGGCATGACAATGTCAAGGCTACTGTTTCCACTTAAGGAGGCATGACATTGTCAAGGCTACTGTGTCCACTTAAGGAGGCATGACAATGTCAAGGCTACTGTGTCCACTTAAGGACGCATGACAATGTCAAGGCTACTGTGTCCTCTTAAGGAAGCATGACATTGACAAGGCTACTGTGTCCACTTAAGGAGGCATGACATTGTCAGATTGCTTACTTGTAACTGAGAAATTATTTCACAGTTAATAACAAAACATTCCCAAAAAACCATCTTGAACATTGATAACAATTAACAGAACTGATTGCCCCATTAATTATATAGAGTTATTTTTATTATTCTATTATACCCCCTCTCCCCAAGGTAGTGTTATCCTGTTTAGATAGAACAGTAGTAAATGTTTTGGCTATAGTCGAAAAAAATAGCATTTCTGTGATTTGCATACCTTTCTTACATTCATCAGCATTTACCTGGACTTAGAAATTAATAAATTTTCATTCACTGTTAAAAAAATATATGCCATATATATCCGTGACCAAATTCAATTTTGAGACGCTCCCACTTCTACATGCAATTTCTCTAATGCAGTTTATGTAAAAATACTACATTGTTTAAAAAATTACCAAAATTTTATCTTGCAAGCTGTGAGAAAAATTGAACCACTTTTTCGAACTTAATTTATGCAGGAGCTTACAGACAAAAAATTGTACACATCTGACCACTATTGACCAAATCAGAACACAACATAGTATTCACTACTGTACTTAATGTAAGGTACACAATCTGGTAACTTGTTACTGGTACATATTTACTACTGTTATACCTTTACCAGACAACAAAACATAAAATAAGAACACTGAAATTCTGAAAGCACATGAATTTTTCGCGTATCCAGAAAACAAGACATGAAGTAAAATATGAGACTGCACTGCAATATCATGTTTCTAAATAGATTAAATAGGGAAAAATTATTACTATATAATAACAGAAAATATAACATGTTAATAACAGAAAATATTGCACAATTCTTAACAGAATACAATGTTGATATTTTTACCAAAAGGATACTGCCTTGACCTGTGGTTTTAAAGCTTAGATAAAATCTTATCATAATAAGGAAAAGTGTTGAAAGTATATATATTATTAGTCAAAACTTTTGCACTGATAGAAAGCACTTTATAGGAATTGTCTGTCAATTGATCACATGACCAGCTTTCTCCAATCATTTGTTCTCCTGAAAATGTAGTGTACATGCATCACCTTCCTCAGTGTACTTACCATATTTTTCTGACTATAGGTTGACACTTGTTTACTGTAAATGAATTCATTTCCCATAAATCTACAGAAATGCCATTTAGGCCTATATAGATAGGCCAAAGAGACTTTTAGTCTACAACATACTAACTGGAAACCCTGACACATTCAGTCAATGTGAATTTATTTTTATTAACATATTCTTAATGACACATTTTGACTACAGTGTACGGCCTTCTAATTTATAAAGCTTGTAAAAATGTAGTGCTTTTAAAGTTATTTTTAACTACTTGTTAATATTATACATTTTATAAAAGGAATCTAAAATGACACACCTAAACAAACCCTGAATGTGATTTTAAAAAACATTTTCATTCAATTTTCGACTGTTATCATCACACCGAATTTTCATACTTCTAATGATATTTGGTAAAAACCTACATTTTTATACCTAATTAAAGGGAAATAATTCATAAAATTAAAATAGAAAAAGAAAAAAGTTTTGTCTGGTTGTTACACATGTTCATATTGGCATAGATTACCTTGACATCAGCTTAAAGAAAGACAAAATGATAGCAAAAATTTGACTAAGATCAAGCAAAAAATATCTGAGTGACCACAAAGCACTTTAAACAGTTGTACTACTAATCATTTTGTACCACTGTAACATGCTAACTGATGTTAGTTAATCCATGGTGCCTGTTTGGTATTATCCAACACATTGAATTTTATACAGTGTACAATGAAAGAAATATTCAGGAATTTTTAACAGGTGTCTTACTTTAAGAGAGAAGACAAAATGCAGCATGGGACAAAATAGCCAACAGACGAGACAAATTGTTTATTGACATGCATTGTTTAATGCACCAGCACTAAAACCATGCTTATATACAGGTAACGGCATAATATATATATTGTGTGGCAAGAAACAGAAAGACAGGTATTTCAACTTACACTGGCTTAAGCTATTTTCCTGAAATTTTGTAATATTTAATATTGAAATAATATTTGCTGCTTATAAATCTTTAAAACCTTCCAGCACCCCAACATATGTCTAAGAATTAAATGTTGATGAATGACATGCAATAATATACTATTCTATTTATATCTAACACACAAAACAAAATTCTGATACTTAATAAATCAAAAGCATTCAGTTTACTTCATCAAACCAATATTTACAGTTTTTCTTTTAACTCATCTTTAAAGAAGGAAAAGATGTTGAATTGAAAAAAACACGAGTTCCTTTTACCATTGGTTGAAATTAAAATTAGCACAAAAAGATCATGAATAGAAAGATATTTTGTTCCAAGTTTGATAGAAATTAGCATTGTAGCACCTGAAAGGAACATTTTTTATTTTTTAACATTATCTTTTAATAATTTCTTTGTTATCTCCCTTCATTTGAACAAATTTGAATCCCATTCACTCAAGGATACTTTGCGCCAAGTTTGATTTAATCTATCCCAGTGAATCTAAAAGTGAACAGTTTATTTCAACAACAAGGATGACGGATATTGGACAAAGCTTTATTAGACAAGCTAAAATAGCTCCGGTGACCTAAAGAAGGCAATTCATCAGTTTAAAGACTGTATAAAATCCGCAATATTAAAACCCTGCTGGTTCATGTTACATGAACTGTAAGAACAAGTATGGACTGTCAGCACGCCCACAAAGCGATACCTCCCGCTTCACTTTCAATCCAATTATCTTCCCTTAATGATATCAGAGGTAAATAAACATTCTTCATGCACATCTACATATACTGTAATTACTTCATGCTAAGTTTCATTAAATAATTTCATCAAGCGGTTTAGGAGGACTTGGGCTTACAAGGGATGTGAACAGACGGACGGACAGACAGGGTGATTCCTTTATACGTTTGGGGGGGGGTATTAAAAGGCTACAGACTGTTTTTTATTTCTATGAAAATAGCAAAGAAAACTGACCGAACAACAACAGCAAAAAGCCAAGGGACAGTTACAAATCTGGATATAGAGAAAACACAACACAAAAACCAAACCGAACCCCATAAAAACCATCGTTGCACTCAGGTGCTACGGACGAGTAAGCAGTGCCTGCCTCTAATTAGACACCCGTCCATTTACTCATTGTCTTGTCTAGGGAAAAGACAAATCCAGGAATAGGAAACACTACCTATGACTCAGCGAAAATGTCAGATCGTATTCAAGACACAGATTTCCCATAACGTGTAAACAATCAATCTTTCAGATAAAAATGTAACGGATGTAAACATAACATTCAATAGATATGCCACAGAAAAGGACACCATTACTGAAGACAGACCCATACAATAAGAGTCTTACACCTAAAAGCAATTTAAATTTTGAAAGGAAAAACCCCTTTTATTTTTTAATTTGAGTTTTGACTTGAGTATCATTGGAAAGTTCATGTTTAATTATAGAATTTATTGCTGTAAATATTGAAGTACCAATAGTTATGTTTATGACAATGCCAGTGAAATAATACAAATGGTGTGTATTGTTTCACAACACTTAGATATTCTAGTACTAATAAAGTGGAAACAAAAAGTGCATGTTAGTTTATATGTAAGTTAACAATACTATTATGACCATTGTTGTTTTTTAGGCACGATAGGTTTGGGAACTACTGAAATTAACAACTGCACTTTCAGACACAGACATAAAGATAAAGTACAAACCTGTTGTTTCATCTGGACATCATTACATATAGAGTCGTTATCAATGGTACATTTAGATTTGGTTATAGATTTACAACTTTTTGTGGATTCCTTCTCATCTGAAAGTAAAAGGGAAAAACTTCCAGTGAAACTTAAAGCTGATGGACTTGGAATGGAAAACTGAGAGCCATTTAAGCAGACAACATAAGCCAGTAGTGAGCATTGCAGTTGAAATTTTTTTAAAATGTCAAACTGCATTAAAAACACAAAAATTTAATAATTATAATTTGTTTTTTATTTTATCAACCAGAAAGGATATCAATCACTTGATCAGCCATTCTCTTGTTATGAATTCTTATGGACCAAGGGTTTAATTACATTTTGTTTTATTTTGCTAGAACCATTACATAATTATTATGCCTAAATCTAATCTGACAAGAAGAGTTTTTTTTGGTAATTTAAACAGGGTGAGATGCCATTTTCAGCTATTTTTAGCTATATCGCATCCAGTTCCGGTTGTTTGACAAGAAGCTGAAAATCTGCATGAATTAAGGTTGAAAAGGACACCTCAGTTGGTGATCAATAAAAGATGACATGACCTTAACCACTCTACCACCAAGGCTCCACAGATGAATAGAATCATTACATTTACTCCTATGACTTTTTTAATTTGGGACAATGAGTAAATTTACATTTACACATGGTATAAATATTATTAATACATGTACATGTATATGTTTCTTCTTTGAATAAAATAACGTCAAATCATACAGACTACTAAATGTACCGATTATAATAAAATATGTAACAACAGAAGGCTGTAGAACAGTTACAAAAGGCCATACAAATTCACCTGGTACTAATACCTGTGCACATACTTTATCTTTGTTGCTAATCACATTTTTTGTGATGTATAAACAAACCTTTATCCACTGGATGGATTTTGGCTTTACTGGTATGAGGAGGTCTCTCTAGGTTTTCTTCTGATATACTTTTTTCACTTCCAGAACCAACTAACAAAGGATCTGAACAATTTTGTTCTTTATCATTCCTGTCATGATAAAAAATATAATTTTGTACAATCAAAAAAATATAAAAAATAAACTCACTGACCATTCTCCTCACCAGAAGAAAGCAAAGTAGACATTGGTATGGATAAACTAGTTTATAACCTTTAAAAACCACCCACACTTGCCACCATAAAAAAAAACACAGTTAGAAACATTTTTATCACATTGACAACAATAAAATAGCGAGATTTCCTAGTGAAATAAATTCCGGTAAATCACATGTCACATATTGTGAAAAAAATTCTGTTCTGTCACTCCCTAGAAGTGAAATCACAATGTATGTCATTAATGGTGTCGCTAGAAAGCTTTGATGCTCAAGGACATTCAAAACAAAGTTCCTCTAGATTTCTACAATATGTCATATATTTGTCAATGTAATAAACAGGATAATCAATCATGCATCGTAAATGTTTAAATATAATAACACATGCTGAAATACGTACAATTATATTTAATATGTGCACTTGTTTAATCTGATGGGTTCTGTGACACTCATGATCATATTTTCACTATACGCAATTTGATCCTATAAATGAAACATTTGTCCTTGCCCTCTGATGCCAGTCAAATTCAGCACCAGATATAATCAATGTTATTTATTATACCTCATGAATATTAATTACAATATAGACAATTTCTATTGGTTATATTTGAACATGTGGTTTCAATTCATTTTCCACTACATGACCACCAACTCTGCTCCAAAAGTAATTATTTGTCATGTGACTAATGTTGACTAGTCATTATTTGTCATGTGACTAATGTTGACTAGTCAACATTTGCCTTGTGACTAATGTTGACTTGTCAATATTTGTCACATGACATGTGTTGACTTTTGGAGGTTATTTCGGTATAATAAAACGATTGATTACTGCTTTATTGGTAACAGCAGGAAATAATGGACCCTTGACCTGGACTCTCGCTGACCTGACCTGACCTCGGCCGTTGGCCTCGGTCAGGTCAGGTCACCTCAAGTCCAGGTCTTCGGGTCCATTATTTCCTGCTGTTGACCACTAAAGCAGTAATTAATTGTATAATATCTGTATGGATAAGGAGGTTCTCCAGTTCCGAGGCCACATATACTGAGCACCAGAAATAGGCAATGGTATACATCTGTACAGATAAGGTGATTCTATACTTCTGAGGCCACATATACTGAGCACCAGAAATATGCAATGGTATACATCTGTACAGATAAGGTGGTTCTATACTTCTGAGGCCACATATACTGAGCACCAGAAATAGGCAATGGTATACATCTGTACAGATAAGGTGATTCTATACTTCTGAGGCCACATATACTGAGCACCAGAAATATGCAATGGTATACATCTGTACAGATAAGGTGGTTCTATACTTCTGAGGCCACATATACTGAGCACCAGAAATAGGCAATGGTATACATCTGTACAGATAAGGTGGTTCTATACTTCTGAGGCCACATATACTGAGCACCAGAAATAGGCAATGGTATACATCTGTACAGATAAGGTGGTTCTATACTTCTGAGGCCACATATACTGAGCACCAGAAATATGCAATGGTATACATCTGTACAGATAAGGTGGTTCTATACTTCTGAGGCCACATATACTGAGCACCAGAAATATGCAATGGTATACATCTGTACAGATAAGGTGGTTCTATACTTCTGACGCCACATATACTGAGAACCAGAAATAGGCAATGGTATACATCTGTACAGATAAGGTGGTTCTATACTTCTGAGGCCACATATACTGAGAACCAGAAATAGGCAATGGTATACATCTGTACAGATAAGGTGATTCTATACTTCTGACGCCACATATACTGAGCACCAGAAATATGCAATGGTATACATCTGTACAGATAAGGTGGTTCTATACTTCTGAGGCCACATATACTGAGCACCAGAAATATGCAATGGTATACATCTGTACAGATAAGGTGGTTCTATACTTCTGAGGCCACATATACTGAGCACCAGAAATATGCAATGGTATACATCTGTACAGATAAGGTGGTTCTATACTTCTGAGGCCACATATACTGAGCACCAGAAATAAGCAATGGTATACATCTGTACAGATAAGGTGGTTCTATACTTCTGAGGCCACATATACTGAGCACCAGAAATAAGCAATGGTATACATCTGTACAGATAAGGTGGTTCTATACTTCTGAGGCCACATATACTGAGAACCAGAAATAGGCAATGGTATACATCTGTACAGATAAGGTGATTCTATACTTCTGAGGCCACATATACTGAGCACCAGAAATAGGCAATGGTATACATCTGTACAGATAAGGTGGTTCTATACTTCTGAGGCCACATATACTGAGCACCAGAAATATGCAATGGTATACATCTGTACAGATAAGGTGGTTCTATACTTCTGAGGCCACATATACTGAGCACCAGAAATAGGCAATGGTATACATCTGTACAGATAAGGTGGTTCTATACTTCTGAGGCCACATATACTGAGCACCAGAAATATGCAATGGTATACATCTGTACAGATAAGGTGGTTCTATACTTCTGAGGCCACATATACTGAGCACCAGAAATATGCAATGGTATACATCTGTACAGATAAGGTGGTTCTATACTTCTGACGCCACATATACTGAGAACCAGAAATAGGCAATGGTATACATCTGTACAGATAAGGTGAATCTTTACTTCTGACGCCACATATACTGAGCACCAGAAATATGCAATGGTATACATCTGTACAGATAAGGTGGTTCTATACTTCTGAGGCCACATATACTGAGCACCAGAAATATGCAATGGTATACATCTGTACAGATAAGGTGGTTCTATACTTCTGAGGCCACATATACTGAGCACCAGAAATATGCAATGGTATACATCTGTACAGATAAGGTGGTTCTATACTTCTGAGGCCACATATACTGAGCACCAGAAATAAGCAATGGTATACATCTGTACAGATAAGGTGGTTCTATACTTCTGAGGCCACATATACTGAGCACCAGAAATAAGCAATGGTATACATCTGTACAGATAAGGTGGTTCTATACTTCTGAGGCCACATATACTGAGAACCAGAAATAGGCAATGGTATACATCTGTACAGATAAGGTGATTCTATACTTCTGAGGCCACATATACTGAGAACCAGAAATAGGCAATGGTATACATCTGTACAGATAAGGTGGTTCTATACTTCTGAGGCCACATATACTGAGAACCAGAAATAGGCAATGGTATACATCTGTACAGATAAGGTGGTTCTATACTTCTGAGGCCACATATACTGAGAACCAGAAATAGGCAATGGTATACATCTGTACAGATAAGGTGATTCTATACTTCTGAGGCCACATATACTGAGAACCAGAAATAGGCAATGGTATACATCTGTACAGATAAGGTGGTTCTATACTTCTGAGGCCACATATACCTAGTACCAGAAATAGGCAATGGTATACATCTGTACAGATAAGGTGGTTCTATACTTCTGAGGCCACATATACTGAGCACCAGAAATAGGCAATGGTATACATTGGCATGGATAAGGTGGTTCTTACTTCCGAGGCTACATATACTGAGCACCAGAAATAAGCAATGCTATACATTGGCATGGATAAGGTGGTTCTTACTTCCGAGGCTACATATACTGAGCACCAGAAATAAGCAATGTTAAACATCTGTACAGTGAGACTTGAACAGCAGACTTAGGGTTGACAGGCATGTGATTAATAGTAGCTTTCTAACTTCCTTAACCACTCCACCACATCTTGGTAAGTGGCATAAAATATATTGCTTTATAAATATTCTATTAAAATAATATTAAAAGTTCTAGTTGTAGTACTTCAAATCTTCAGGCATTCTTAACCCCCAATTGCCCACCCACAAAGTTATTTTTCCTGGTAATGCCTTTAAACAGAATCATCTTACCTTAAACATTTGTCTGTCAAGATATTCTCATCATCTGCATAAATATGACCATCGTCTCTTTGTTTTGATGGCTTTAACTTTGCATTTTTCTTTTTATGAAGATGAAGCTTATATGCAAAACAGGGAAAAGTAGGAGTATTTACAGAACTTGCAGGAGTTGTAGCATTTGATTGGCATCTGAATCTAACATCACTGTCAAATGCTACAGTATCAATGTCTTCACTGTGGAAGCTGTCTATTCGTGCAATGGGTGAAGTGAATCTCTGTCTGGTTGGAGTGTTGGGCATTACAAAGGGTGGCAACGAGTTACACGAACTCTTTCTACTGTTTGGTGGAGGTATATATACAGTATCATTAGGGCCATCTATATTTGTCTCAATATACTTTGGTGAATTATTCCTAGAAAATGGCACTCCTAAATCCACAACATATGGTTTGCATATTTCTTCATGTTCCGTTCTCACCAACACTGGTGAGGAATTCTTTTTATTATCAGAATCTCTGTCTATCCTAAGTTTTCCATTTACTTTAATGTTTATAGTGTCATCATGTATATTGTTCAACACAATTTTGTTCACAGAATTTTCAATCTGTTTAATGCTATTTTCCAAGTTGGTGACACTCTCCTCAGGAATCGATTCTTCAATAGTTTTGCTACTTCCTTCACATTGCATAGACATGTTTGCTATATCTACAGAATCACGTCCTATGTCACTTAATGAATAATCATTTTTAGCCATTGTTTCACCCGATAAACTTTCAACACTATCTTTGGTCTTACCTGAAGTATAACCACTTGGCAAGAATAAGTAGTTATTTACTTTAGGCCCTAAATCCTTATTTAACTTTAAACTTTCCATATTATCACTAACATGCAAGGCTAAGAAGTCACTAGACTTTTGTCTGGAATGACTCTGCATCCCTGAAATCGAGTCAATTTGTGAATTTTCTTGTGACAGCAAAAATGTGTGATTTTTTGGGCTTTCCTGTGACTGATTCTGTTTTGCTGATAACTGTTTTGGTCTAACAATACTTTTGATATCAGCTGATGCAATTCGAGCTTCCACAGAATCTTGCCTTGCATTTTTTAATAAATGTCTTGTATGATTCAACTTAAATTCAGGTAATGATTTTTCATCTAGACTATCTGTCTCATATGCTCCAGCTAAAGCCCAGTCAGGTTTTGACCCAAAGACTGAGTTTGTGTCTGTTGAATTATAACTAATGGCTGAACTTGGATTTGAGCTATCAGAATAAAAACTATCCAGATGTGAAATGGAGTCATTCAATTGTGAAAATGAAACTTTTCTTTCTGGAACTTGTAACGTCACAGAGCCATAGCAATCTGGCACATCAAGTGTATCGGGACGAGCTACTAAATTCTGGTTTGGAGGGTCCACCTTGATAATGGGACTTATCATTGTTGTGGGACTACTCGGCTGAGAATTACTGGATCCTGCATGACGATGTATTTTTTCTCTTAGAGATCGTCTGTTAGTTGGACCACAAGAACTTGGTCTCCTCCTTCTTCCTGACGATCGTAACGACCGTCTGTGGAAAGGAGTCTGATTTCCTGGGGTTGCATACCCTGGGTGAATGGAAAGGAAATTTGGGTTATCTCCCCCTACTGCATGTCCTGCCACATCTTCTGAAGGAGCTTCGGGATTCTAAAAATAGTTTTTAAAAAACAGTATACAGTATGATTGCATATGATAGAGTCACACAAAATCTTTTTTTTTCATAAGAACTCAATAGAGTAGCAAAATCAACGATCTAAAAAAAATAGCTAAACTGCTATGATAAAATTTACAACCAATAACAGGTTGTACCAAATTTTCCTGTGGTGTTACTGTAGTCAGCTTGTGTTGATTCTTTGCTTAAAATATCATCTGAACAAAGCTTGCAAGTATTATACATAAGAAGTTAAATAGGTCTGTTTAAGCTAATTTAATCACTATTTGTAAGAACACTGGACTGGATGTATATACCAGTAATACAACAATGCTCATTATAAAACCTCACTTAAAAAACTCTTACTGAGTAGCTCCAAATAATATCATGTGACTTTTATAAATGAGATGGCTTGCTAGAAAATGCCAAAAATTTCCTGAGAGGGTGATGACCTTGAAACCAAACCAGACATGGGGAGACAATACTATTGTGAGTTTGTAACCCTCAAAATCACATGATTGGGACCAGGAAATGGAGAGACAATACTATTTTTCTACCTGAACTATCCTTGTTCATTAAACTCGGGTAATTAATGATTGGAAACAGTTTGTATTATTTAAATTTGCACTAATGTAATGGCAACAAAATTTTAAAAACACATAATTTTATGAAAAATATCTCCAAAAGTATGTTTGGTCTATAAAGTTGGTCTATGTTGATTCGCTCGGTTTAATAAAACAATTGTGATCTTCTTAATTGGTGGACATCCAGAATTGTCAATTTGCGTGGATGGTCTTCCTTTGGACTAAAGCCCTCAGGAAAGACAACCCATGCAAGTTGACGATTCTGGATTTCCACCTCTTAAGAAGGCCATAATTGTATATTGTACACAGCCAAGTATGACATCCTCTGTAAGACACTGAGGTTGTCTATTAAACAGAATTATGACATCCTCTGTAAGACATTGAGGTTGTCAATTAAACAGAATTATGACATCCTCTGTAAGACATTGAGATTGTCAATTAAACAGAATTATGACACCCTCTGTAAGACATTGAGGTTGTCAATTAAACAGACTTATGACATCCTCTGTAAGACATTGAGGTTGTCAATTAAACAGAATTATGACATCCTCTGTAAGACATTGAGATTGTCAATTAAACAGAATTATGACACCCTCTGTAAGACATTGAGGTTGTCAATTAAACAGACTTATGACATCCTCTGTAAGACATTGAGATTGTCAATTAAACAGAATTATGACATCCTCTGTAAGACATTGAGGTTGTCTATTAAACAGAATTATGACATCCTCTGTAAGACATTGAGATTGTCAATTAAACAGAATTATGACATCCTCTGTAAGACATTGAGGTTGTCTATTAAACAGAATTATGACATCCTCTGTAAGACATTGAGATAGTCAATTAAACAGACTTATGACATCCTCTGTAAGACATTGAGGTTGTCTATTAAACAGAATTATGACATCCTCTGTAAGACATTGAGATTGTCAATTAAACAGACTTATGACATCCTCTGTAAGACATTGAGGTTGTCTATTAAACAGAATTATGACATCCTCTGTAAGACATTGAGGTTGTCTATTAAACAGAATTATGACATCCTCTGTAAGACATTGAGGTTGTCTATTAAACAGACTTATGACATCCTCTGTAAGACATTGAGGTTGTCAATTAAACAGATTTATGACATCCTCTGTAAGACATTGAGATTGTCAATTAAACAGACTTATGACACCCTCTGTGAGACATTGAGGTTGTCTATTAAACAGAATTATGACATCCTCTGTAAGACATTGAGGTTGTCTATTAAACAGAATTATGACATCCTCTGTAAGACATTGAGGTTGTCTATTAAACAGACTTATGACATCCTCTGTAAGACATTGAGGTTGTCTATTAAACAGACTTATGACATCTTCTGTAAGACATTGAGATTGTCAATTAAACAGACTTATGACACCCTCTGTAAGACATTGAGATAGTCAATTAAACAGAATAAGACATCCTCTGTTGAACATTAAGGTTGTCAGTTAAACAGAATAAGGACATCCTTTGGAAGACCCTTTCGTTGGGGGGTTGTCAGGTCATAATACGGAAAGCCTGACCATGGACCGTAGTGGGTAACGTATTTGGAGAGTGCCATGCTCCTTGCACAATAAAGAGTAGGCTCATTGTAGCCGCTACAAAAGGTTAAACTTTCCGCCCCTACCCAAAACTCCATACCTTTCCAGTGGCAGTCAAAATTGTATTCCCTGTGACCATCCCACCCCTATTTTCCGTTGATTTTATTGTTTGTTTACTTGTTCCCGTCCTGAATATAGCTGAAATACTGCTAGCTGGACGTAAAGCAGATATCCAATCAATCAATCAAACTGTAATTTTTTAACTTGTTCATTACCTGCAGATTTCAGAATGTTAACCATGTTGCTTTGCTCTGTATCACATTAGCCTTAGAGTTGGCAGCTTATCAATATTTAAAAATTTAAATTTAGATAAAGATTTTGAAGTACCTAATAAATACAACTTTATTCATCACAAAATGTAGAACTTACTCATGACTTCAGCTCATTCAAATAATTTTTTTTACAAAAGATGGCTTACTCATGAATTCAGCTCATTCAAATAAATTTTTTTACAAAAGATGGTATTACCCAACTCCACTCCAACAAACATATGACAAAATCCGACAGTTTGTTGCTTACGGACTGATATAAACACAGTCAAATGTGTTATCACAATTCTACTTACATTCATTGCGAGAGGGGAAGGTTGTGGATAATATGACTTTCTCCTTCGTGATCGTCGTCTTTCTTGTCCAAGCCATGTAGGAGCACTACAGATAGCCATGAAATCAAAAGCAGTACTGACTCTGTGTTCACCATCATGCAGATGACCATGACCCTTTTTATGTTCATCGTCATGTACTTCATCTACATGTACAGACACATCTGCTGCTGAAACCATATTTTTATCAATAATCTGATAAACTTACTGCCATAATACAATTTTAACTTTGTTTAAACTCATTTTTAGACTTGTATTTTACATGTATCCTGCAATTAAACATATGCTTTATATGTTTGTTTTTTGAATGGTGTTTCATGCCACTTTCAGCAATTTTTCAGCTATATCATGGCACCCAATTTTATTGGGGAGGAAGCCGGAGTACCTTGTAGAAAACCCCCCGACCTGTGGTAGGAAATCCTTGAGACTTCAACCCGCAACCTCAGTGTTGACAGGCCATGTGATCAATAGTAGATGAACTACCTTAACCACTTAACCACTGAGGACCCCAGGTACAAGGTATACAAATGAATTATCACAGTATTGTTGTATATAACAAACTTTCCCCAATTCAATGATGAGTTAACAGTGATAGACAAAAAGGTCAAAAGGATATAGAATTCCTTCTTATTAGAAACAGACAATTTTAGCATCAAAATGACACTACAGGAGAAATTCCATAAATTTTCTGAAAATAAAAACATGTGTACTGGCCATACAAGCTGAAAGAAAAGCTGAAATATTTTTCATTTATGGTAACTAAGACCATGTTGGTTGGAAGGCAGGGACTTGGTTGGGGACCTTCCAGGATAATCCATAAAAGGTTTGTTAGCAAGTACCTTGAGAATTTTTGTTTTCATTGTTAAGAAAAATTCTGAAAACCCTAAACATATGTTAAATGTCTAAGAGAACATTGCACAATGTGCATGTGCTAGAATAAAACTAAGCAGCAGTAAAAACTATTGCACATTAAGCTTGAAAGTCTATAAAATACATTTTTACCATTTTTACTTTTTGATTTTTCCTCTTTTGCCATCTTTTTCTTGTGTTTGCTGGGCTTGATTTGGGTTGCAGTATAATCTACTTCAAAAATACCTACAAGATATCATTAAAACACCAATTAATTATGCAACAGTTGCTTATATAGAGGGCATTGTCACCATATCTTGACTGCACAAGGGAGAGTGGTATTGCCTGAAACATTGATAATGCCCGAGTTAAAGGTGAGGGCATTATCAATTTTGAAGGAAATACCAGTCCCGAGTGCTTTCAAGTATCATGACAACGCCAGCTATATAAGCAACTATTATATTTATTTCCTTACAGACTTAAGAAACCATGTTTTGAGATTGTATTACTGTATTTGTAGCTGCTTGCTGTATGATTCCAATGTGGGCCACATGATATATCATTGTTTTGCATTTTCAGGAAATACAGTTAGTTTTCCAAACTTTATGACATATTTTCTTCATTTATGCTGTACATGTACACATATTTATTTAAATAAATTAAAAATAAACTGTAGTTTTCTGTTGCTTGTCACTGTAGAGGGCTTTACCATGACATGGTAATGCCCTCATATCAAATTACTACAGATTAATTAATACCAGCTGACCTTGTTTTATCCAATTGAAACAAACATAATTTTATTAATAAGATATAATAATGCTTCTACCACAAATAATCTTAATAACTCATTATCACTAATGGTTACCACAACAGGTCATTTGTTTCATAAATCAGCTGAAAATTAAATTCATTTGTGTTTCAGAGTATTTTAAATTATAAGCATAAGATATTGGCCAGTGGAAAACCCAAGATTATCAATTTAACGCTTGTGAATAAATTTGGTTTCAGAAATGTGGGTCTAATGTGAAAACAAGAGCAATTTCGTTTTTTATTAACTAGTGGTATAAATTTTAATAAATTTTTGTCCACAAATCTGGAACATGAGTTAGATGCTGAAACCTTCTGTCTAAATTTTGTCTAATATAAGTAATTAAAATGGGGCTGGCTTGCAATCATCTTTTTCTTAAACAATCGGTACCATATATCTTTCTTTATTGTCCATGCAGAGGAATCAACGGATGTTTCAATTTACCTATACTGTGCATGGCAATGCATGAATGAACAAATGGTTTTATTAAGCTGTTTCGAACAACAGACTAAACAACTCACCAAAATCCCCAAAATGATATTCATGATTAGGGAAAATGAATGCAAACATAGAACATTTTTCACTTCAAAGGGTGTAGCAAAAAATATTCCATGGACATTTTCATTCTGTTTACTTTAAAGACTTATTTTAATTTTGTTTTAATTTTGGCTCCAATACATGTACCCAGGTACACATATTTTCTAACAGTAAACTCAGTATCAGCATCACTTCAATTACAATACAGTTATCCCCTGAATAGAAGGATTTCAAGTAGGCCTTCTTCTGTGTACCTTTTTCTTCCCTCTTACAATCCATCATCATATTAAACATGGCAGACATTTCATCAGATTTATTTTCATGAACAGTTGTCTCCACTTCTTCTTTATTTGTCTGCAGCAAGGAGGATAACTCTTCAATCACCTTCAAAACACATAAAATCATTTAATTGTGAGAAAATGGTCAATATTAAATAAACTAACATTTAATGAGTTCTGTTGAAATGTATGAATGTGCCCACTGTAGGTTAGTTATAGTTGATGTAGGTCATAGTTTTTAACATGAGAGAAACCAGTTGTTCTGGACAATGGTTTAAAGACTTCTGACAAAGATATACACCACTTTAATTGCCACTATACTATATAGTGGTAGAAAATTCTGATCAGGAAATATTAGTTGCTGTCATACAAACCTGTCTCAAAATAGAATTTCTATATGTAAATGTCACATGTTTGAGACCTATACAAGTGTCCTTTCTGAGAACAATGTAACACATTTATCATGTAACTATATGCATTCTTCATTAAGCACACATTTCTGCATAAAATTGATATCTAAATCAAACAATTTGTCATTCATTTATACATAAAAATCATATTTTACAATCCAATGTTTAAAAAGGTGCATGTAACAAAGACAAAATGTGTTCAAGCTCAAAGTGACATGCTTTAAGTTAATTTTCTGTGTATACATATTGCAAAAGCTTATTATTGCAACCTGCATTGAAAAAAAAGCCATTAAGTTTCAAGTTATGAAATGGAGATCTTTTTGTTTTACTTGTAGAAAACAACCTTATTAAAATGTTAAAGGGACTTTTTAACATATTTCATCCTGGGTAACTTAATTTCAATTTATAACACAGGAAAAGGTCTTAGGATGTAGTCTGTTTTGGGTACACTATTAGGAAAAATTGAAGAGTGTGTCCATGGGACACGGATGCCCCCGCTAAATGAAGTCCCAAACAGGAAGTAGTTGTCCGACAGGTCTGAAAGCCGCTTAGGACGTACAACTTGTGATACTGAACCACCCTGCCAAATTTCAAATTGTGCTGATGTACGGTTTCTGAGAAAAGCTTGACGGAAATTTTCATACTCATGTTAACACATTTTCATATCGGCCCAGTCGCAAACAGGAAGTAGTTGTCCGACAGGTCTGAAAGTCGCTTAGGACGTAGAACTTGTGATACTGAACCACCCTGCCAAATTTCAAATTGTTCTGATGTACGGTTTCTGAGAAAAGCTTGACGGAAATTTTCATACTCATGTTAACACATTTTCATATCGGCCCAGTCGCAAACAGGAAGTAGTTGTCCAACAGGTCTGAAAGTCGCTTAGGACGTACAACTTGTGATACTGAACCACCCTGCAAAATTTCAAATTGTTCTGATGTACGGTTTCTGAGAAAAGCTTGACGGAAATTTTCATACTCATGTTAACACATTTTCATATCGGCCCAGTCGCAAACAGGAAGTAGTTGTCCGACAGGTCTGAAAGTAGCTTAGGACGTACAACTTGTGATACTGAACCACCCTGCTAAATTTCAAATTGTTCTGATGTACGGTTTCTGAGAAAAGCTTGACGGAAATTTTCATACTCATATTAACACATTTTCATATCGGCCCAGTCGCAAACAGGAAGTAGTTGTCCGACAGGTCTGAAAGTCGCTTAGGACGTACAACTTGTGATACTGAACCACCCTGCCAAATTTCAAATTGTTCTGATGTACGGTTTCTGAGAAAAGCTTGACGGAAATTTTCATACTCATGTTAACACATTTTCATATCGGCCCAGTCGCAAACAGGAAGTAGTTGTGCGACAGGTCTGAAAGTCGCTTAGGACGTACAACTTGTGATACTGAACCACACTGCCAAATTTCAAATTGTTCTAATGTACGGTTTCTGAGAAAAGCTTGACGGAAATTTGTACATACAGACGGTCGTATTTACGTACAAATGAAGTCCCAAACAGGAAGTAGTTGTCCGACAGGTCTGAAATTCGCTTAGGACGTACAACTTGTGATACTGAACCACTCTGCCAAATTTAAAATTGTTCTCATGTACGGTTTCTGAGAAAAGCTTGACGGAAATTTGTTCGGACGTACGTACGTACGGACGGACGGACGGACGGACGGATGGACGGACGGACGGACGGACGGACGGACATGAGTAAAACTTAATGCCCCCCGACATGTCGTCGCGGGGGCATAAAAATAACATATTCAAAGGTTATTTTTGGTCTTGAAATGATGTAAGGAGTAAGGAAAACAGAGACCTATTACTCTTCTTATACATATAACATGTTGCCTGGTTATAGCCACTGGATGAACATTCATGACAGGTGCCCTCAGTGACAAAACATGAGAAATATGACTTAGCTTGGTAAAATATGAAAAATTCTTTAAATTCCTAATTCAGTTGTAAATCATTCCACTACTATTAAAAATTACCTAACGAGTGAAATTCAAGTGAACTAGTAAACCATTCATTTTCATGCAAATATGAAAAAAAACATTGAAAGATTAACTGATTAATTTCAAATTAAACTAATTACTTTTTAATATGTTTAAAAAAATGTGCACTGGTTACTGAAATTTATCTTTTATCAACAAAAAAGGATGCAATACGATAGTGCTAGTATAATACATGCTAAACATTTCAGATGTATTCAAAAGGTCAAAGGGAAGTGTTGTTATAAATCACAGCATATGATGCATGTGTGCACATGTAATGTGAAAAAAGGAATCTGTAGAATCAACAAATTTGATTTTTGTCTGTAAAAAAACACATTCTTCCCCACAGTATACAACCATTAATTTATAAACGTTAATGTTAAATCTATTTAGACATATTTGTATCAATTTAAAAAACTAATCCAAAACTTAATCAAATTATTATACTAGTAAATGTGTTGAGTTCATTCATAAAGCAAATAAGACCATGCTTAAGTATCTTAGAGAGATATACAAAGAATTTGACAATAAACCATGGCATTTTCTATGGTTGACACCAAATTAGTTTTTTACCTCATTTTCAAGTATTTCACTCAGAAGAGATTCCTATCAAATGAATAAAATTCTAAATACACATATTTTGTAAAACACAAAGATAACCCTATTCCTGGATAATTTATGTTCAAAGGGTGTCATTTCTGTCCATGTTTACTTTGATGGGAGAATTCAATTTCAGGCACCTTGTCTGCTTAAGGAAACCAACTCTTTTGGAATACAAACAAATAGCTGGTGGTCATCAACAGATCATGTATTACAAATGTGTTAGTTTGGTTTAACTCCTCCATACAGATGTGGAGGAGTACACGAGATAAGTTATTTTATCGACGTTAATACTAACCAGTTGGTGCATATTATGTGCTCCGCATTTAAAAAGTCTACAAGTTTGGTTGAATTATTTGTAGTAGTTTAGGAGTAACTGAGGATAAAGAAACAGTGTGGGACTATGTAAAGAAATTATTCAAAAGAAAACATATAGCGATCCATTATGGGTCAATACTGCTCTGCAGGCAACACAAAAATTACAACACAATTTTTTGGCCAAATCTTGTCCTACCAGTATAAAATGTTGCCTAGTTTGCTAATGCAAAACAAATTGAGTGGGCAGCAAAACAATAACCCTAACAGAATTGGATAAGATGATGACGAAAACGATGTCTTGAATGACTTGATGCTACTACAATAATATTTTCATTTCAGCACAGACATTGTAAATTCATTGTTTAACTGATAATGTTTCTTTAAACAATGGTTGTGAATTATTGGAATAAAATTATCATCCATAATTAGAAAACGAAAAGTTTGATAGAAGAAACTTGGGAACAAAGATTGCTCAATTTAATAATTTCGGATGAAAGAAGAGGAACTTGTATTGGATTCAAACAGTTAATTCAAACAGTAAATACATGTACCAAATACAATAGGTATTCAGATATATCACACATATTTACATATTGTTAATGTCAGTATCGAGTATGAATGAATAGAAGTAATTACACATAAACAATGTTTTATAAGTTCTAATGGCAGAAGGAGGTGGGAGGGGGCAATGTGTAGACTCCTGAGAAGTAAAGCAGAGGGGGCCAGTGTATAGACTCCTGACAAGTAATTAATATAATTTTTTTATATAAGACTGAAAGTGGAGTGCACACTTTTTGTAATCAACAGAAAACTGTTATAAACAAGTGACATGGCCATGCCATAAAACCAGGTTTTCAATGTTTACACCATTAATTTTAGTAGCTGACTAAGCAGAAACTGTTTTTTCTAATTTTAGTACCGGTAACAGTGACCTTGACTTGACTGACCCTAAATCCAATCCCAAGCTAAGCCTTCATGCATGCTTGCTATATACAAAAGTTTCAGAAAGATTTTTTTTTCTCAAAAAATTATTGACCCGAAACAGTTTAGTAAGTGACCTTGACCCGACTGGCCCCAAATCCAATCCCATGCTAGGTCTTCATGCAAGCCTGCTATATTCAAAGTTTCAGCAAGATTGGTTTATCTGAACTGACTGGAAACCCTCTTTATGATGCTGCCTGTCCACCCGACTGATTAACTGACATACCCCAATCTAATAACCAAGATTTTTGTTGAAATCCTGGTTAACAACAGAGAAATGTACTAGTAGATAGATCCTTGGTTATAAAGAGGGCAGGGCAATCACCAGGGAGCCTCTACGAAGAGGACAATGAGCAGGAAGCAAAGTAATGAAAGAACATGTGAGGTGGTCAAATTTGTATAAGATACATAAAATGAGAACATGTGACTAAATTTTCTTTCTATTCAATGTTCATTAATAAGCTCATTAACACAGTGTGAATGACAGAAAGCACATCAGCCATTTGTTTTGTAGTGATGTACACTGTCACAATGTGTATCCAACATTGTTTACTGTTGTGAATGATATTAACAAAAATGCCATTTACCTGTGATTTCATTGTTTTATCCCGAGCAAATTTGAGAAATGTATAGAATGGCATCTTAGCTCCCTGTGTTATCCACGGGTGGATTTCTATATCCATCAATGGAAGACGAAGATCACAGGATGGCTCTAACAACTTTTTGAGCAAATTTTTACAGTCTGAAATGATATAATTACATGAAGAGTTATTTCTCTTTACCCTATACTGAAATATCTGTTTAAGACCAACAAAATGAAAATTTCTAAAAATTACAATATATACAAGCTGATTCAAGTTTAAAAAAAATGATTTTTAATCAAGAAATCATGTATCTTAACTTTAATTTATAAGTGGAATATAAATGTATCATGAACCTGTCGCTATTCTGATGAACTCGACTTTGACATTGTTATGATAGATTAGGTCATAAGAACTAAACGAGTATTACTCAAAAAATAAAATATAATTCCTAATACGCCAGAGGCATTAACAAGATTGTTTTTAAGGTGAAAATATTAAATTAATTGATTTAAGAATAGTATAACTGCATAAAAAATGTTAAAACATTGAGTGTCACAAAAATGTGCTTTGATCCATGTTGCATATGGAAAGCCTCTGGTGTCCATGCTCCCAGCAAGTCTAACTAGAAGCTACCATGAGTCTGCAATCGCTCACATGGAACACAAATGGCTTCCAGCTATCTTGATATTTTTGGAATTTACAGTATCTGTCTGTTATAGTTTTCAAGTCACTGGGCAGTAACTCAAATGTCTTCAAAAATTTTGATTAAGGGCAATAACTCCTGTAAAGTACCATTAATCAATTTCTGAAAAAGGACTTGTCCTTCATGTTACTTTAGTAATTTATAGTTTTACTCTAGCTGTTATATAGACTTTAGTTTATAACAACAAAAAAATTATTTTATCTGAGTTTTTTGCTAAATGGCAATAACCCCCTATAGAGTCTGATAATTTGGACTAAGCTCATAATTTTTGTAATTTACAATCTTGCTATAACTGTTATGGCATTTCAGTTAAACTGCAAAAATTAAAACTACAAATTTCACCAAAAATGTTACTGAATGGCAAACCTCCTGTAAGGAGTCATTGAACAATTTCCAAACAATAAAATGATTAGAAGACCCATGTCCTTCTTATAATTTTGCTATTTAGTCTTACTCTAGGTATTACAGTTTTCAATTTTTATAACCAAAAAATGGTAATTTTTTTCATTAAAGGGCAACAACTCCTATAAGAAGTTATCTGAAAATAGTTTTTAAGTTGCAGGACAAAAACTGAAAATTTCTTTTAAGGGCAAAAATGCCTACCGGTATAAGGAGTGGTCCAACAATGTGTGTTTAGGCATTATCTCGCTGATCATTTAAGCAATTAACAATATCAATCTCGCACTTAGAGTTATAGCTTTTAAGCTAAATTGTAAAAAACTGAAAATTTTGTCAAAAATTGTATTTTAGGGGCAATAAGTAGTACACAATGTCAATTTGAAGAGTTGGCCAGAAGATTTTTGAAAACATTTATTATGGTCACAGTTATGGAAGAATAGATGCAGAAAATCTGTTAAAAGTAAAAAAATTGCAATTATACTAATTTTACTAGATCTGTTATTTGTGTATGTAAGTATATGACACCAGATATAATGAATAAATAAAGCTGACGAAAACCTTCTTGCATCATGCAAAAAAAGCAGCAGAAATTGCAAAATATACAAGATTAACTGATAAGTCTGAACCACAGAGTCACAAACATGAATAGCACAACTGGTTAATAAAGTATTCATCAAATTAATTAAATCTTCCACTTGCTCCCTTTTAGTCTACTGCTGCCCTGTTTGGGTCACATTCTGGACAATATTAAATCAGTTTTCCATGTGACAGTAATAGAAAAGTAGGGTAGCGAGCGTGATATAACTATAATTAGATTGAAACTAAAACTTATTAGGTCAACATATTCATATTTAAAAACTAAAATGTATAGCTCAAAATAATTCAAACCATTGGTCAGATGAATCATTTCTTTCTCATGGATCTCTACCAAGCCTTTCTCTATCTGTTGTAGTAGTTTCTGACGTCGGTACTGGTCTGTGTAGTGTGTAGTGAAAGGCAATTTACCAACCAACATTGCATACATGATAATACCACTGAAAATACAGAATCCAAAGATATTGATCTTTATTTACATAAATATATGGAAAGATAATAACACAGTAAAAATTTTTCATTATAATAATGTAATCAGCCATTTTTTACTCACATGCACTATAGATTCTGCTTTCATCCAATCTTTGTGTATTAACAGAATCAAGGAGAGAACTACATAGACTTTCTATGCCCAAACCTAGTATTCCTAAAGGCATTTCATGTTTATTTTCAAGAATTCACATGCATACAAAGAATACAGCACTTACATCTCATACCTGCTAAGTTAACAGAACAAACAAATGTTTCCACTAATGATTTATCATGGCTTATTTCCAAACAACTCTTGTTTAATGCTACTGTAATGTGCAACCTGTAACTTAACCAAAGAATTTGGTATGCTTAACTTGTCTCCTACAAATGCACTGGTCTAATGCCTTGTGTTACTAGCCTACCAGACATATTACAGTGCTGCCCCCCGCCCCCTCCCACTAACTTGTTAGTCCACTGTGATATTTTAATGACTTACAGAGCCCAGATATCAATCTCAGGACCATATTTTTCACTTGTACGGAACAGTTCTGGAGCAGCATACTCTAATGACCCGCATGGTGTCTTCATAAGCTCATCCCGGGAGAATGTATTACTCAAGCCAAAATCTGAAAAGTCAAATAAAAAGGTTACAAAGGCATAATCATTAGTGATACCATTTGGATTTTTAATAAAAATGTTATAAATACTTGTTTATTATATATTTTTGAAAATATATCAATATATAGCTTAGTATGTAGAAGAATTCTCATCAAAATTTGTCTTGCTACAAAACCTCACTAACCAACGATAAAAAAACGATAAAAAATCTATATCTATATACAGACAGTGATAATGCCTGACAATCACACTTTTCACAACATTCAACACTAGCAGCCAAAGTATTGTCAGAAATATAAGTGTTTACTGTCTCAATTGTCCACAAAAAACATGACTTTTTTCTGACCCCGTACAATTCAATTGTATGATGTCGACTCAGGTGGTTAGGGAACCAGTTTCCAACATTATTTTCAATTACGACTACAATAACAATCTCTCTTATAATTCCTGATAAATAATTTCCCTGTTCTATAAACAATTCTGTCAAGGGGTTACTTGCATGCAATACAGTTTTCTCAATCAATACAAACATTCCACCTATTCAGATTTATTTGTCTATAAATAGTATTATATGGTAAATTATCTCAGGATTTTGTTCCCTATGGTCAATACTTCAGTTCGATATGTACTAATTGTCCACTTGGATGTTGTGGGATGTTGTCCAAATCAAAAGTTAATATGTCATGATACTTTATACTATACAGACAGATGAATTCCTGGAGTTAGTATCCAATGATTTCTAGAATAACATGCAATATACATCAGTTATCAGAAAACATGTAATTACTGATCCAAACAGGCTTTAAAATCATGAATGCATGATGTTCAGAAAATGTAAAGCTGTTTGGACTACAATAAAATAACAGTAAAGTAACATTTATTCTTGGTTTATATATTGTTTGTTTGTTTGAAAGGGGTTTTATGCCACTTGTAACCATTTTTATTATTACATTTAGCTTTTGTAGGTAAGAAAACCAGAGTACTAGCTCAATGAAAACTGCAGATCTTGGCAAGAAAACTGGCCTTTATTGTCAATTATGAGTTGGCAAGGGCTCCCTAATCGGATTTATAACATGCCATTTATTTATACCAGTGCTGCCTTTAGCATAATTATCTATTCAATCAAAATCTAGAAGCTACTTATTCCTTTACCAATCCAGTTAATAATTAAAGGTTGTTTTTGACACACAAGTATGTTCCCCCGCCAAGGTTGCTTTTGACACAAGTATGTTCCTCAGCCAAGGTTGCTTTTGACACACAAGTATGTTCCCCCGCCAAGGTTGCTTTTGACATTTTATGTGCAAATCTCCATAAAAGGTTTTGATTGTTTGTTTGTTTGAATGTTGTTTAATGCCACATTTTTTTTGCACCTATATCATGAGAGGTTTAGAAGGAAATGGCTGCAGCTGCAGCATGTAAACAGTTAATAATTAGGTAGGGAATTAATGCCATCAAAAGTGGTATAATTAATCTGCTCCATAAATATATGTCATCATTTGGCATTAGCTAGAATGAACTATTTTTATGAATTCACACTTTATAAAGTTTAGAAGTTGTGGAATGATGGGCCGATGACACGAAAACTCTCCTACAGAAGGGAAGAAACATAATCATGCAGGTCTGACCATGAGTGACACGTATATTAATTACAAATTTGTAATTTTTTCATTTAACTGCACAAGCTATATGTACAATCATTCAACTATTTATCTTTATATACTGCCTCCTCATGAAAGTAAATAACTACATTTTCAGTGTTGTGCATTGGCAATTATTGAGTTCTCTCCATGTATTATAATTTTGTAGTGCTATAAAAATTATTTCTTCATTGAGCTATATAAAAAATCATATTAATTATTGTATCCTGCTGAACAAAATAACAGTTGCTGGCACCAGAATCTAGACCATTTAGGTTCAAAAGTCTGTTTGTTATCAGGATTTCACCATAAAAAGTCAATGAATGTATTATCACAGAAACTGACACAACTAAATAGGACATTTTCCGATTATAACATAATTTTCATGTACATGTATTTGGGAACTGATGATATTTTAATCTAGATAACAAATGAATCACAAGCAGTTAATTATCTTTCGAAATGAAGTCAAAATTATTAAAAACTAAAGCTATTTCTATGATGTGTGCTCATAATACAGATGATATGTTGTAAAGGTTCATCTCTGTTTACCATTATTAATTACAAACACATATTTATCATAGATTAAAATGTGTGATTTTTACATTTGCATTATCTTACAAAAGTACTTTTTTAGCAGATATTTAAACTCATACTAAAAATACTAGAAATGTTATCGCTTGTACTATGAATCATTTATCCTTAATTCCTTATATTGTGAATTGTATATACTTGAACAAGGAATCCTTTTGCCTTTATTTTTATTTCAAGACCATACATACATACCAACAAGTTTGATATTTCTTTTTTTCTCGTCTAGCATGATGTTGTCCATTTTCAAATCTCTGTAATGAAAAATAAAGGAAACATAAACTGAATCCAGTTGTTTGTTTGATGTTGTTTAACACCACTTTCAGCAAGTTTTCAGATATATCATGGCGTCCAGTTTTTATTGGGGGAGGAAGCCGGTGTACCCGGAGAAAACCCCCTACCTGCCATAGGAAAACCCTCAATCCTTGTCAATTAAGATTGGAGTCGGAGTACACCCTGCCTGCAGTGAGAATCGAACCCACAATCTCAGTGTTGACAGACCATGTGAACAATAGTAGACGAACTTCCTTGACCACTCGGCCACAGAGGCCCCTGAATTCAGTTGTAACAGCCAATTTAAAAACAATCTAGAGAATCTACCTGTTGTTCATTCCTAACATTTTTTGCTCTTTTCTTTGACATCCAACTTGTCTCTTTATATTTTTGTTTGTGTGTGTGCAAACCACATCATTATCTAAAACTCTGTATCATTGCAATCAAAAACTGAAAGTATGCAAATTACATGTCCAAATGCAATCAGTCTTGAACTTTAGCACTCATTAAAGAAACAGAACAGCAGTTAAGATCCTCATTAAAAAAATGAATGTGGATGGAGCCAGGTCTATGGTCAATTACCAGATAAAAATTAGCCTTGGTAAATTTTACTGTTCCTCCTAGTTAAGAGTTGGCTATACCATGAAGGAGGTTAGATTTTCTCTTTAGACAGAAGCTAAGAAAAAAAAAATAGTACCATGATTTGTTCACCTGAATCTTAACAAGTCAGCAACACGAGCCAATTGGTGGTCTTTGCTTTTTAAATCAAGCTATTATTAATAACTGCTAAAAAATTATATACTCTTTGGAAACAGTTGCGAAAACAGTTTTAGTCTAAAAATGAGTTTAACAAACCATTACCAGAAACTGTTACACAATTTTTAAAATTGTTAACTGAACTTTTATGATAAAGAATACTATAGACTCTACCTAACAAGACAGAACAAGCAAACCATTTTTGAAATATTAAATGTATTTTAATTTCTATTCACTGAAACTTGTAATGTTGCCTGGTATAGCAGTTTTCACCATACAATGGCCGAAAGTTCCCACAAGGAACCATTGACAAAACAGTATTGTATATACTTAGATAAAACTGTAAAAAGGTACGACTCCTAATAAATATATAATAACTTGACGATGGTTGACACGACAGCTTCATGGACACTAACGGATTAACAACAAACTGTAAAGTATTCTATTACCTGGCTCAGAGAACACTGATTTAAAAGGTTACATTGATGATGTAGGAAATATATAAGAGTGGATTAAATAGGTTTGGCCAAATGACATCTTGATTGAAATAAACGAGATGTGATCCCTGGTAATATTAACTAGAGATAGCTTATCTTAAGTTTATATCAACAATGCTTAGGCTGCTATGTAAAGCTAAGCTTTCATATTGATCTTAACAACTTAAGTTTATGTAAACATTTTGTTTCAAATTTAGGAGTTATCTTTCTTAGTGTATATTTTGCTCTTTGTATAAGAATGTATAATACATTTTATTTTCATGTTTTTAAGAGAAAATTGTTGTTCCTTCAAACTTTTTTGGTCAAATACAAATATGTCACATATAAAAAAATCCTAAAACAAATTAATTATGTATTTGTTGTCAAAAAAAAAATTAAATTCTCACACCATTCTATTAAAAATTTAATTCAAGTATCTTTCAATCATCTGCTATAATTCGACACTAAATATGTAAAGATTACAATTTATCATTAAATGATTGGTATTGTACCTGCATGAATGGTACCTGCATGAATGGTAATTGAACATGGTTGAAATTGACAACAGATATTCATTTCCAGCTTGTAAAACTACAAATAAACCCCTGACCACCTCATAGGACATCAACAGAGAAAATTACTTGAATTGTTCACCTTAAAATGACCCACTAAATTCCCTCTTCTGACTGAATATGTTATGGAAATATCCCCGATTATGAATTCAAAGCCATACTTAGGGCTAACTGTTATTGTCCCATATCAACAATTAAAATCAAAAATATCCTCTGGTCACCCTCTCTGCACTTGGTAACACTTAACTTTTGTGAATGAACATTGTCCTCAAGTTGACACCAAAACAGGAAATTTTCTACATATTTACACATTTATTTAGTAAATTACAAGTATGTCTGTCCAACAAAAGTTATAAATGTTCCACTTCAACTGAAATATTAATTTGAATTAGATTTTCACTGATTATGAATTTGTGGAATTTATGAGAAAAACAGGGTGGACTGGTAAATATTGAACACTAATTACTGACCACTTACCACTATTTTTACTACTGGTAATTTAGCTTTTAAATATTGCAAAAATTAAAAGTTTTATAGTAAAAAGTGATCTAAGTTTATAATGAGATATTTACTACTGATCACTGAGGTTGTAAGTTCGAGACTTAACTTCAGGCTGTGTGGTGTTCTAACAATTTGAAACTTGTATATTGACAAGCATTGCTAGTTTTTCTATCAGAGGCTGGGGGTCCTCTCTAGGTACTTCCTACCCAAATAAAAACTATATACCATGATACACTAGAAAAAATAATAAAACAATATTTAACAATTTAAATGCTAAAATACTGTCAACTAATGTGAACAGAACTAGCCAATGTTGAATTCATAAAAATAGGTTGTCTTGACATTTTTATTTCTTTGATTAATTTGAGGACTATTCCAGAGCTAGAGTCAGTATGGGGTTTATAGACTTACATCATCAATCACTGACTACTGCCTGATAACTACTGCTCAGGGTCCTGATAAAACAAATAGAAAATACACCTACACAGTTTCTGGTGGATGGTCAAGATCTCATAATCCAACTCCTAATAAAACAAATAAACAAGACACATATCCTAGCCAGTGGTCAAAGAAATTTGATTTAATATCATTATACTCCTTTACTGAACCTTTTTTAAACTGAATAAACTTATAATAAAAAGTTATAATAATAATTTATATTTGCATAATAAATTTGCACACCACCTCCCTCCAAAAAGTGAATTAAAAAAATGGACAAATTTATATGTAGCAATCTAAATCTTGTGTCTTAAGGTGTGTCTGTTAGTAATTGGCTCAAGTGGGCACCACAAGAAGAAACCAATATAAATATAAACATTAATTGAGCTCTGACTTGTCTGGAAACAGATCTGTCCATCCAAAACACCAAAAGACATGATTTGTGCTCTCTGACATGAAAAGGTTTAGAAAGAAAGCAGCTAGTAACGAAAAAAAAAATTCTGAATATTAAAGTAATAACAAACATACTGATAACACTGAAGATGGTTCTAAAATCACATTTCATTTTTAAAATCTTGATAGTTATAATAGTAATTGAATATATTTTGACAGCAGTCTCTCACAACTGCAGAAAAATTTAAAAAGATGTATATTATCACCTTAAAAATATATTTATACCAAGCACTGACATCAAGAATAATATCTTGATAGATTGTTCTACAAAATGCGAAAATCTTTAAAAAGATTAGAAAAATGTATGCTCCAAAAACCCTGCCAAAATATTATCACAATGCTACTGATATAATAATATGCATGAGAAACAGTTGAGAAATGATTCACTATGATTGTAATCACAGTGTAAACATTACTGCTATTAACTAGAAATTTGCCACATGCAGTTGGCTGCAGTATTTAATGAGGCGTAAAATCTAGGCATCATTTTTTGTCATATCTGATAATTATCACATTGCTACCTTTAAATGTTTTGTCATTGAATGCTGAAGGCTCTGAATCATCCATTTTTATGATTATTAAATTACCAGGAACATTTGTAATGAAAATTTAAATGGTTTACCAAATTTGAATAAATTTATGTATACTGACACAAATAAAGTAGAGTGATATATTAGGGTATATATGGTATTAACAGTACAAGACTCATTTGATATTAAACACCATTTTTGCATTTTTCCACTATCTCGAGGCATGTTTGACTACATGTAGTATCTTCAAGAATGATTATACAGGGGCATCTGCAACACATAGCTACACAGGACCAACAGGCACATAAAAATGGTTGAAAACTTGTGATTAAAATAATATGTTCTCGACAAACACTCCATGTAAACAGTGAGCAAAGAACCTTTACAATAACAGAAAAGTGAATAAATAGTTTTAAATGCCCATAGTATAATGGTGTGGTACCTGGGCTATATAGCAGACAGAGTTCTCAGTTTTTACGTTTTATTTTGCTGTTATATTTGTTCTGGGAACCCTGTTTACACATGATTGTATAAGGTCTGTTACTACAATGGTAGAACAGCTGTACTGTAACATATACATCAAATAAGACCTAAATGTGTGTTAGTTTAATATTAACACTGATCAAAGTGTTAACTATACCAGATCTTCTTAGACAAGTCTAAATTTAACAGAATAGCTATTTTGCGGGCCTGTGGGCATGCGGGTATGCGGGTTGCAGGCATGCGGGTTGCGGGTTTGCAGGCTGTGGGCATGAAGTGGGTATGCGGGTTGCGGGTTTGCAGGCTGCGGGTATGTGGGTTGCGGGTTTGCAGGCTGCGGGCATGAAGTGTATATTTAAATATAATCTCATGTTGATTAATAATTAACCATTAGAATTTGTATTTCTAATAATAGAATGCTCACTAAGTTTTTATCAGCAATAATCAACTAACTTATGTTACACACATTATTTTGAACATGTGGCAACAAAAACTTATTACAAGAAAAACTCTTATCTTCATATCAATGATTTTATTTCCTTGGTTATGCAAATTTTAATCTTCTTCATATCATTGGTTTTATTTCCTTGGTTGTGCAAATTTTAATCTTTCACCAGCTTCTCTTTATAAAATAATTTATTAATGGTGCTTTTTTTGCTATTTATTTCTATAAGCATTGGCATCATATTTAGGGTCGATTTTTGTGCCTGTCCCAAGTCAGGAACTTCTAGCCTTTGCTTGTCTTGTCTATTTTTTAATATTTTGGTTTTTAATGTTTAATGGGTTAGGTCTAGCGTCCATTCGCTGAACTCGTATACACTTTTTATGGGGCCAACTGCAGCTCGCCTCTAGGTGTGGTGTATTTCCACCGTTCATTGAAGATCATTCGGTGACATTGGGTGGTTTTACACAAATTCCGGGTTGTTGTCTCTTAGACATTTACCCGATTTCCACTTTAATTTATATCATTTATGAATTCAATAATTAAGTAATATTATATTCTTTCTAAAACCTCTGCAAATAACAAACAAAAATCAAAGAGGCAGTATGTATCTATGTTAAGAAGAGATGAAATAATGCAAGTTGCATTATTTTGCAAATCTGATGAATCTGTTCTGTCAGATAAATTTTTTTATTAATTTAAAATTTTCGTATTTTTTGGAATAAAACTATTTAACCAAGACAAAGTCTAGTTTGGGTGTGTATTATTTCTTTTAAGTCATTCTTTAGATTTCAATGTCTAGTTTTGTCGTTATTTGTTGTAGTTGTTTGCAGGATGTTAGTATGGTTTTTTAAAATTTCAAAATGTAATTTGCACTTCGTAGTAGAATTATGGTAGTCATTGACTCTTTGACCTATTATATATTGTACCCATTTTAATGACCAGGATTCTACTGAAAATTCATTTTATGAATGAATGTCGGAAAACATAATTCTTGATTGGTGTGCTCATTTTTTAGTTCCAAGGGTTTTTTCTTGTTTATACATTTTATATGTAGATATGTGTTTAATTGTTAGATAAAGTCTGTTGAATCTATTTCATTTTCTGTCATTACATCTTTTGTAATGCCTCAAGAACATTATGATAAATTTATATATTTAAAAAGGAACTGAGGAATGTGTCAAATAGACAAGACTCCTCCAGGAAGAACAAACCAAAACAAGACCATCCACAAGTCTTCAGTGAAGACGGTTGACTCATGATATCTATTATGTATAAATTATTATCCCTCATTTGTTTCAATTAAAACTTTAATTGAACTTCACAACAAAGCCACAAAAGATGCCTCACATAATAAACTGAAACAGAAATGCTCGTAAAATTGTAAACTATGTATACCAAATTTCGGTCTCTATCTCTAAACACTGGTAATAAATGAAACTAACTTCTAATTGGAGAAACCAACAAATAGAAACCAGCATGGCCCTTTTCCCTATAACTTTGTCTAAAAGAGGACATGAAGATATCCCAATATTAAAGGAAGCAAATCACAATTTTAATATACTTTATTGAATTGTACACATGTACGTGTTTTTGACATTTGAATAAAAGTAGTAAGTTCCACACAGTTCTTAGCAAGATATCAATTATATTCCTTATCACCAAAGTCACATTAATTTCATTCATCATGATATATACATGTACTGGTATGCTATAGACAAAACATCTGTTTATGCCTTTAGTAAAGTAATTAGCAAAAAAAAGCCAATATTTATGTATTAAATTATAATATTTGTTTATATATTAAGTTCACTTATTTCAAATTATTTTTTTTTGTTAACAAGGTACCCAAGTGCTCTTTTCAACAAGTCTTCATAAATGGTACCCTATAAAACTAAAGTATTTACAATAAAAATTACTCAAAAAATAAAATCTTATTTATAAAAAGTGTTAAAAAACTGAGAAATCAGTTTATACAATGTATTTTTAATATTTTGGCTTAACACTAGTGTGTGATTATTGTATCTGAATTAATGATCAATAAAAAAGATAAAAAATTTTAAAATGTCACAAAACATTCATTTTGCAGACAAGTCTAAATCTTGAAATATGATCTTAGTCATATTCAACTACAAAAATGCACAATAATAAAAAAATGTTTTTTTGCAATTTTTAAAGTACAAGAAAATACCCTTATATTATCAAGTTGTAGAAAGGCAACATGACTAAGGGAACAATTTTTGTTCACAAATGAGAGCAAATAATAAACCTTTTCCAAGTCTGGATGAATATTTTTCACACATTGTTCATTTATATGATAATAAGCATTTGACTTGTCTTTTCCCTGGTACCATGACTTGGAATGCTTGTCATATTTTGGCCTTAATTCTTTGTGCTTTATTACCAAATCATAAGGCACCCTCCTATCATCTTCTGAAAAGTTTCTATCACAACCATAACACTTTTTGATAAGACCAATAAGATAGGTGATTTCATATTGATCATCTGAGGTTGCAAAGGCAGACAATGACTTTAACTCATTGTAAGATTTTTTATCCGAAGAAGATGCCGCATTTGTTTTTCTTGTATAGATCCCGACCCTCTCTATTATTTGTCGGATTTCTTTCTGTGTATAGCTATACTGTCGAAGAATGTCATCATCTCTATGAAATCCTATTTTTAACAAGAGGAATAACCTGTGTTGACAAGGAGCTTTTCCAGATAATGCTACATCTTGTAACAATGAAAAACCGCAAGTGCACCGTGTGTGTTGGTCAAAGTTTACAACAAATAACTCATTCCTGGATTTAAGTTCAATCTGGCATTGTGTAGGAGACTGAAGAACTATATCACATATGTCAAAAGATTTTAAAAAGAATTTAAAATACATATGGTCCAATTTATGATTATGTGTGCAAGTGAGACATAGTTAAAACAATTTTAATAAAATATTTGTCTGTATAGAATATGTAAACGAGACAAATATAACGTTCATGCCCGCAGCCCGCAACCTGCCCACAACCCGCATGCCCGCAGCCC
Source organism: Limnoperna fortunei (assembly GCA_944474755.1). NCBI lineage: Eukaryota > Metazoa > Mollusca > Bivalvia > Mytilida > Modiolidae > Limnoperna > Limnoperna fortunei. Next base: position 88,259,979 of record OX104111.1, read on the forward strand.
GCAACCTGCATGCCCGCAACCCGCATGCCCGTAACCCGCAAGCCCGCAGACCTGATTGCCCGCAAATTAGTCGCTTTGTAAATTTAAGAGATTTAAAGAATCCAAAGTTAAAATAGGCACAATCAATTATACTATATTCATGTCTAGTTTAATCTTGCCAAATAGATTAATTCTGAAAAGATGTCTGGTGATCTGAAGGACATCAAGATCACACAACAATTAGTTACATAATACTTCAAAGACCTTTATTTACCTGTACATGCAGGTAATTGCAGATATCAATGCAAAACAAACAAGATATAACAAAATTATCAGCTAGTTTTACAATGTTTAAAACTCCTAACAGAAATTCTGCTATTTTACACAATACAATAATGCATGTTGGTATTGTATGTACATTTTTAAGCAGACTGATAAAACTTTTTAACCACAAATTTGCAATCATTAAAATTCTTTTTATGTTAACTGATCAATTTAATTGTGCATAGAATTAGCATAAAAATGCATGGAAGTTTTTGTCAGCATAATGTCAGTGATATCATCAATTCTATGTAACCCGATGACTTGTTATCACCAAGATTTGCCACATTTAATCTGAACAAAACTACAAACAACTGTAAATTTCACACCCCCAATTAAAACATTGGGTACCTTAGAAGTCAGTGGTCAAATTCAGGTCATGATCCTTGAAGCCTCCAATCAGACAAAATAGAAATTGACCAGGTACCAACAACTGAACAGATGTGAAATGGACATGAAATTAACACAACCTGCTTACAATCTTTCTGCTCAAAGCCTTTCTAATATCAAAGGGAAATTAACCATGACAGCCATATTGATTTTGGAGACTTAATGATCAACTCACTGGATGAATAGAACGGCTACTTTTCCCATCAGAAACCTGATGTTTATTTAAAGAGGGGAGTGACAAAAGTAAAAATGAATGTTTAAAACCCCTGATTAATATTATTGAAATGTTTAGAGCTATAAATCATGTAGACAGCAGCTAAAGTTCATGACTTCTACAACCTTAGGATTGTTATGTAACTTTAGTCTGTGATTTGGCTTAAGCACCAACCTTATCTTATTTATTTATCAACTGTTGATGACTTAAATTTAAGTACCAACGGGTTGGGTTCCAGAATTAAATATGGACACTTCTATCAAGATGCAATTATGATAAACTTTAAATCTTGATAATAAAGACAATCTTTTTGGATAGAAAGACATTATACAATATTGGTATCAAGGAGGTACTTTCATGATATTGTAAATGTCAAACTCTTATGTATAATTATACAAGTTATAATGAACATCTATTGATATTATATAATCTTCAGGTAAATTTCATTAATGGTAAGAAGTTTGTCTATGATAAGTTTTACAATAGCTTCAAGGTAAAATCCACCTAATAAAGGTGATAATTTTCTATCAAAAGTCAACAAGCTAATAGGATTCTATAGTCAAAATATATCCATTAAATAGGTACCCAATACAAACATGGCTCTAAGATTACCAAAGATTTCATTGAACATCAAAGGGAAAGACATTATACTTATTGAGATAAATAAAAAACTAATATATACAGGAGAGTAATAGGATAAATAAGGTTAAGTATGTGGACATAATGTGAATAAAATATTATCTATAGATATAAACTGAGACACCTATATTATGATACATACAAAAGAGAACTTTAAATACCCAACAAAAGTGACTAATTAAAGTCACTACAAGTGGACAGAAATGTGTACATAGGTATATTGACTCATCCGGTTAGTTGGTCAACAACATCGACACAGTACAAATCTCATAATTTGTTCAAAATAATGTTAAAATAACAGTTCACTAAGCTGTAATTAAACAACTGTTAAATGATACAGTAGTTTTATATGAAATTTTGAGTAATAATGTAAAAGATGTTGAATACAATATTGCTGCATTGGCATAATTTTTTAAGGTAGCTATGAACACCAAATTACCCCCCCCCCCCCTTTTTTTACCAACTTAAAGTAACCTTTATAATCTTTATTTCACCATCTAGACCTGTAAGAATTTAACTGTCAATAACAAGGACATCTTTTTACTTTATATGGCAGAAACTTTAAAATCAAAATGAAATTAAAGTAATAAACCGATATTAATTTTCATAGTGAATATATCTAAAATGATAAAATTTGTCACTTGAATGACTTTTAAATTTAGTTATAGCAATATAAAAAAAATGTCATAAATTCATTCACACTCAGACGTTTATAAAACTATATTGATGTTTCAGAAAAATAAGCAATTCAACGTCAATAAATAAATATGACTAAAACATTTCACTATTTTTCATTTAATTTAATATTCGAGGATATTTGCCCAAAACTGTAACAAATATCATAAAACTGATAAAAATCTTTTGAGAATAACTTAAAAGGCTTTGTAGCCATATCTTCAAATTGCTTTTAATAAGTGGATTGATGCACTTGACGAAGTTACAGATAAAATTGTTAACTTATTTTTCCACAATTGCCAATAATCAGTTCACCATATAAAGGCATTTAATCAGGCATTATTATCCAGCCACTCGGAAATGTAACAAGGGCATGGCGTGTTCTATCACGATTTTAACTGTCCAACACCAAACATGTAAACATATACAGTATAAGTAAAAACACCAGCTTAAGTTCTAATCTATTACTGGGGTAACCATCAAACTGACACTATACTATCTTCTTATGAATTAACTATATCCACGGAAAGTTTACTATCCCTATCAAAATCGGAACAAGAGACTATAAAACTCCTCTGTAGTTGTTAGGTCTGAATGGCGCGAGTGGGATGTCATTGTTTGTAAGGAAAGATAACAAGCTGATCCTATTATTGACTTATCAGCATATACACCGGAGGACTTAAATCAATTTAAATAAACCTACATAGGTCCATTCTTATGATCAGTCGGATACCATGCTACTTTAGTGTATTCAGCTGAGGGGTGTGTTCTAATCTGTTAAACTTTAGTATCAAAACAGCTTGACCATTGTAACTATTAAACTTGCCAAATTAATTATTGATATATAATCTTTTGATGTGGCTCAAGATACACTAACAAAGAAGGGGAATAAACCCCACATCAAAAGGAAAAATGATCTTTCTGTAATATACTTACATATAAATATGTATTAAGTAGGTCAATTCAGTTCATATTTTTATGCACCGAGTGGTACCAAATGTTTTTCTTCTTCAACCCATAATTGAATGGGGTTGTTCTTTAGAATGCATGAAACCAAATTACTTTTAAATTATGAGTGAATGCATAAACAGAGAATCTTTCAATGCTTTAATTCTATGCTAAAACAACTATTTGACAATATGTGAAGATGATAGCTCTGATAACCTTGTTTGTTTCTAGTGCTACAAGTACATGTACTATAAAATGAAGATATATAATGTCATGTTATAATAACTTCCTCCATTTATATATATGAACTTATGATGAAACAGTATGGAATTTTGCCTCCATAAATTCACATGAATCTGAATTAGGTGAACTTTTTAATTTGTCAACGCCCTTTATGGATTGAGGGTACAATAAATGACATAACAAAACGGACAAAAATATGTGACACCCAAACTATAAAACCATCTTAGCATGATGAACAATTTCAATTTGTTAAATCAAGTCGAAAAGTTAAGTATCGTGTACGCAGGGCTAACACATATACATAATTATACAATTGTTTATACAAACTACGTGGGTCCATGATAAACTGCACTTTATTCAAAAGCAATAAAATTAGACCACATATCTGCATTTAAGGAAAAACGAGAATATTATCAGTGTTTAAAATCAGCAGATATGTTAGTACAGAACAAACTAAAATCCCACAAAAATATTAATCATAACAATCATGTTAATTTTTAAAATTTATAATACCTATTAAAATTTTATCATCTATATATCAAAATTACATTCAAATTTAAAATTACCGCTGATTTTGTTTAATTGAATTTCGGTTCTGAAAATTGAACTGGACATACTGGCATTCATGTCTGACTGGAGCAAACTTTTGTTGAAATATCTTTGCCACTATGCTGTGATTCATGAATCATAAAAAAAAAGTCTAAAGATGACAAAAGTATTAGCCTAAAGGTCCAACTTAATGCTGCCACACCTGGATAAGTCTGAGGCAGTAAGGAGTAGTGGGTTAATATTCAGAATCATAAAATTCTTATTAGAACACCTCAGACACTTTTTATATCACATCAACCTGGTAATAAATAGAAACTGTGATAAAAGGTTGGAGCAACTTACAATACAAGTCTATAATCTATAAAATAAGTTACAACTAAATATACAATTACACTAAAGCTAAATCGAGTGAAATCGAATAAATAAATATACATATAAGGCACGCATTGTCTTCTGGTAAAGGTTTGGGTTCCTCTTTACAAATAAAATTATCTGGACATCAAAGTTATTATTAGATATGATGCAATCACTTCTTAACTATAAAGTTTCCGTTTTGATATACAACTGTTGGACATGCAATTTCATTCAGGTAATTACAGGTGTACTACTGCATGATTGCACACTATTTACAGCACAGATGCACACATCTGCCTATTACGTGTAGCTTAAGCAATTAAATTACTTATCTACCTATCTATCCTTATAAAACTAGTCATATATCATGTCAAAAAGTCAAGCATGTTTCATAATGAAAGGGTATGACACCCGATAACAAGCAATAGTTAAGACAACAGATGAACAGTCCATCTGATTAAAAAGTCTCCTGTACTATTACAAAATGACAGTAAGATATGGAATACACAATACAGTAAAACAAACACTGACAATCTTTGGGTAGGGCATTGGGTAGGTCTGACAGCTGATTTTAATAAGGGTAGTTACAGGTCTTATTAACATTAAATAATCCAATAATTTAAATCTGGCAAGGATTTTTAAAATATGGATTTAAGATTGTTGCTACAAATTAAGTTTAACAACTCTCCAGAGTGGCAGAGAATCATCTGTTTCCACAGAAACCTTCATAATTACAACTGATTGTTGTACAAATGTTATCCAATCATCCGGGGATTTTCCATGATGTACTAATAACCAAATAAATTTAATGGAACTCCAATTAACTCTCTTCAGTTGCTAATCTGGTCATTAGAACAGTTAGGATATGCTAAATATTGTGCAGATGATATTTCAATCTACTAAATAGATATACTACTGTAAAAATATATTAATCTTCAGACATTAATTAATTTACAAAGAATATTATCATCAAGCTTTAGATAAAGTACTGTAAGTTTCACAAGTTAACCAATGTCAGCAAACTGTGTATCTGTTTTGTTGTTTACAATGCATGAAACCCAATTATTTCTTAATGATAAATCAGGTGAAAGAAAGCAGTGAAGGTTAAAAAACTCCACCTGACATACTATTCCCATTATATTACTCATCAATTAGCAACGGTACAATTTCTCAAGTGTTTCTAAACTTATTCTATGATTCTCCCTGTCTCCAGCCTCAGCAGCAGAAGGGCTGAATCATCTCAAATTCATCACTGATGGTACCAAGTTTGCAGGGGGTAATAAATACATATCAAAAAAATATATACAACAGTTTCATGGGAAATTGCTCTCAGAGAAATCAACGCTCTAGTGGAACACCTGTACATTTCATCTTTTTTCACTCTCTAACTGCCAACATATGTTGTGAAGATAATCAAAACTTAATTGATGAGAAACTATGATTCTACATCATATAACTCTGTAAATTATGTGACTCACTGAATCACAATAAACTGATGAACAAATGAACAAAGTAACCCCCCCCCCCAAAAAAAAACAAAACAAATACCAATAAATAGCAGAGTAACTGATGAATAGAACTCATCAACAGTGTATGGAAATTGAGAAAAAGATGGAAGATATTTAACATTACCATCATAGACCAAGTCACTACAGATCTTCCTTCTTCCAAAATATTTTTCTTTGAAACAAAATATGCACAGGACATGGTTTCTTAAATTTCATGCAACTGTGTGATAGCCTTTTAATGTGTTGGTCATTTTATGGAAAGCTCATTAGCAGCAAGGAAGCTGGTTATGGCAGAGTTGCATGGGGAATGATAAATTCATGTCTAATCTTACTTGTTTTAAAAGAATGTTAATAAAATCTCCACATAGTGTACTGAAAGGCCTTTAACATATACACATGAATGACATAGAGTTAGTTCCCTTCCATTGGAAAACTGCTGAGAATACAAAAATAAACCATTTCAGTAAGCATAAGTTGATAAGTTAATAGATGGCCACGTTACTTTCATGAAAAAAGAATTACAGTAATAGTTGTCTTAGTATTCTGTATGCTGATTCTTCAGAACAATAAGTAAGACTCATTGTTAATCTTTGTATTGAATCAGAAAGAACCAAGAAAAACCTCAATGTTTGTTAGGATCTGACAAACATGTTATAACAATGGGCATCAAAGTAAATTTCCAACTCATAAAACCCACACCAGGTCCTCTATATGTACATTACATACAGCTCTGTAGAATCCTTTTGTAAATTTCAATATGAAAACATTGGCAATCCAATCGTGAGGTTCATAACATTAGCATAAGCCAAGTGGGACAACATTTCACAGTCATATAGAATTTTTCCCGTACTGGGACCGAAAATCAATTTGAGATTGTTTGTTGTGTCTGCACATCATTTCATTATTACAGGAATTCATCAAGAAGAAAATTTAATGAAGTGTGCGATCTAGCTTTATACATTGTATAAAAGACAGCATGCAAGAGATAAATGCATCATGTCCAACATAAATTTAATCATTTTTGCAGATCACAAAAATTATTAATAAAGGATAATGGCATTACTTTGTGTGCTTGTATTTCTGAAGCCTAGTTGGTGTCCTGGTTGACTGTTAGTTTAAATAATTATATTTTGAAACTTATTTTAGATTAGTAAACAAATTGCAATTTCCAAACCATGCAATTTGACATTGTAAATGACATAAGAGAATTTAAAAAAATAAATGTTTTTTTAACAGACAGATATCAAAGCAGTTTAAAAAGAAATGGATACTAAGTCTGAACATTTTAGTTTTAAAAAAAGATGGTTCTTTCATAAGGCTTTACAATTAGTATTTCATAAGCCATGATATCTTACAAGTAAGAAATTCTATGCACATGTGTTTGCACAGGCTAGATAGAATGCAGTGTCATCTTGATAATGAATCACTGCTCAATTTCTTGTAAAATCATTTAAACACTATATACTCAATTCTTAATAAACATACTTTATTCACAATATTAAAAAAATATTGGTGCTTCAAATGTGAAAAGAACCATTTTTGTAATGCAGGTTTAAAGCCAATGACAAACTCAGTTAAGACACTTTAGGTGCATCTAATAATTGAATTTATGAATGAATACCCGATCTTCAAATCATGGGTGGTCATACCCTTTTAAATATGCAGATTATTTGTTCTCAAGAAAACTGCTGAGAATGCAAAACTCAATGACTCCCAGGTGTAGTGATTTAAAGGGACTAAAATACCCTTAATCTGACCCAAATCAAATTTGGCCAATACACCTGTAATATGAATCATTTTAATAGGGTTCAGCTGTACATCAAGGTGATCACAGACCAAAGTGTTTATAAATATTATAAAAACATGAGTCAGAAGACCCCCTTTTAATCCAAATTTAAACAACAATTTATGTTGCTTATATACACCTTTTGTCGATTTTTAAATAATTTTAAAATGTGTCATGTTGCTGGAATCTTTTTTAAATTGCTTTTCAGTTCATATCTTACACCTTTATTCAAATGTCTCCGTGTGTTCATTGAAATATTTCGCCAGTAAACATTACTTAGTAATCTAAGCAAACATTTCATTTCAATGACTGATCACTAAGGGTTTTTTTTCCTTGTAACACATAACTGACAAATCTGTCCCAATACTTGTAAAATAATGTATTTTATTCCTTTCTTTAAAGCCTTTTCTGCATAACTGTCTAATAAATACATGTTTTATTCACTGTGGTTTTATTGATCTGTCGTGGTATAAAATTCAATAAATGCAGACCTTTATTTCTTATAAATGTTGCTAGTTTTGCCAGAAATTTTTGTAATTTCAGTGTTGGTCACAACATTTTTCCAGGCATTTCATTTAAAATACATGCAATCTATACTGAATATCTCAAGTTTATTCTGATAATTTATAACAATAATTGAAAGTGAACAAAATGGATAAAGGTACAAATATTCCATATCACTTCACCTATTAATCATAGTAATAAAAAAAATTCAATGTCTTAAAATATGCAACATAGGGAAAAAAAATTGAAGTTTAGAAAAGTGTTTATTTTATCCTAAAACACATGTATTAATGAAGGAAGGTCAACTAATATATTTTCAAGGTTACATTTTTGGCAAATTATTTCATGCTAACAAAACTAATAGGGCCCAAATTACACATATTTTCAAATATCAAAATTGTCAAAATGACAAATATTTGAATACTGCATTAAATGTCTTTGATGTTGAAAATTTGGCATCAAAATGAATTCCCAAAATTTTCTTGCAAGAATTATACCATGGGGAAAATTCCAGACCACCTATTCCTATATGGATATGAAAAAACAGTATTTCAAACCACAGAACTTAATCAGAGTAATTAATCCGCAAGAGAATGTGAAACCCATTGTCTTTAATTAATATGAAGACTTCAAACAAGCCAATACACATAATAGGTAGGAAATGCTAAACTGCTGTTAATCTAGTGATAAGCCCCACATCAAAGGAAGGTTTTTTACTGGTGATTAAATCCACAAAACAGTTGACAAAGCATTATATTTAGTTTTTATATGGAAGAGACACACTTAACACAGGCCAGCTGATAACAAAATTAAATAAATGGACCACACATTGATTATTTCTCATACAAATTTTTTATTTGATGTAGGTACATATAACAGCATGATTTTTAACTTTCGTCAGCTAAGAGGTGGTAATGTATATAAACTTGTAACTTTCATGGAGGAAAAATAACTGTTATTATGGACAGATTTCAATTTCCGCTGATAAGGGGTACTTAAGTTATTAAAGACCAATATAATCTTTTTTCTATTATAGGGTAATCAATGTTAAAGTTCTTCTCTTAAGTTAAAACACTTAAAAATTAAAGCCAATTTAGTGAACTTTTTCTTTTCAAAGGACACATACACCCTATAATCAGACTGATAAGTCAATATTTTCATTACTGTTAATGCTGAGTTTCAATGAGTCAGTGGGATATAATTTCAGGATGACCAATACACATTTTTTGTGGTCAGAAAATTAGGTCACTTTAACTTGCTGCCCTTTAAGAGCTTTCATTAGCCTATGGGAAGGTTTTTATAAGCTTAATGTCATGAGATGGCAAAAACCCATTTTACTTTGATGCTTTGTTCAAATTTGTTTTCATAACTTCATCAGTTTGACCCTAATATTTTATCAACAAACATAATTATTTTTATCTTTGCAAAATTAAATAAAAAACATACAACTATAAAAAAAATTTATGTATACTAATTACCATGCCGACAGTTAGAAACAAATAATATTGTTGGTCAAATGGCAAAAAAAAAAATTAAAAAAAATTTAACATTCTTTTATCAAACCTCAAAGAAATATGGGTTGATCAAATGTTCTGTTCTTTCCACACGGTTCTTTCTGTACTATAAAACATTTGCTAATTTCAACAACAAGAAACTTAAAAGGTCAACTCAAATTTGTGTCCATTTCTCTACTTATATACATTAATAGTTTGCCATTAATTTTAACAGGTACTATCTCTTATTTATTTATCTCCTCTGTTTTTGTTTATTTAATTTAATACTTCTCAATTTATCATACCATCAGAAATACAGCTAATCTACCAAGCATACAATATTATATCCTCAGAATGAATCAATTTTCTTTCATTTTCCTTGACATATATTGGAGAACATAATTGTGGCTTAACCACAGAAACTTTTATCTTTGTGAGTCATCCACTATTTTAGGGTAATAAGTATTGTTGATTATTAACCTGAATTTTTATGGATTTAAATAATGCTTAGGTATTTGATCCACAGACAATGACAGACATTTGCATTTTCGGTGTTTAAGCTGCCATTGTATAGTAAAATAAAACTGAAACAGTTCTGGCAGGAAATGGTCAATGTGCCAGAACCGCTGGTGCCTGATTGATGCTCCTGGTGTTAACTTTGTGAGTCCTATCCTAAATCAGTTACATGTACTTTTATATTTCCTTATAAAATGAACAACAGAATAGTGGCACTTCAATATAAGGTTATTATTGATTGATTGGTGTTTAATGTCCAGAAGGCAATTCAGCTATATTCAGGACATTAATGTAAATATCCATAAATCCATATCTTTTTTTAATCATTATGCTCACCAACAGCACAATTTCTGCTAAGCATGGCAAGAAGACTTATGTGTCTGAAATGTCATTTGAAATACATAATAAATCTATGGAGAGGTTACATTGGAATTTTTTTTATATAAAGTAAACACATTTCCTTGCTGTTTCATGTTCTAGTATAGGCCGAATTTTACTGCCGTTATAATCCCAAGTTAGTTTTGTGATTTGTCGGATAAAAAAAATGGTGACACTGTTGAAAGATATCAAGATTGACCACATCAGATTGTATATGCAACTTCTTTTGAACATCAAAGTGCCGGGAATGATTCACTCCTACTCTGCTACAATACGAGTAATGGGACTAAATTCGTACCCTCGCCAAAAAAGAAAATCGAGGTTAGATTATTAGTTCTAGTTCTAGTAATGATGAGAATGAAGAGCAAGGGGAACAACTGTCTGGTGTGTACTATTGTGCAAACAACACTAAAATTTGGCTGCACAATATTCATTTTAAAGTATTTTATACTAATTAAAATGAAAGACCATTCTGCCACATATTTTTAATTTTGCAATGTTTGACCAATTTTGCCATTAAATAAATGGCATTGCTGACACTGAAAGGTATATGTAGGAGAAAGAATGCAGGATTATTTAACAAACACTATGAGCTCATTGAGCTCTTAGGTGGACCAAAAACCAACGTCTGCACAAGTCCAATTTAAGCTCGAGGGCTGTTTTCCAATGGACTAAAAACTTTAATAATATATTATTGCTGTCTGTTTCTTTGTGACTATCCTGCTGTAAAGAACCTGGTATTTAATTGGTCTATAGAGTTTGATCTGACCACAAAAAACACCAAATCCTTGCTATTTTTGCAGTGCTAATTATTATAAACAAAGAGCTTTCCTGAATCACCAGGGCAAGAACTATAGAAGAATTAAATGTTGGATAAATTTAATGTTTAAAACCATAGCTTCCTAATCGGGGTTAATCACTTTCTATTCTTAATCTATAATAATAAACACTATGTTAAACATAAAGCTGACTACTTTTACAGTGTTCATGTATTTATAATAATAAGCTTTATTTCTGACTGAAGTAGCTTAGTAGAAAATTAATTATTATAACTAAATATTGATTAAAAGTTTAATTTAATAGAATAATATTAACTTTAAATAATTTCATAAATGCCACTATTGTGCATTTCATTTTAATCCATAAAATTAAGACCTCTCCAATTTACCTTAGAGAAAATTCTGACTAAATGGATTATCTGTCTTTAGTCTGTGTGGCTATGATTTTGATAAAACCACTTAAAACTTCAATTGTCAAAGTTTGTACTTTGCAACACCTAGTTATAACACAGCTTTCAAATTAAGTCTCAATAAATATAGAAATAAAGCTTTTAATTTTATCAATTGTTCTTTCAGAAATGCTAATTCTTTTTACAGAAAATATGTCACAATTCCCTCCTTCCTCATGACATATCTGTTCATGTCACAATTCCCTCCTTCCTCGTGACATATCTGTTCATGACACCAAATATGTCACAATTCCCTCCTTCCTCATGACATATCTGTTCATGACACCAAATATTGATACTGTTTGCTAATGAATTATCCATTATGTTCACATTTAATTTTTGTTATACATTATCAAAAATCTTGTTGTCAAATTTTTGTTGAAAACATTTTTTTATTATAAGACTATGATTTACATTTAAACTGGATGGACAGATGATATAAGGAAAGTAATCACAGTAGTCCACCTTGACTTTCAGAAATGTCACTAATGGTAAAAAAAATGTCCTATATTATCCATGCAGAATACACCAATAATGATATGACATTATAACAGAAACCTTAAAACCTCAAAAATCCATAATTAATATGATTCCTTAGCTGGATCAACCAAGCCACATAATATTTTCAAAATACTAACTTCTTTATTTGTCTTTTCTACTTTTTTCTTTGTATGAAGTTTTGGTGATTTGTTCTTCTGTCTCTATTTGAGGTTTGTATTTGATTAAAATCTCTTCTTTAAGAGGTGGCCATAATCATTGATTTATCAAAATTCTACACAATGAAAAAGATTGTGTGCTTAACATCACTTTAGCAATTTTGCAGATTATAAAGGTATCTAGTTTTTATTTTGTTGAAAAACCCAGAGAAAACCCCAAACTTAATAGGAATCTTTTTAGTGCCTGCAGTAAGGTTCTAACCTGCAGCCTCAGTGTAGATGGCTGACAACTTGAACCACTAAGCTACCAAGACTCTTGACAAAAAATAAAATTAAGAGCAACCAACAAAAGGTAAAATTTACACAATATATATTTCTCAAGGATTTCCAGACTAAAAACATTCAATTAAAACAATTACATTAATGAATATCATTCAACTGACATAAAGTAACAATGTACTAAATTTAAGTGGGCTATATTAGCATTTATAGACATGACTGTCAGAAGAAATGTACAATAATATCAGGATTTTTAAAGGAAAGTACAATACCAAATAACCTTGCTGAACAAATTTCAAAACTTATATGCATCAATTAGTCTTGTGTATTTGATTATTTAGCCTCCAGGGGAAAGTCAAATACATTTGTCAAGGAAAGTGAAATTAAGCAATTATTTCAATAATGAGTACATAATTCATGCAACAAAAATTATGCTTGTCATATATTCCTTTATAGATATAATTAATACAAACACATACAAAATATTGATATAACAGTCATTTTCAAGACTATTTTATAACAATTATGCACCTCCAAGGCTGTGTATCACTCAATGTTAGAAAAACAGCTAACTGATTATTATTTAGTGAACTATGAGTAATGGTATAAGTTTGGGGGAAATTTAACACAGAATTTAACTCCTTACTACTTTTATTCTAAAAAATTATATTTAGCTGCAGACATATTTCTCTGAGATGAGGATATTACATTTTGGTCTTGTGTTGACAGCTAACCTCTCTACATGTAACAGATACAGAACACTGACATTCTTAAGAGTAGTCTGCAAGTGATTGGGTGCAGGCAAAATGTTTCCTATCCTCTTATTACTGTAGCCAAAAAATTGTCTAATTACTCCTATTACTCAGGCCTATCCTATTTACTGGGCTGGTCTAAATACACTACAGTTAAAATATTACTTGCTGGATGTAAAACATACAACAAATCTAGTAATCAATCTAGAAAACAGAACCATAAGCTGTAACTCACACTAACACCAATTTAAATTTGGTATATTAAGGCATAAAAGAAAATGCTAACTGATATCTGAACTTTGTGTACTGGAAGCTGTATGTCCCCTTCCATATTTCATAAGATTTTATTGCTTACCTCCCACATCTGAATACATAATCCTTATATATAATGTGGGTACACTAATGGCATTGACCAGAGGCTAATAATCTTTTATTAACAAGGCGGGTAAAAATACATGTGATATTGAACATACAATATGGGTTTAGTAAACAGGGATAATACTGAAAAAACAGGACCAATACAGAAAACAGGGCTAATAGCCTAATACAATTAAGCTCACTGCTGCAAATTGACAGATTAACATTTATTTCAAGAACAAATGCAATAGTGACATTATTTATGATGATTAAAAGTTGTTTACTACACCAGATGGTTTAAGGTTACAATACAATGCCAAAATTGTGTAATTTCCATAGATTGCAAAAAGAAAAGATTTTAAAAGCACTAAATTAAATGATTTACAAAATTTGGTCTAAAAATTTTGAAATCAAGCAAGAGCTATATATTTTATTGATGAGATGAAAAATATGGGTCTCACAACAAACTTTGTATTAACTAGAAAATAATTATAAAAGTCTTAACAATTGGACTTTCTTGAAAAATTACCTACCTTGTTAAACCTTTCATATTTTTTTATTTTGCTTATACTTTACTCATTTTACCAAAAACTTAGTTTTTGATTACTTAATAAACTATAAGTCTTTAATTGACTTCTTAAATTTGTACAGAATTTAAAAGGAAATCGTGTGAAAAAAAGTTGAATTAGCTTTACCATAATTGCGATACAATGTAACTATAGTTTAAGATTTTCAGAAAAATTGCAGCTTGTGTCCTGAACCCCTTTAATAATGTTACAATATTTTTTTCTTATTTGACTAACTTTTAACAAAATGCTGACCATTTAAAGAATTGTGTTTCATACACTAAACAGTTAACTAAAACATTCTTTGACATGATTCCCACCGATCAGATTACTCAAAACACATAAACAGTCCAACGTTTGTTCTTCAATTTTCAATTCATTCATTAAACTTGTGATCGTAATCTGCTGATAAATCTAACTGATGTCATAAAATATAGAAGGTAATATCCGTGTAAAATTGGGAACAGCTTTTTATTTCAATCTTTTGAATTGTTTAAAAGAATTGCAAAATTTGATCCATGTTTCAAAACTGCATCTAAAGAAATGTGATGCAAATGACAGTTATCTAGAAAACATAAATATTCACAAACATTAAGAATTCTATAATGTTTTAATAGCATGAATATACATGACCATGAGTTGTTAAGATTTATGAAAATATTTACAATTAATTGAACCAATCAAAACAAGACAATTTAAATGAAAACCACAAAATCATATCAATTAATAACATCAAAGATACATTTCTTTAACTCTCTGCATTAAAAAAGCACCAATATGAATGTAGACTATTATTTTCTCATATTGTTTATAAATAGAAGAGATAAATAAACATTGAAGTGTCCCTCTCCCAACCTCCCTGATTATTATCATCAATTTCATGGCCCCCCCCCCCCCCCCACCCCCACCCATAGACATAAATTTCCACAACTCATAATAACTCTATAATTCTGGTTAATTTCCTATACTAACTCAAATTTTTAATAGAACACTTGGGTCAAAAAGTCCCAATTACCGTAATTCCAGGACTATAAGTCTGTGTCAGGTTAACGGGTGTTTTCTGCAGTGTTTATTGTTTTAATTAGGTTTAAAACCACATTCAGCACTTTTGGAAGAGTACCTAATGAAACCCACAACTTGGGCAAGATAACTGGCAAATCTTTGTCAATTAAAGAACAACCTGCCCACATTAAGGTTTTCTGTAGAGAAAATTATTAAGTCAGAAGAGGTAGTAGTGAAGCATTGTATTTCATATTGTTCTAAGCATTCAGTAAGTAACAACAGTGAGCACTTCTTGCAAGGAATATTTTGACTTAGTTTTAAGTAATAAATAACTGATGGTAATACATGTACCTTTTAATTAAATGACAGATTGATCACATAAATGGTTTCTTAACATGTAGCTAGCGGTTAGGCTGAATTTTAATGTCGTTATGATTCAACTTTTGTTTTGTGATTTGTCGGGTTAACGGCAGAATTCAGTCCTATTGCTCTAAAGTAGCAAATAAAAAATTCTAAATTCGGTTTACTTATACAAAATTCAAACATAATATTCCCCTTCTTTACGTTATTAAAGCTTTCACACAGCGAAACTAACGGAAGAGATCTTTACTGAAGAAATTTCTTTTTCATCTTTGAAGATGCTATGTTGATCATTTTATCCAGATATGGATGATGTGACCGAATTTTATTATAAATGTGCTAATTTGCATGCTATAACAACCAATCTGTAGTAAGAATACAGTAATTTACATATGTATTACCCAAGATGCAGCACTCCATTGGGTTTTGGGTTTCTCAATGATTTTCATGTAGTAAACGTAACCAAAAAGAGACAGGCATGTCAATTAATACACAACACACAGCGGGTTATTAAAAAGGGCGATAACTATCATAACGTATCAATAATGAGCCATTTTAAACACGAAACCGATAAAAAAAAAAGGTGACACTGTCGAAAGATATCAAAATCAACCACGTCTGATTGTATATGCAACTCCTTCTGGACATCAAAGGGTCGGAAGTGATTCACTACCGCTCTGCTACATTATGAGTAATGTGACGACATATCCTCGCCAAAAAAAAAGCTAGGGTACGATTATTCGTTCAAGCTAGCTGTATGTCAGCTACATTCAAGACATACAAAACAACTGATGACATAGATTGACTAATAGGGACTTAATTTTGATTGCTTATGAAAAAGTATGAAGTGTTGGGAAGGAACTGAAAATTAAACTTTAGTAGTGGTTGCAATTAAATGGCAGCAAACAAGAAAACATGTCTTAGCAACACTATTTCCTGCTTTGCACATATTGGTAACAACCCCCTCCCCCCCCCCTAAAATCCCATCCCTTTTTCTTAGTTCACTCTGGCTGAGACAGACAGACCAATGAAGGAACAGACAAAAAAATCTGCATGACCCATCTCAAACTAATGCATATCTCTGACAATTTTTTGCTGTTGAAGACTTTAGTCAGCAGTTTACTTGCTTGTCAAGTTTTATTATGACATGTTTAATCATGGGACATCTTTTACTATTTTTTGACAGACGTATGTTATCATTACAAAAAATATCATCTTTTAACATGACAAAAAGTAAATAGGTTTGACAGAGAAATCATGATGTCTAAATCAATGAAGTTAGCTGTGCTGTAATTTTATGACATATCAAAGATTGGACTTGTTTTGTAGGCTGTTACTTTTGCATGTTGTTCTGTAATAAAGGGATGTCCTGTGTTTGTTTGATCTTTTCAATAGTTGTCAACCTTTATTGCAGTATTGAAAATTAATGAAAACATGTTTTAATATTAAAGAAAAAAAATGTGAGCAGTTTTTTTCTTTTCCCTGAAGTTTTGTTTCTGGAGTTAATTTCAGTTCACAGACTAAGATGTATTGCTAATGGATTCTGTCATCCTGATGATAACTGTTCAAATGTCTGACATGAATTCTGCATATTGGTCTCTTGCACATCTAATTTACATAACTGATGGTATTGAAAAAGTCACTAATTATAAAGAAAAAAATCAGACGAAAATCAATTTCTCTATCTGTTATATAAAAATCCAGTTTTCATATTATTTATGTTACATTCTGCATTCTAGTTAATACATATACAAAATTTATTGATTCTCTGCATTATGGTAATACTAATGCTTTGTTTTGATATGAAAAAATGGCACAATTGTTTGATTTAAAGTTTCACTAATATAGATATCACTGAACATTCATGTTTGGGGGCCTTTGACTGCATTTATTCCAATGAGCTAGAGATCAAAGATACAGCTAACAGTTTGAATTTAGACTTGGAAGCAGGTAAAACTCTCAATTATACACCAAGCAAGACAACATACCAATAATAAATTCAATTTTTCTGTGTATTCTTGCAAAACCTGCTTATATTTAGTATGTATACCACAGCTTAACAGATATCAACAGGCTAGTAATTTTTAGTGATTTTCTTGACAAATGTTTGTTACTCACAAAGCAGGTCATCTCTATGTAAAATGTCACTGTCTACCACCATGAACCAGGATCATCACAAAGATATTGATGGATATTTTTGGCCAACTGATTGGTCTTTCCTCTAGTTCTTGACCTTACACTTAATTTGACTAAAAGTAACATGCCAATTACTCCTCTGTTGATGAGCTTCAAGTTGCTTGTGTTCACGACTTTTCTGTTAGCCAGTTTTTTTACTTTTTTTACTTTTTTACTTTTACAGATAAATATTGATGAAATTGTGTTGATTAGATGAAAACATTTTTTTCCCCAATAAAAAAATGGTTATGAGGACACACAAAACTACCGATTGCATATCTATATGCCACTCATTAAAATTTTGTTCAAACTTGTTCACAATTTTGTTTATTAAACTGTTTCTTTTTTTCCTTTTTTTGGCCTTATGGAATGGGTCTAATTTTTTTAGTACATCCTTAATATAGCTAAAATATTGCTTGCTGGACATTTAAACACCAATCAATCAATCAATTATTATTTTTTAATTGGGTTGTAAAGTTAAAAATGAGAGTACAGTAGTCCCCCTCTTATAAGACCACCCCATCTGAGTCATGAAAGTGGTCTTATAATGGGGGTGGTCTTTCTTGAGGGGATACAATTTATACAGGTGTATAGACCTTGGTTGGTTGGTTAGCAGCAAATGCTGTGAAGTGATCAAGAATCACACAAAATAAGTATTTGTATTTTATTATTCAGTATAAATAATAAAAAGAATTCATTTTTATCTAGATGATATTGATAATATAACAATTCCAAGTCTTCTTAACAGTGAATGTTTCTGTTCCTGTTTCATCTGCATTATCGTTGTTTTTATCAATTTTATTTCCTGCCCAGGTTCCACTTCGTAGTTTATTAAGGTTCCGTCTTATTTGGAAAAATCCAGTTTTTTTCTGTTTCCAGTTTCCCACTTGACCCATGTTTTTGACATCGTTTGTAGTAAATTTTGAATTATGATTATGTTGGTACATTGTACTATTATCTCCATGTTGAATATTTCAGTCTTCTTGTAATAAACTCGATTTCCGTAATGCCGAAATTAAACTGATCTACAATATCCCACTTGTTTTCCCCTTTAATCCAGTTTAAAAACCTTTCTTTTACACGATTTCAACATTTTGTTTACCGGTTGTTGAACTGTTTCCGAACTGGTTTACGATAATAAAACCAAATCTCGTTATATTCGAGACTTTCAAAATAAACATCCGGTCAGTGAAAATGGTCGTTCGTGAAGGGATTTTACGTTGTTGTGTCAAAAAAACGTGGTCGCTGGTCGCGTTTGAGGGGTGGTCGTTCGCGAAAGGTAATTTTACGTTAGAAACACTTAATGCATCAGGGTTTTGGCCGGATAAAGCGGGTGGTCGCTGGCGAAGGGATCGTATAAGAGGGGGACTACTGTAATTTCTTAAAAAATATTCTTTTGATATTGCCTCAGTATTTTCTGATATACTTTAACATGGAATTTATGCATAAAACCTGTTCAGTAAAATATTACATGAAAATGTTCATATATAATTGTGTTATTTTTCTGACAATTTTGTATAATATACATCAAAATAGATGATTAGTGTATAGCCACCTTAAAAGGTGTCTACCATCAGTACTGCTGTTAGTCTGGTACAAAATAAATAAATGACAAGATCTTAATGTCCGTCTTTTCTGTTGATAACAAACCAATAAAAGGAACATTTATAAGTCAATTACATCACTGGGAGACTGTTTACCTCCTATCATGTCACTCCAGAGTTAAAAAGATAAAAATTATGAATGATATATAAGTAACTACAGGAAATATGATCTGACCTACAAACATTTCTGTTTTGTTTGGTAAGCAAATAAACTTGTCAAACACTTTTCCTGGTAATGTAAAGGTCATTAAAAATTAATAAACTGAAATAATTCTAGAACCCCCTGTCATAATTCTGATCTCCATATTTATAGTTGTATCTATTTTTTTTTTATCTATGTAGATTATCATTGTCCTACACAGCAAGAATTCACTTCCGGCATTGGGGTTTATTTTAAGTATAAAATGATGACACAGTAGATTACTCCAGCATTCCAATAAAAGCTTACTTTTGACATTTTACTAACAAAAAAGTTTACTTCCAATGACTAGTTCACTCGCACTCCAAGACTGTTTACAGTTCTCAACCATGCAAACATAGCAGTTCATTTACTGCATTCCAGTAACATATAAACTCAAGCATTCCTATGTCTAACGGCAGAAGTTAACTTCCAACATTCCACTGTCACCAGAGTTTACTCCAATATTCCAATTACCATAGCTTAATTTTGCAATCCAATGATAGAGGTTCCAACATTTCTTTGTCATAAAAGAACTTACTACAGTGTTTACTTAAGCATTCCAATGACAGAAAAGAAATTAAGCATTCCAACAATGGCAACATCACAGCAAATAATGGGAGCATTCCAACAATGGCAACATCACAGCAAATAAAAGCATTCCAATGACAGAAAATTACAGCAAATAACAGAAGCATTCCAATGACAGAAAATTACAGCAAATACAGAAGCATTCCAATGACAGAAAATCACAGCAAATACAGAAGCATTCCAATGACAGAAAATCAGAGCAAATAACAGAAGCATTCCAATGAAAGAAAATAACTCAATCATTCCAAGTTGGAATTTCCAATATCACAGTAGTTTAGCATTCCAGATTCACAGTAGTTTACTCTAGCATTCTAAGGACATATGTCTACTTGCAGCATGTCACTTTTATTCAGGAATATTCCACTACTTTTTGTCACATTACATTATGTAACTTTTATTCCCACCATTCTATGGTCACAATATGAAATGTAAGTTATGCTTCTAATATTTTAAGTGGAAGGTGAAGTAAAAATAAAGACCCTGACTCCTTAATTGCTTCTCTTTAACACAATTACAAAAAAGAAAATATTATAATTATTATGTTTATGAGTGTTTGCAGCATGTGTTTTCGCAAAATGTTCCACAGTTAAACTATATAAACTTTAATAAGAATAAGTCATAATTATTTTTCCATTCATAAAGAATATGTTTTCTTTGAATGTCACCTGTTTTTCTGCAATTTTTCAGCCATATCGTGGAGTCATTTTTGTATTTTTTTAACACCGTGCAAAGTACCAGGGAACACCCCAAATTTTAGTAAGGAAAACTGGCAATCCGTGACAATTAAGATTGGAGTCAAGCACACCCAGCAAGACTCAAACCAGCAAGCTCAGTGTTGAAAGTCATGTGATCAATAGTAAGATGACTAACTACCTTAACCACTCAGCTACCTAGGCCCTCATAAAGAAATAAACTCAAAATTGCAAATTACAAAAAGCGGGTTAAACATAAATGTGGTAAATCAAATTGCTAATTTCTAATCAAAAAAACAAATAATAATTATGATCACTTCCTGAAATTACTAGACACTTTATTGAAAGAAATATTGTAATACTCTTTATTTAGGAAAAAAGTAGTATAGTTTATTATTTTGCCATTTAGGGCCCTAGCTCTGCATGTGCAACCATGATAACTCAAATTTTGTTAATTGGCGTATTCATACAATTTTCTAACCAATCATAAAACCTTTAAAATCGAAAATTAATTATTCAGCTATATATGTAACTATTTTATAGGATAATCCATTTAAAACAATTTAACAAATGCTAAACAAAAATATATTAATCAACATACATCTCACATGCAATCTGAATCTGATTTCAGAACTTTAAGATTAAACGTACTATAAAAGAGAAAATATTGAAAAACAAATAATATATTAAATGAGTTATATGAGACAGCTAACAAAACTGTAATGCAAATTTTACCTATATTAAAATATTCAGACTTATTAACAAAGCTTTGGCTTGTTTATAGTTGATTTTGTTTGTCATGGCATCCAGTATTTTTATTGGCGGAGGAAGCTGGAGTATCTGGGGAAACCCCAAACCTTCAGTAGGAAAACTTACAATTAATCCTTGTCAATTAAGGTTTGAGAAGGAAACACCCTGCAGTGAGACTCAAACTTGCAACACCCATGTTGACAGGCACATAAATCAAAAGTAAAAGAGTAGCTATCTTTACCCCTCGACCACAGAGGCTTGCTGTTGATAATTGGGAAACAATTTGAAACAAAACTAGAAAAGCTGTGAGCAATGCCTACTTACTAATAATACCACCTGCTTCATTAAGTCAAAGAATGGTATTGTCCATGTCCATGAAACCCCGATATATCACAAAGATTCTGTAAAATCTTCATTTAATTCCATTTATTCGGGTAGGTGGAGCTAGGGATAAGGGACGTACCCCCAAAGTTCATGTTTTGCTATGGTTTCCCCAAATATCATTCAAATCAACATATAAGATATCTGATGCACAAAAGCACTAAGTGACAAAGATTCTGTGAGAATTCAATTAATTCCATGCAGTAGTGTAGGTATACTTAGAAATAGGGTACCCAAGTGTAATGGATAGATTGAGGCATGTCCCATCACTATTTATTCCCCACCCCCTCATTTTCAAGCAGGCAGTATAATATGATACAATGGGACATCAATATACAGCATTATCATTGTATCAAAACTGGATGTTGGCTTGTTTAAAACCGGTTATAGCTATTATATATTTACAATATGACATCTCCTAAAAAACCTAACGAATGCAAGCCAACAATTGGACTGGGACCCTGATTTATGGTTTTTTTATTAGAAAAGAAAAATATTTAAAACTTATTGATAAAATAGAAAAATCGTGAGTATGAGATTTTGCATGTACATGTGTAGAATCAGAGGAAAATTTAAAATTTAAATATATTTATTCCAATTCAGTATGTTAATTAAATATACAAACAGTCAACACCATCAAATTTCATGATACACTATACTACAGTAATGACCAATAACTACTAGTATATCACTTGTCAACAAACAGGCTCATTTATCAACTTCAATTCATATAAAGACATGAGGAAACAAGTCTAACTTATTCAAATAAAAAGCATTAATAGTTGACAGATTCATTAATTTTAATCATATCTATAATAATTAAACAAACTTCGTCCACCTACATCAACAATACTAACGAGACACATAACAACAATATAGGACATAATCCTCTCAATTTAAGTCAGACTTTTTTCTAACATTGTTTCCTGAAGTAGTAATTGTTTTTACCATACCTTGATGGCTTTATCATTTTCTACACCTAAGGTCATGGATTATTCTCTGACCTTCCCTTTTTTATATGTATATCAAGACAAGTTTCCTTCTTAGTGGTCACTGCTTGCTGAGTCATTAGAATCTGCCAAATGGCCATGTCACATTTATAACCTTGGTATAGACCACATAATAAACAACTTATTTTGTGTGTTCTGCTTACAATAGTAAAACACTGCAGGCAGGGTGTACACAACTACAATCTTAATTGACAAGGATTGCCAGTTTTCCTACCTCAGGTTGGGGGTTCTCTCCGGTACTCCGGCTTCCTCCCCCAATAAAAACTGGACGCCATGATATAGCTGAAAAATTACTAATGTACATAATTAAGAAGGTGGAAATAAGACTTTCATGCTCTTATTGTCATGCTTTTGTCAAGTGTTTACGGTGCCAGCACATTATGGTTACTATACAACGGATGTCGTAAATGTGAAGGGGGACCATCTGATACCTCTTTTATAAATAAAAACTACTTTCAATATAAATATATTTTAGCCAAATGTCTTATTTAGATGACAGCCAGATATTTATGATATATCAAACTTGCTAAGAACAGTAGAAGCTATGTATACACAGTGGAACATGTCACCCCATTCAGGCACTATTATGAGTTGACCACTAGGAGGTTCTTGTCACATTAATGGGAAGGGATTCTAGAGTAACTTACCTTGACCTTGAATTGAATCTGACCACAACACTACACGTGCCACAACCGATGTTATCACCCTTCACAGAGGTTCCTGTTTTGTGTTTGATGGTTTGCATGTTGGTTTCTTGTTGTGCTGTGGGTTTTGTGCAATTTTTGTGTTTTTTTGCTGTGTAATTTATTTCCTACTTAAATTTCCCACTATTGATCACATCTGACAGCGAATACAAAGCCAGAAGAAATTGATCATGGTTTATTACACAATGTTAATTAAATAAATTTCTATCCTTAAAATATATAACTGTATTTTTGAACTTGTAACAACTGTGTTAGGATGTTTTAAATGTTACAAGTTATTTGAACAACATTCAGGTCAGCCCCAACATACTCAAAGTTTCATGTCGATCAGACAGCACAGCCCCAACATACTCAAAGTTTCATGTCGATCAGACAGCACAGCCCCAACATACCCACAAAATTTTGGGACGATCAGAACATCAAACCTTAAACAAGCGGACAAGTTTGAAAGGTAGAAATAAAAAAAAGAATAAACCGTTAAGAAACAATATGTCTCCCAAACTTCATTTCGGAGACATAATACAATGACATAGCTAGACTAGTTACATTGTGGCTTCACAAAATAACTAGGGGGTCTGGAACATTTTAAAAACAATGGTGCAATTTGGTGAGTTATAAGATGCTTTATTTTGAACTGAAAATGGACAGCTAATAGATTGCAGGGATAGAGTGCTATTTTTGTGTGTGTGTGTTAAAATCATGTGGATTCAGCCGTGCACTTGCGTATCAGGCAGCTACAAGCTGGTAATAAATTTGTATCATATATTATACCAGAAACAATTGCTTTGTATGAACTGTGTCTAAAGCCTGTTGTTGTATAGTTTATTTCCGCATTATCCAAATTAGTGTTGCTGAAAATGCTCCAGATTTTTGAAAATAATTGTATGTACTAAATTAAAATATGTGTGAAAAAAATACTATTTATAAAGAAATTATTAATAATTGCAAATCTTCAGTAATTTATTTTATCTGAATTAATATTAGAAAGTTCTACAACTAAGTTGGTTTTTAAATGCAGGTGATTTAGCATCGAGCAATAATAATGCAGATGACTGAAAGACCAGATCACAAAAATAAACCATGGAAACTGTTCTTATGATTGATTTGCATGATTGATTACTGGTAATTGATGCTTTGGAGGAAATTTCTTTACCAATTAAAATAAACACAGACATCTTGTTTAAAAGATTCCATGACAAATCAACACTAATGATAGTTTATTTCTGTTATCAATGTGAAATAACAATGAAAAAAGCTTTAATAAATGTTCTTTAATCATTCTGTTCTCATGAGAATTACTCAAGATTTCATTAATCAGATCTATTTCTTCATTTTGCAGATAAAACAGAGATAACTGAAACCCAATACACTAAATACACACATTTTTTTCCTGTTTTACAAAAGTTCCGATGAATCATAAAAAAATTGTTCCACCCGTGGTAGTCACAATATCAATTCTTCTTTTAGGGCTATATTAACATAAAAAAAATGCCTAGATACTGACACCATGCGAATAGCATTGACTTATGAACTGTACTTTTTATGAAAAGCTCTAAGTGTTTCATTTATCTCCTGACAGTTTACCTTTAAATCTCACCTGTCACAGGTAAGAAATTAACGGTTAACACGATCAGATTACAATCTATTTAACATCCCTTCTTTTCTTATTTGTTACGACAATGTTCTCAATCGAGATGTCATCTTTATTTTGTTTTTGATCTACTCAGCTGGAACAAGGCTAAATTCAGAATTACTGATCCTAACAAAAAGAATTCAAAACACCTTTCCAATAGATTTTTAGACCTTTGGTTGATGCACGCACATCTTTAAAAAAAATGCAGTTCAAATTTCGGGTGACAAACATTTTTACCTATTTTATATATACCAAGAACAATGGAACCACTTATTTACATGATATGGACCATAATTCAAAAGAAACAAGAGATTTGCTATCAGAAAACCCATAATAATGGACAACCTTAATGCTGATACACATGACAAAGTCATCTAATTAATACTTATCCAAAAAATCTTTCACTTCATTGTCATAAAAATTCTTGTGGTTAACATTTCAACTTATCAATTTTATTTGAGGTCAGACACAGGATTCAATTTCAAATGGTAATGAGCAATCAACAAAAATTTTATAAAATTTAACATTTTCTTGTTGCAGAAAAAAGATGAATCATACAATAGTCCCTTCAAATGCTATGATACTAATCACGGCATTATGTACCAGCACTGTTCATACACATTACCCGAAGAACAACAACAGTGACCTACTTCATTTTTACTTCGCAAAATCAATCTATATACATAAGAGTGGAGCATGAATCAACACTAGTCTCACTGAAGGGACTAAACCTTTGACTGGCTATATATAATCTACCTGCTGGATAATCAACACTAGTCTCACCCAGGGACTAAACCTTTGACTGGCTATATATAATCTACCTGCTGGATAATCAACACTAGTCTCACCCAGGGACTAAACCTTTGACTGGCTATATATAATCTACCTGCTGGATAATCAACACTAGTCTCACCCAGGGACTAAACCTTTGACTGGCTATATATAATCTACCTGCTGGATAATCAACACTAGTCTCACCCAGGGACTCAACCTTTGACTGGCTATATATAATCTACCTGCTGGATAATCAACATTAGTCTCACCCAGGGACTAAACCTTTGACTGGCTATATATAATCTACCTGCTGGATAATCAACACTAGTCTCACCCAGGGACTCAACCTTTGACTGGCTATATATAATCTACCTGCTGGATAATCAACACTAGTCTCACCCAGGGACTCAACCTTTGACTGGCTATATATAATCTACCTGCTGGATAATCAACACTAGTCTCACCCAGGGACTAAACCTTTGACTGGCTATATATAATCTACCTGCTGGATAATCAACACTAGTCTCACCCAGGGACTCAACCTTTGACTGGCTATATATAATCTACCTGCTGGATAATCAACACTAGTCTCACCCAGGGACTAAACCTTTGACTGGCTATATATAATCTACCTGCTGGATAATCAACACTAGTCTCACCAAGGGACTCAACCTTTGACTGGCTATATATAATCTACCGGCTGGATAATCAACACTAGTCTCACCCAGGGACTCAACCTTTGACTGGCTATATATAATCTACCTGCTGGATAATCAACACTAGTCTCACCCAGGGACTCAACCTTTGACTGGCTATATATAATCTACCGGCTGGATAATCAACACTAGTCTCACCCAGGGACTCAACCTTTGACTGGCTATATATAATCTACCGGCTGGATAATCAACACTAGTCTCACCCAGGGACTAAACCTTTGACTGGCTATATATAATCTACCTGCTGGATAATCAACACTAGTCTCAACCAGGGACTAAACCTTTGATTGGCTATATATAATCTACCTGCTGGATAATCAACACTAGTCTCACCCAGGGACTCAACCTTTGACTGGCTATATATAATCTACCGGCTGGATAATCAACACTAGTCTCACCCAGGGACTCAACCTTTGACTGGCTATATATAATCTAACGGCTGGATAATCAACACTAGTCTCACCCAGGGACTAAACCTTTGACTGGCTATATATAATCTACCTGCTGGATAATCAACACTAGTCTCACCCAGGGACTAAACCTTTGACTGGCTATATATAATCTACCGGCTGGATAATCAACACTAGTCTCACCCAGGGACTCAACCTTTGACTGGCTATATATAATCTACCTGCTGGATAATCAACACTAGTCTCACCCAGGGACTAAACCTTTGACTGGCTATATATAATCTACCTGCTGGATAATCAACACTAGTCTCACCAAGGGACTCAACCTTTGACTGGCTATATATAATCTACCGGCTGGATAATCAACACTAGTCTCACCCAGGGACTCAACCTTTGACTGGCTATATATAATCTACCTGCTGGATAATCAACACTAGCCTCACCCAGGGACTAAACCTTTGACTGGCTATATATAATCTACCGGCTGGATAATCAACACTAGTCTCACCCAGGGACTCAACCTTTGACTGGCTATATATAATCTACCGGCTGGATAATCAACACTAGTCTCACCCAGGGACTCAACCTTTGACTGGCTATATATAATCTACCTGCTGGATAATCAACACTAGTCTCACCCAGGGACTCAACCTTTGACTGGCTATATATAATCTACCTGCTGGATAATCAACACTAGTCTCACCCAGGGACTCAACCTTTGACTGGCTATATATAATCTACCGGCTGGATAATCAACACTAGTCTCACCCAGGGACTAAACCTTTGACTGGCTATATATAATCTACCTGCTGGATAATCAACACTAGTCTCACCCAGGGACTCAACCTTTGACTGGCTATATATAATCTACCTGCTGGATAATCAACACTAGTCTCACCCAGGGACTAAACCTTTGACTGGCTATATATAATCTACCTGCTGGATAATCAACACTAGTCTCACCCAGGGACTAAACCTTTGACTGGCTATATATAATCTACCTGCTGGATAATCAACACTAGTCTCACCCAGGGACTCAACCTTTGACTGGCTATATATAATCTACCTGCTGGATAATCAACACTAGTCTCACCCAGGGACTAAACCTTTGATTGGCTATATATAATCTACCTGCTGGATAATCAACACTAGTCTCACCCAGGGACTAAACCTTTGACTGGCTATATATAATCTACCTGCTGGATAATCAACACTAGTCTCACCCAGGGACTAAACCTTTGACTGGCTATATATAATCTACCTGCTGGATAATCAACACTAGTCTCACCCAGGGATCCAACCTTTGACTGGCTATATATAATCTACCTGCTGGATAATCAACACTAGTCTCACCCAGGGACTCAACCTTTGACTGGCTATATATAATCTACCTGATGGATAATCAACACTAGTCTCACCCAGGGACTAAACCTTTGACTGGCTATATATAATCTACCTGCTGGATAAGCCACTTGTTCCAATCTTCCCAAAACAAAGAATACCCAGTACGATTCAAACTAAACCTGTTCATCTTTTCCTGTGGGTTTCTGAGTTGGGTGCTAAAGTAACAGTAGCACATAAATTAACACTAGTGTCACCACTGAGGCTCGATCTCCTGATATCCGTATTATAAGAACAAACTCAATAATTAAAAGTACTAAAGACTTCCTTTAGCGTAGTAAATTTTGACTGGGTAAATATCTACAACCTGCTAGAATGCAGAAAGACTCCATGTTACAGATACATTTACAGTATGTGTATACATATCATCATACTGTAAAACTTTATTTATCCCTTTCATACAGAGTGGTCTGCCTTTAATTCCTGAATCATATTACATCATTTCTTTAAAAAGAGTTGCCCACCTTTGACTATCTTAATAACTCAATCAATTTTGTTCTTAAGTAGTTATATAATCATCTATTGTATTTTAGACCCAAGTCACCATGAAGACATTAAGCCCCTAGAAAACACTAGTCCTGACAGAAGGGCTTATGGTTATTATTAACCACGCATAAAAACAACAATAAGAATCCTGATATTCACCAAATAATAGACCAGTATTTTTGTTTCATAATAGCTTACGCACAGATAAATCCGCAATTAGCGTTTGTAAAGACAGGTAAGGAATTTCAAGAGGACTGTTTTCAACTTGCCATAATAAAAAGAAGCACAAAGCTGGGTGGCTAATATAGTATATCTAATCTTGAAAATAAAATATGTATATAATTATAGTACAAACCACCATTTTAATTCAATATAAAGTGTCTATTTGCCATTCCATACCTAGTATTTGGGTTAATACAAGGTATATATTATCTCTGTAATAGGAACGTCAAAGATCACCGGACTCGTTTAAAATTCACTTGGATATAACCTCAACCAATTAGATAGTTTTATTTAAATATGCTGAATAGGCAAATTTCATTCAATGATAATTATAGGGTACATCAAAATATTTCCCGTTTCTAAACATACATTGAATATTTCTATTCTCTCCCTTTTATTGCAAAGAAAATACCGTGGTCATCATAGCAAGGGGTACATGACACCATTTTACCTACATGAAAGAAATGTAATTTAACTCATAACCCTTCCCACTTGGCTCTCGACACCAAAAATCTCAAGTACTTAATAGTACGTGGTCTGAACTATTATATTATAAAAGGGTAATGACCACATTCAAAACATCACTAACAATACATGTACCCGAACATATCTAATAAAACACACTTTAGAAATACAAACAATCTATGTATTGTATTTGTTTACAAAACAGCACGTTTTTCAGTGGTCATTTACACTTTATATTATTTGTTAAAATGAATATCATGAAATCGTTCAAAAGTCGTTAACTTATCCTAGATCAAGAAAAATAGTGGGGTGTTACATTAAATAGCTGAAATATAGACACCTCATTGTAGAGAGTTTTAAAATAAGAAACAGATTTTGTTATGTTCTAATTTTTGCATTGAGTGCAATCTGCACAAAGTGACTGGTTTAGTACCTAATATCCTGTCCATGATTCCATAGTTGTCCCAAGTCACTAATATTTTGTTGATGCAATCATGCTGATGATGGCTGTTGATTTTTATAGTCCCAAGAGTTGAACCATAAACCCACCCTTGCTTTAACCCTTAATGTTGTAGTTAAGGAGCAATAATGGATTGATTGATTGATTGATTGATTGATTGATTGCATAACATCCAGCCAGCAATATTTCAGCTACATTCAGGACAAAAACAAGTTAACAGTTTACAAACAATAAATTAACAGGGATAAAGGGTGAAAGAAAAAATGAGTACTGCCACTGTTAAAGATGTTTTGGATTGAGTGGGTAAAAAGAATTTAGACTTTTGTAGCTGCTTAAATGAGCATTGCACTTTGCAAACATGTTACCAACCATATTGGGAATGTTCCAATAGTACACTATGGTCCAAGGTAACGCTTTCTGTATTCTATCCTGACAACCCCTCAATGATATGGCCTTAACACCTAGGAGACGAACAGGGCAGTTCTGTGGGTGCAGGGAACATTCCCAGTAATGTGTTCCCAGAAGGTGCAATTAACAGTCACTGTCTTATGTTTTGCTTTAAAATCATTATATACCTTTGTTTATTTGAATGTAGTTTAGTGCTACTTTTAGCAATTTTCAGCGTTAACATGGCATCTAAATTTTAACTAGGTGAGGAAGCTTTCTAAGATGGTTTTCATTCCAAACTCAAAAACAAAACTTGCTTACAATTTCCTGACTTTAATATTGTCATTAATTGCTCAATCAATCAATGCAAAATACTTCTTTGGAAATTACCTTTTAAGACAAACATAGACAACTAAAAAATCGATTTTTTACAATCATTTTTCTATTTACAGATATTCCCTTGAGGAATTTTTAATTATGAAAAAACTACTGTTAAAGGTTCTAACATGCCAGTAAACCAACGTCATCAATTTTTTGTATACCATTCTGAGTTAAATCAATGCTTCACTTCACACATAAATGATTTATGAGCAAATTTTGATAAAATTATGTTCCTGGAATAATTTACTAGACATGTCATAGTCTCTTTATGACATAGCAAATCTTAAATCATCTTTGTATATTATTGAATCTTGAACCATGTAGTTTTGCATATTCCAAAGTTTTTTCTTCATATTCTGACACTATCACATGAAAGAAACTGGTTTTTTAGAGAAAACAATTTGGTTTCTTGATATCTGGTTTGCTGTTTTATGGCCCCTAGCTAGAGCAGTGGCAAGTAGGTAAGGATTTACTTTTCCATTTTTCCACAAAATTACAAACAATAAACACGTTTGTGTAGAGAAACAATGCTAAAAATGTATGAAAAAAATAAGAGTATGCTAATTGTAATAGTAGTTTCGATGGTCAATCAGGAAAAAAATACATCAACAATTCGTTACAAAAGGCTTCAGTAGCAGCAATAAAAATCTTTAAAAGAAATAATATAAGACCTAATTTTCAAATATCACAAATAACTATAATGCTAAGACCCTATATTACGAGTCAGCAGTTTTGGCGGAGTTATTTTGCTTGACAAATAAAAACTGCTTACACCCTATTGTGGACCTTATGCTCCTTTGTAGATCTCAAAAATTTTATTTTAAAATAAAAAATTATTTCCTAAAAATATTCAGCATTTTTTTCATTTTGATAGATCTATTTTCCATAGTAAAATTTGACCTAAATTATGAGGAATTATAACTTAGATGCAGTATATTTTGTGTATACGAAACCCTTCAGGCTTTATCGTTTGCAGTGGACGTGGGAAAAGTTTCACAGTTTGTTCAAATACCATAGTACGTTAGGAAAGTAGACAAACATTTGTAAACAATATTAGATCCCTTTAGAAACAAAAATGACTGACTTACTATGGAAAATCAATCTATTAAAATGAAAAAAAAAGGCTCCAATTCAAAATGCTGAATATGTTGAGGAAATAATTGTTGATTTCAAAATTTAATTTTTGAGATCTACAAAAGAAGCATAAGCTCGAAAATACATTGTAAGCAGTTTTTATTTGTCAGGCAAAAAACCTGCATACAGAAAGTTATCTTGTAAGTGTACCATGGAGTTCACACCACAGTTTTAGAAAACACATTCTAAGATCAAAGTTTGCAAATAAAAGGTACACTTCAATTTTGTATACAAACTATAACTGAGAGATCAACAGTGCCCTTGGATTCCTAGCTGTCTATGACTTCACAATCAATACTGTCTTCTTCTTTTCCTTTGATGATCTTTCAATTATTTTTTTTTAATTCTCAAAGAAACAAGAACAATATATTCTTTGTTCACCTGTCTTAAATTTGCAACTTAATCAACCCAAGATTTCTACAGGAAACTGGAAGTCATGCAGCTCTGTTGCAAAACTGCTTTTTATTAACTACTGCTACTAGAATAAGGAAGATAAAAAATTCTAATCACTAAGTTATTTCATTCAAACTTCCATTTCCAAACAAATTTATAAGTAACATGCAGATAAAATAATCTTAAGATAATATGCATGAAGAAAAAAATAACTAATACAGAACATATAAAACATTACACATTATCTTGGTTTAAAATACAACTGTTTTAATATGCATTAAACTACATGAAACACATGTGGCTGTCTTATGAAATCATGGAGAATGCTAATTTATTACATATAGATCTACTATATTGCATTGTGTAGGGCCTGCAAAAATCAAACGAAGACAAACAAAATCATGTAACTCTTTTGAGATCTGTTGAAATTATGTTCTATAATTAAATTTCAGATATATGCCTTTTAATTAAGACCAGAAAAGATTTTTCTACAGTTCAAATGTGGTAAAAATTTAATTTATTTGTAACAGGATTTAATTTTTTCTCTGTTAATTGGTTATAAATGGCTGTTTCAAAAGATTAATAAGAAGTTACCCACACCAAAAAAAAAAGTTTTGTTGAGATTCTATTTAAATTTTAGATGATTGAACTGAAAAACTGATGTATGATATACATAGAAAATGTTCTAATCTTCAATTTGTTTGTTCTTGTTAATGCTAATCCTTTACTTATTAAATTTTATTTAAGTTGAAATATGGTGTCTTCAGTTATTTCAACAATCGAAATATAGTATCTGTATAATTTCTATTAGAATTTTCATGCAAATGGTGAGATGAGGATTTCATACCAGTCTTAAAAGGCCAGATATAGGACCAATATTCTTAAATTTGTGCTTCAATTATTTCGCTTTAATATGATTATTGTTTTATGCCACTTTTTTGTAGTGTCTGTACTGCAATAATAGGTATCTGAAGTATATTTCTCAAAAAGTAGGCCTTTGGCTTTAGGTACAATCCTGTATACCTGAAGAAAGTTTAGATATGTGGCATTAAGAGCTGAAAATAACAAACTTTATTTTCAGTCAGATTTTTACCAACTGTGAAATAGCTGCATAATCATGGTACTTGTTAAGGTTGTTGTCTGACTGGGTATGTGTGATCTACATCATCACAATCAATACCTATTGATTCTGTAACGTAGCTAACCATGTCTCATATATAACAATCACTTTACTTTGCAATGTTAATTTTCCTTGGATTCCAATGTAATTCTAACATTTATGTAACATATATGTCAGAAGACAAACATCTGCATGCCAACAATTGAACACATAACTTTCAATTTCCACAAGATTTTGACTACCTTAAAAAAAACACCCACATCATTTATTAGTGTGTTTTAGTATTGTTATGTGCAAATTATATTAATTAAATCCCCGCGGGAACAGAATGAATAATGAAAGAAGCTGCCTGAACAGAACGTCAGATATTTATGGTGGTTTTGTCCATTCTCTATGTAGTTGTACATCTCCTGTGTAACATAGTAATTAAAAAACACTGACCACTATACAACTATACTAAATATTCATGACCTTATACAGTCATCATGAAGAGAACTCTGTAGAGTCTTCCTAGATGTATAATACCTCTTGTTTAGCTTAAAGACATGTCAAACACTTGTCCAGATTCCATTTAGCATCTCCTCCACATGAAATCAACAGGGTTGCAATACTTGTACAATAAGATTTATAACCAAATCATGTTTCACACAGTGAGAAAATAGTTTTCTAATTTTCTTGCTTAATTGCAGACACAGCTCCTGTTGATTGTTAAGTGAGAAAAATTTATATCTCCAGGATGCTAAGAAATAAGATTGGCTTCAAAAAAAATAACCTATGTAATTCCAAAAACAGAAGTTTCATCACCATTGAAAATGTTTACTATACACATACAAACATATAAAATATTTTAATAATCACAAATAGCTTTTTAGATCGAACATTAACATTACGTCCTGTCAAGCCATCAAATGACAAAAAACTAAAGACTTTGAAACTGGTATACATTAAATACAGTGTTTTATTAAACATACAAAGTTTAAGGCAGTTCGACAAGTACGTTAACTGCTTTAAATGCAAACTGTTTACCACAATTTTTGTATAAACAATACTCTGATAACATGTGTCCAGTGCCACCACATATTGATTATTCTACATATATATTCTGAATAGTAAATAAAAAGAAATGTTTTTGCCTTACCTGTGTGCCACACCCCTTTCATGAAGATAATGGACTGCCGAGATGAGCTGCCTCATGAAAAATCTGGTTTTATCTTCTGGTAAACAGTTCTCTTTGAAAGTTTTGATATGAGTTAACAAGTCTCCCCCAGTAGCACATTCTAACACTAAACAGTAAAGTGTATTAGCCTGAAAAATATAAATTTTATAATTCAGAACTCTTTGTATAAACATTTTATAGAAGTTTATATAATAGAAATACCCAGCAGCTTGTTTTAGAAGATCATCCATACCATGTTTGCTTCGAATTGGTCCAGTAGATTCCAGTGGATTCAGAAAAGATTCCTACATAAGCCTCTATATTCTATATATATGTTACAGTGGTTCTGTGAACGAGATCAAATGTTACAGTAAATCTGTGAAAGAGATCAAATGTTGCAGTGGTTCTGTTAACAAGATCAAATGTTACAGTGGTTCTGTAAACGAAATCAAATGATACAGTGAAACTGTAAACAAGATCAAATGTTACAGTGGTTCTGTGAACGAGATCAAAAGTTACAGTAAATCTGTGAACAGACCAAATGTAACAGTGGTTCTGTGAACGAGATCAAAAATTACAGCAAATCTGTGAACAAGATCAAATGTTACAGTGGTTCTGTAAACGAGATCAAATGTTACAGTAAATCTGTGAAAGAGATCAAATGTTACAGTGGGTCTGTGAACGAGATAAAAAATTACAGCAAATCTGTGATTAAGATCAAATGTTACAGTGGTTCTGTAAACGAGATCAAATGTTACAGTAAATCTGTGAAAGAGATCAAATGTAACAGTGATTCTGTGAACAAGATAAAAAATTAGAGTAAATCTGTGAACGAGATCAAATGTTACAGTGGTTCTGTGAACGAGATCAAATGTTACAGTAAATCTGTGAACAGACCAAATGTAACAGTGAATCTTTAAAAAAGATCAAATGTTACAGCAAATTAGAAGCCAGCATAACATTGACACAGATAACACAGCACTTCAATTATACAATATTGTAAAATATTGCTGTCAGATTTCACAGTGTCAGACTTGTTAATCTAAATACCACATATAAAAAAAATAATTCCCAAATCTTTCATTATGGCATGAGCTTCATTACCAGATGGTACTTCTTAAATATCTGCAAAAGTTTATATATTTTTATTCAATCTGCCCAAAAATGGGTTCTAAATATTTTTAAATAAAAAAGGTATCATTTTAGAACCTGACATATTATAAAGCTGAGTGAAGATACAACTGTCAATGACAGGACATAAATTTAACTGGGTGTAAGATGCCTTAGATCCCAGATCATGTATCAGTTTAGGGATATTTATACCAACAGCTCAAGGCAGTGATGACATAGGCACAGCAAGCAAAATATTTGCTTTTGCATAATCCTTATCCATGAAGTTGACCTAATATGGAAATAGAAATACAGTACAAATTTATTGTCACATCACACAGAAAACATCCATATAAATAGAAACTTGATGCATTCCAAGGTGTAAATAGGTGCTCAAAAGTTTGATTTTTTTTTCAAATGCTTGGCTATTGAACAATAAGTAAACACACTTTAATCACATATTTCCAAACAGCTTTCTTATTTGGCAAGAGAAATCCTATATGCACTGTAAATACCTGCTTCGTTAATTGACCTGTCACTTGATTGTTAAATGTCCAAAGCTAAATGGGAAGCTAGTTTGTGTTTTCAAGAGTTTGCTTACTCATGATATAGGATTCAATTAATATATGTAGATGTTGGGTAATTTGTGGATTTATATATCCACAACACCAACCTATACCATGTTTAATAGTCTTGTCTTTTCTATGATAAATCTTCAGTAACTTTCTGCTTCAAAACTTGTAGGATGTGTTGACAATTCATACAGAACTGTTTCTAATTATATATTACATTAAAAAATAGGCAGTAAATATTTTTATTTCATATCAGTTAAATTATGTTTGTTTTGGATAAAACAAGGTCAGCTGGTATTAGTTAATTTACAGTAATTTGAAGTGAGGGCATTATCATGTTGTGGTAATGCCCTCTCCAGTAACAAGCAACATAAAACTGTTTATTTTTAATTTATAAAAAAATATATGTACATGTACAACCCAAATGAGGAAAAAATTTAATAAAGCTTAGAAAACTAACTTTGTATTGCCTAAAAATGCCAAACAATGATATATCATGAGGCCAAACATTCAAATCATACAGCAAGCAGCTACAAATACATAATACAGTCTTAAACACATGGTTTCTTAATTCTTCAATAAAATAAACATAATAGTTGCTTAAATAGCTGGCATTGTCATGATACTTGACAGCACTCGGGAGAGTGGTATTGCCTTTAACATTGATAATGCCCTCGCCTTTGGCTTGGGCATTCAATGTTTCAGGCAATACCACGCTCCCTTGTGCAGTCAAGATATCATCACAAAGCCCTCTGTATAAGCAACTATTGTAAAATTACATTCTGTTTCCAAAAAACTGTACATAATGAAATTAAAAACTGCTTGGCTGTCCTTAACAAAATTACAAATTTGCCTTTAAATGTTCATGTTTCTGAAGTTTGATCGATGATTTTGTGAAATTGGATACATAGATTTTCTACATAATTAAATGTTAAATGTCAAATAGATACTGATCATAATTAGAAGTGCTTTTGCAAATAAGCAGTTAGTATTTTACAAATTTCAAGTATTTTTAACCTTATAATGAAAAAATATACTTAAATTCAATTGAATGGCCAGGGCATTTTTTTAACCATAATATCAATTCTAGCAAAAACGGTGGCTCATATTTCAAATAATGTCCATCTATTTTTTCTTAACAATGTACCTTTTAATTCTTTAAATGAGAGACAGATTTAGTCCTAAAAATTTACAGATAGATAACAGCAATAGATTAAATCTTGTCAAATTAAGACTGACTCATTAAAATCACACCTGTCTGACCGATTTGTCTATCTCAACAGGTAGATACTGCAGTACACATCTGATCATTTAATCTACTGCATTATAAGCTTTAAATTGTCAAAACTGTCACCATTAAATGAACATTATAAGGATCTATCCAGGTGAAAATTTGAGATTCTATCACAGAAAAATAAGGTTTAAAAAAAAATAGGAAAAATTTACTGGCGTGCAATTTTTTATAAGACCAAGTCCATTCTATTTATAATAAAAGAATATTACTCTGGGCATTATAACCTGCATAAACACTACAATTATACAAAAAAACAAAAACTGTGCTAAAATGTATCAGGCAAAAGCACATATGCTTTAATCAAGTTATTTTTAACAGGCACACAGAAGGACTTGACAGAATTTGCTGTGCTGCTATAAACTCATCTCTCCAATATTGTAAACATACAATATATATTGTCAAGGATCATAACTCCCATAAAAATGATGGATCAGTGCAAAATGCTGGAACTGACCCATTATATTGCTTATTTAAACATTAAATACATATAAATCTTACAAGAAATCCTTTGAAGGGATATTGTAAAATATTGTCACAAAAGACAGGGGGTCTTTATATAAAGGTCTTGATGTTTGTATGACAGTTTACAAAATTGATTGATCAGTGCAAATGTTTTGAACTCATAGTATCAAGAAGAAATCAAACACTGATATATGCATCATTGGTATCACGAGGTATCTAACAATGACATGTGTATAGTATCATAAAGTAGGTATCTATATAACAATGACATGCTTGCAGACTAGTGATTTAAAGGGTATCTGTATGGTATCATAAAGTAGGTATCTCATGATGACATGTGTATGGGTATCATGAAGTAGGTATCTAACATATCTAGCAATGACATGTGTATGGTGGTATCAGGAGGTATCTGACAATGACATGTATGGAGGTATCATGAGGTATCTGACAATGACATGTGTATGGTGGTATCATGAGGTATCTGACAATGACATATGTATGGAGGTACCATGAGGTATTTAACAATGACATGTGTATGGTTGTATCATGAGGTATCTCACAATGACATATGTATAGAGGTACCATGAGGTATTTAACAGTGACATGTGTATGGTTGTATCATGAGGTATCTGACAATGACATATGTATGGAGGTACCATGAGGTATTTAACAATGACATGTGTTTGATTGTATCATGAGGTATCTGACAATGCCATATGTATGGATGTACCATGAGGTATCTGACAATGACATGAGTATGGTTGTATCATGAGGTATCTGACAATGACATATTTATGGAGGTACCATGAGGTATCTGACAATGACATGAGTATGGTTGAATCATGAGGTATCTGACAATGACATGTGTATGGAGGTACCATGAGGTATCTAACAATAACATACTTCTGTGATCTATGAGGTATCTGACAATGACATACTTTTGTGATGTACGAGGTATCCGAACATACTTCTGTGGTCTACAAGGTATTTAAAAACAAAATGCTTCTGGTGATCAATGAGGTATCTAACAATAATACCTTTGGTGATATCTGACAATGATATGTTTATGCTAAAAAGGTATCTTACAATGGCATGCTTCTAACAAGTATATAAAGTAAAATAGTAGTATATAATATCTACCATAAAACCTTTCATTTGAATCTACCAAAGATGACATAGACAAGAAAAAAGCAAACCAATGGCAGAATCAGTCATGATTACCAGCAGGAATTCTGGATTAATCTGACAAATCTGTGAAAATGATGTATTTGACCATCTGCCCTTTGTTGTGATCAGAATACAAAAATTAAAAATGGAATAAATGAGAAAATCCATTAGAGCCAATAGCATTTTCCTTAATAAGGAAATGGCAGAAATATAATCCAATATGATAACCATAAAATCGGAAAAATCTGTGTGATGTTAACGAAATCGTCATAACTATCCACTCAGCTTTTCACTTACGTTATATGTTTGATAATTCTGTAAGCATTATTAGAAAATAACTAAATTACACCAGTAGGCCTTTAGCAATAGATAGAATGTGTGATAAGGATTGGTGAATATAAATGGCTGCACAAACAAAATCTATATTTTTGCCATTACAGACATTTTTATAGCTGAACATCGATTGGTGCCAGAATTCCTCCATTCTTTTTCCCAGTATATTGGTTTTAAGTACACATAGTTTGTTATATCATACGAAAATGTGATTATTATGGTCTTATTATGGGTGACAATTCTACCTTAATTTTCAATTAGTCCATCAGATTAATTTTATTATCTGTCTAATAAGCTGGCAGATGTTCAAATCATTGGAAGCCTGTTTAGCCAATATTTTATGATCTATATGTAATGAATCCTTCCAAAGTAATGACATCACTTTTGGTATAAAAATGTCAACAAAAATGGGGAGATAGTGTTAACAGTAACCCTTTCTGTCTATTAATGTTTTTATGTTCAACAAGAGAGCAAATATTGGACTGATGATAAAGTGTCTGTTACATCCTCAGTGGGATCACTGCTATTAAAAATGAATGAAATGATCTGCTTCCTTAGGACTAAAATAGAGGGTAAACATGGTTCTTTCTGTCTGGAATACTAAAAACAAATTCCTTAAATAAACTATAATTGCATGGTGTACAACTTCTAATCCTGCTGTGAAGTTTCAGTGATCTAGGTTGAAAAGATCAGGGCGAGTTAATTACATAAATTAGGTACCCTATTTTCCCACCCACCATACTTCGACATGTTATAACCCAGGTTTGTACTTCATGCACTGGGAAAAAGGTAGGTTATATATTATTAAGACTTGACACAATTTCTTTCACAAATTTCTTTTCTTTTCTATACTCATATTTATATAGTTGAATAAATTTTAATTAAATATGTATTTTTTAAATAGCCCCACAAAAATGCAAGAAACTTGCAGTTAGTTTATTATGAACCTGAATTCTGAAAATTTATTATTTAACAATTTATCCTTTTTTATAATTTACAAACACTTAGCTTGGTTGGGCTTGACTGTGCAGAATAATCAAGATAATTGTGATAAATATTTTAATCATTATTGTCTTAAATGATAATGGCTCTGTAAATAAACTTTGACAGATGGAGAGGATATTAGTTCTTATTTTGATATTTGGCTGTCCCCAACTGTAGTATGGACAGTGGTTTTATTATTCAATGGAATTTTAATATTGCTGTATTTAAAAAGCAGTTTCATATAGAATTGTTTTTTGCTGATTGTGAAAAACCCATTACTTTATTTTTTGAGTGTTTGAGAGTTTCCTTGATCACCCTTCAGGGTTTCTTAGTTTGCAAAAATTTTTATCTGACATAACACACGGAAAATTTAATGTGATATAGCTGAAATTATTCCACTAATTTTGAGGGGTCTCTCATTACTCAACCAATCTTGGTGCCTAAGTGAGAGCAAAAAATGTTAACAGTTTCCCTTATACTCAAATAATTTAAGAGTCCTTGTGAAATATGGTTCACTGAACACTGGGCATTAAACAATCAATCAACCAATTCAATACCATTTTATTGTTCTTGCATATTATAAGAAATCCTACAATAATTGTTTTTCTTGAAACTGGCATTCTTTATTGTTTGTTTGTGTCTGACTGGTGTTGAACACCATTTTCAGCAATTTTTTTCAACAATTAAAGTTATGGCATTCAGTTTTATTGAGGGAGAAAGCTAGAGTACACATGTTGTGCTCATTCTCATTTATTACATACTAATGTAGACAAAGCTTTTTTTGCTTCAGTCAGTATTTTTTCAAGTTGTAACCTTTGAACTAAATGACACTTACCCATGGTAACGAATACATAGTGAAGACAAACTTGCATTCTGATAGCACAAAAATAGTCAAAAAATTTGCTTTTAACAATCCACTTTGTTATGCTATAAGAAGCATCTCCAGGCAATTCTCAATTACCATTCCTAATTGACAAAGATTGCCAGTTTTCCTACTACAGGTTGGGGATTTTCTCTGGGTACTCCAGATTCCTCCCCCAATTAAAACTGGACGCCATGATATAGCTGAAAAATTGCTGAAAGTGGCGTTAAACACCATTCAAACAAACAAACAAACAATTATTATTCCAACATTTTGGTGTTATAAAACAACTGATGGTCATAAGTAAATTTTATAAAATGATTTCTATGCCAAAGAATTTCATTAAGAATTATACAGCAATTACATGATAAAACTATATGTTGTCTAATTTTCATGCAGATTGGTTTGGTCGTAACAATACTAGAAGTACATATCCTTTTTGTACAATCTTCACAATAAACAACCCTCAACTAACTCGGTAATGTGCCAAATTTTCTTTAATATGACTAACTGACACTCCCTCTCTATCCTGGAATTATTTCCATACAAATGATCCTTACACCAAGGCATTAGGTCACTGGAAATTGCCAGCATCTATACAATGCTGTAAAGATTTCTACAAGATACAGTAACCATTTTTTGTAACTGTAGGGACTTTAAACACCCACAACCAAGACCACATTTTTTAAAGATGAATGTTCCATAAAGTATATACTGTATACAATATTATATTCCAAGAAAAAAACGTAACGTTTATTATTTATGCCTACACATGATAAATCATACATTTATTTTATGTTACACTGGGGATTTTACCAGGAATTTAAACATTATTTTACAATGATCAAGTTATTTATATCACCATGACATTTAACAATTGTTTAAATATTTTAAAAAATGTTTTCTTTACAACATATATATATATATTTAAAAAAAAACCAATAAAAGTCAGATAATAATAGTCCCTTGACTAATATAAAAAGCAGACTATTAGGGATACTGAAAATATCTTCTATTATGATAGTATTTAAACTTGTACCCAATTTATACTAAAGGATTACAAAGATAAAAATATAAGATCCCTGTTGCTGGCAATCTCATTCTCTAGAATTCGGCAATGTTATGGAAGCAACATTTTATATTGTCCAAAATGAATAATTCTGACAAATGTGATTAAACAGTATGAGAATTCAAATTTGATCCCATTTTGTCAAAAAATGATTAAGCTGTTCTGTTCTTGCCATTTATATACAGGTATTCTTTTTCAGTGATGGCAGCCATATTGGGTATACTAGATATGCAGTTAACTTCAGATTTTCAACAAAAATCAAAGAGTTAAAGATAATATACAATAAGAGACTTTGATATAGGTCACTATCAGGAATTCTTAACCAGAGGAAATGTAATATTAACAGAGCTGCTGGGGGAGGTGAATTTATATTTTTGAGGGTTGAAAAATACTGATAGCAACCACATTTCAAGTCAATAACTTTTTTATTACATGAATACAACCATCAAATCCTCATCTAACATATCAAATCTATAAGCAATAAACATGTGCATTACTGTAGACAAAATGTTTGTGTTACAAACACGGATGGACGGACAGACAGACTGATCACTTATAGGGCCCTAATTATAACAGATGAGGTTGTTTAAGAAACCTAAGGCTCCATACATTACAATGTTTGTTTGAAAAAATATTAAGTAAAAGTAATGGCATATTAGGTCGTAAAATATATTACAATGAAAACATGCAATAACAAGCAAAAGTTTATAATGCAAAAAGAACTGATACCTCTTGCTTGTCCCCACATATCTTTCCGATAAAATGTAAAATATCAGGTGCATAATGTGACAAAGTTTCTGTGAAAGTTTAATTACATTTCATACAGTATTTACAAAGTGTTGCAGAAAAGAGATGGATACCCCCAAGTGTATAAGATGGACGGACAAATAGCCATGTTTTGCTTTGGGAAACCAATCAAAATTAAAAATATCTGGTGCACTATGGCACTGTGTGAAAAGTATTTCAGATAGACACAGTAACTATATAACCACCCACTTTCCGTTGCAGGGCTGTTATAAACAAGAAAATGAGTCTCAGCAACACTGATATCCCGCTTTGCACAAATTGGTTAACACCCCCAAAGTGCAAAATATGTGGCACAGCCTTACAGAATTTTGCCACTTTAGAGATCTCATCATGTTTTAACTGTTTACTTAATTAAATGAAAAACAGCTTCAACACAAAGGTAATCTGAGGTTGAGCAGACGAACAAATGGATGAACAAACTGACCAAAAATCTACATGTCCCCCAACTTTTTTTGGCAGAACATTAAAAAAAAAGGTTCAAGGCAAGGTAAACCTGCAGCAGGACAGACAGAGAGATGGATGAACAAACAGATCGAAAATCTGCATGCCCCCCAACTCTCAATAAACATTACAAAAACTGGAATAACTCCTATAAGTAGTCATACCAAGATTTTAGATCAATAAAATAAATTGCAGAATAAGGATTGCTTATAATGTTTGCACTTAAAGTTTATCTTTACATTCATCCATTCAAGTTTCCAAGTAAT
Source organism: Limnoperna fortunei (assembly GCA_944474755.1). NCBI lineage: Eukaryota > Metazoa > Mollusca > Bivalvia > Mytilida > Modiolidae > Limnoperna > Limnoperna fortunei. The sequence continues at coordinate 88,304,266 of OX104111.1, forward strand.
ATGGCCAAAAATGCTTATTATAAAAAATTAACATGCAAAGGCAGTAACTCATTTCAGGGAGTCATCACACATTTTTTCACCATTGAAATGAACTGAATATCTTGCTTGATGATCATTTCTGCTATCTGTAACAGGTTTTATGACATTTATTATTTTTAATTACTACAGCCATGTTTGTGCAAGGATTTAAACCCCAAATACAATTTTAAGACTATACAAAGGAGGATTAAGTACAAGTTTGGTGGATTCAGAGAGGAATATTTCTGTATTTATATAGATAACCTGCAATGGATTCAGAGTAATTGCAAAAGCTTGCATGACTTTTGCCAAGGCGAGATAAAAAATACTTAACAACTTTTAAACAAAATGTGGCTTCAAAACAGTTTTATTCTGATAAAAACTAAATATAAAGTAAATTTGTGGCCCAAAACATATACATCAAATTCAAAGAAAAACCCTGTATAACAAGACAATCTGATCAAGATTAAATCTCTGTCTAATCATTTAATGTCTACTACTTGTAGAAAGTAATAAATTACCTAAAACATGGGTTAAATTGAGCAAAAAACTGTCTTTACATCATTTTTCCTTGTAAATATCAGTCAGGGAGACATCGCTGACAATACTACTGATCATCAAATTTTCACGCTTACTTAAATGTAAAACACAGACCGACTATTACTTTCTTAAGTATAAGTTTCTTAAATTGTCTGTATTACCTTTAAAAGAATAAAACATCAGAAATGTGTAAGAAAGGAAATATCAAATTTCTGTTGTCTTTTTGTCTAAGAACTAGAAACTGACAATTCTACAGATAATGCATTTCATTTTGTTTGGCAGGTCATTTAAACACTAATTTTAACAGATACCTATATATCACAATTTTGAAAACATGTGTGCAAAGTGGCAAAATCTTGTAAGAAAGCATATCTTTTTGTAATTTCATTGAAATTCAATACTGTCTAGGTCCCAGAAATAATCACCTGCAAAGACTAATTTTTCATCTTTACACAATCAAAGGTAGAGGCATTCCCTCCTCAAACTGAATCAAATTATTTCTAATAACATGCAAAGGTTACCAGATCATTTCTGTTTGATTAAACAACAGTATTGTACATTGTTCATCTAGCATGCTAGATATTTTTTCCTGCAGATTTTCATTTAACAATAGGCTTAGTGGCCTAGTTTCAAGTTATTTTTACCATCTTATTTCACTGTTTAAAATTAAATTCTTTTTTTTTAAATTGGTTTATCTGTAAGCTTTCTAAAATTTTACTTTAATTTACTAACATTCAAGGTCTGTCAAATTTTCTATTTTAATTTGGTGTCAAATTCATATTCATAAATTTCAAATACAACTTTTTCTCTAACCACATTAAATGAAGTCCACAGTATTAAAATCGTATTAATTAATTCATATGAAACACATAAATTACACTTTTGAAATTATTTTCGATAATTATTAAACTGTACAGAAGTACAAATTTTGTCATTTTGGTTTAATTTAACCTATATTTAATGCAGATATTATCCCCATTTAAGCCTGTACATGTAGCTGTGCATAGGTATGCCAGTGGAAATTCCATAGATTGTGGGAATATCACAGATATTAATAATATTGGGATGGCCTGCCTCTATGCACACTGAATTTATAGATTCTGGATTGTGGGGTTGATTCCTGGTCTAGTCACACTTAAAATATCAACTGGATACTTTCTACTCCAGCATAAACAAACATAAAATTAGGGTGGCTATGGGATGTAACTCTCCAGTGTAGCAAAAGTAGGGTGGCAATGAGATAGAACTCCCCAGAGTGGCAATTCATGCTAGGTTTAAGCCTGCCAAACACATCACATTTCATGATATAGCTAAATAGTGCTTAATTGGAATTGCTTCATTCAATTAAGTTCATGGAGATACCAGAACAACACTGGACATCAAAAATGGCCTACAGTTCAAAGACATGTAGAATGAAATGAGAGAAAAGTACAGTGGACATTACTTTTTTCTTATAATCTCCTTTGCTACAAGTATATGTTCTTACCAATATACTCAGCTGATTTAACAGTAAGAGCGATAACATTAAAAACTAATGATTTAGTGCTTTGTACAGATCTTGCCTTTAATGTACATGTAAAACTAATAAAAAATAAACATGTCTACACCAGGAGGCTACAAGTCTGTTCAATATGTATACATGTACCAACTGACATGAAATTTGGGCTGTTCCGGTTAAATCAGAAAGGTCCAGAACCATACTTAAATCACAGATATACTGTTAAAGGTAAATGGGTGGATAAATACTAAACAAAGGATTTAAATTGATCAGTCTGAACCAATATGGCTCAGTGAGCACTTAAAATGATGAAATAATATGTTATTTCTGTTTCTAAATCAAAATGCTTTATCACCCTTTACAACAAACTACAATGGTAATATAATCAAGTGAAGATTAAATCAACAGGATGAATAACAAAAAGAAACGAAGGTTGCTTGTCACATTTACTAACAGAGAAAGCAAGATTGCTTTAAGATATACCAGTATTTTACTAATACCTCAGACGCAGAGAGCGAAACCCTCTTTTCATGGGCAAACAGACGTTAATAAATCATAGACATTAAACCTATGATATACAACTATGTAAAACAAACAGGACAATACACAAAAGTCAGTCAATGTTCATTTCGTCAGCACTAAAAGTACTTTTAATCTATCTTTAAAATATCAAATTTAAAGTTTGTTCACAGAGGCCACCTATAACAGTTCCTATTGATGTTCAACGACCTGTTTAACAAGCAAAATATTTGAAGCTTTATAATTTTGAACTGAAAATATCTTATAACTGAAGGTGAACCTACAACATGATACCAATGCTTTAAGCAAACAAAACTTTCAATTTAACTGGTTCAAGTTGAAATATCATCAATTATGGCTCAAATTCAAGATTAGATTTATCAGAAACATAATAGCAACAATCACAAATATTTAATATAACAAGATTTCAATATCCAAGTGCAAAATCTTTTCGTGAATTTACAGGACAAAGTAAATTTCTATATATATTAACACTTTATCCAGTTACTTATTTGATTAATTTCTCTTTTTTTCCTTTTTACAACTCTGTGTGACATGTTTATTACACTATGAAAAACAAGCCAGCAACAAACTTTGGTCCTGCAATCAACATTAAACATGGTTTGGAAGCAAACTTAACTAGTATGTCACTAAGACCAAACAGAAGTGGTGATCTGTCAGGACAGAATTAACTGAATCACTGTACTCTTGACTTGTATGTCACCAAACAGAAGTGGTGTCCTGTCAGGACAGAATTAACTGAATCACTGTACTCTTGACTTGTATGTCACCAAACAGAAGTGGTGTCCTGTCAGGACAGAATTAACTGAATCACTGTACTCTTGACTTGTATGTCACCAAACAGAAGTGGTGTCCTGTCAGGACAGAATTAACTGAATCACTGTACTCTTGACTTGTATGTCACCAAACAGAAGTGGTGTCCTGTCAGGACAGAATTAACTGAATCACTGTACTCTTGACTTGTATGTCACCAAACAGAAGTGGTGTCCTGTCAGGACAGAATTAACTGAATCACTGTACTCTTGACTTGTATGTCACCAAACAGAAGTGGTGTCCTGTCAGGACAGAATTAACTGAATCACTGTACTCTTGACTTGTATGTCACCAAACAGAAGTGGTGTCCTGTCAGGACAGAATTAACTGAATCACTGTACTCTTGACTTGAACTATGATGTACACTTACTTAAGGCTCTAGACAGCATGTTTTGCTTACTTGAATATTTTTACGTCTATAAAATAATGATTATTCACAATAACTATCTTCAAAGTCCAATTAACAAGAAATGAGATTTTTAAGTTGCCCTGTACCATGAATTAATCCTAAAAAAATTCTATTTCCTTTGGTCAGGCTATTTCAAAGAAGAGTTCTAAATTTCAGCCAAAGCTAAATTAGAATTCCTCCTGGTAGTCATGTTTGAAACCAAAATAGAGATACAATGTATTGGGTTATATTGAGGATACTTCAAAACTGAAAATTACTGTCCATTTGGCTGTGTAGTTCTGAGGAAACAAATTTGAAAGTGATATGCAATCAGAATTTGGATTCATTATGAGGGTCTTTTTTGGTGTGCAATCATAAAAAAAACAAGAAAACATGGTAAGGGACCTAATTAATTGCAATGTTGCAAATATTTAGGGCATGTAGTTTCTGAAGAGGACGTAACAAATTTAAGAAAATCAGAAATATGGCTTGCCTATATAGTGGCCATGTTATTTTTCTGTTTATGACCAAATGAGGAATATACCCGAACTCAACCATTTTTCGACTTGGAATACAGGAAGTAGATAACTGACTAACATGGAAAGGGGAGGAACAGTACAACTCATCATGCTAAAGCTGTGCACCAAATTTGAAATTAATCCCATAAGCAGAAGCCGAGAAATCTGTTACAAAAGTTTGCACCGGCAGGACAGACAGACAAAGGGATTGCAGTACAGCCCCCTATCTTACGAACGGCGATATAATGATAAATCTTTTGTAGTCTCGACCCACCATAGATCATTGGAACCAAATTACAAAACAAGATCAATTAAGGAGTATTCTAGTAATGATCAGTAATTGGCCGAGTTAGTTAAGAGGAAAAGATTATAATGTAAACAATTTAGAGATGGATGAAGAAAGGGGACGACAGAATTCAGTCAGTGGAGCTAAAAAGACTAGCTTTTTACATTAATTTGAAAACCGATTTTATGAATTTTTTCAGTTAAGGACTGTTGAACTGACAGTACAATTAATTCTAAATTTTCTGGTCGCATCAATATTAAAAAAATATATATTTTAAATAAATGCTCAACTTTATCAGCAATAGGCAAGGAAACTGAATGAACAACAAGAGCCAAAAGTCAAGGGACAATTACAAATCCTGATATAGACTACTATATACAATGCAAACAGTAAATTTAGACATAATATGGTCCTTCTAAAAACATACTTTAATCAGCTTAAAATCAAAATTAAAGACAGAAAATCACAGAATGCATTTGTATCTTACTGTCTGGGATGTAGAAAGTAATTTACATTTAAATTTGAATGGTTTCTGATTCAGCAAAACTCAAAATAGCAGTATTGTTTATCAACAGTCATGGTACAATGCATTAAACTCAGTATTGATTCTAACATCACTAAAATAAGTAACTCTGAGATAAAAAATGATTCCGTCACCTTTCTGACAATACTATAGTTAGCGTTTCAATGTTGCATTATCAGGAGATATTCAGTAGGAAAAGGATCAATTAAGTTTAATCAACCGGTGAAGAGATGTGAACCAACCAAATCAATTTACAATCAAGGATTTATTTGCCTTCATTTTTAATTGCTTTCCAAGTAAAATGAGATCATACTAGAAATACTCTCCCCATTTATTCTCTGGTGTTGCTTTTGCTACACCATCATTTTACCATTATATCCACATTGCAATTCACTTATATCTTGTTTGCTAAAGAAGAAAAAACCGTACATTTCTTATATTTAAAAAAAACCCCTGAAAACAGTGTTGTTTTCCAGTTGATATGTGGTTCTTAAATATTACTAGTTCTAACTCTTGCCAGGGTTTATTTATCTTAATTTAATGGTCCCAGGGAAGATCAATTCTCCCTGCAAATCATATCATTTGGATGTCCTTAAGTCTTCCAGTTCCTGAAACATAGTGTTCTTCCTCTAAACTCCAGGTCTTCTGATCTGTAACTGGACATGCATGGTTCTAGATTAAACATCACACAAACTAATTACCATCTTTGATGAGTGGGTTTTTTTCAGATACTCAAGCTTCCTCTTAAAAAATGGATGCCATAATATAACTGAAAAATTGCTAAAGGGGGCATACAACCATGTACAAACAAACAAAAACAGTCCAAAATTACCTGTGCTTTACATGAAAACAAGTGTATTGGCCTCAAGGTAACATTAATTAGTTTCTACATTAATAATAGTAGGAAATTAGATTTGGTTTAGTACATATGGAATAAAGGTAAATTACAGCAATATAATGAAATATTCACAGGAGGATTGATTATTAAGAAAAAATGTTGACAATAGTGAATAATTAACACTTTTGGGACTAGATTGGTAATAAGTCAAGGTTTAATACTCCCTGGAGTCAGCAGGAATATGTGTGATACAAATGCATAATACAGACCTTTTCTCTCCAATCTTTCTTTGCGAAACATAAACAACAAATCCTGGCATAACAAACACTGTGGTTCAAAAGTAACCAATCTGAGTCAACAAATGCTGGCATAACAGACATTGTGGTTCAAAAGTAACCACTCTGAGACAACAAATGCTGGCATAAGACAGTGTGGTTCAAAAGTAACCACTCTGAGACAACAAATGCTGGCATAAGACACTGTGGTTCAAAAGTAACCCTTCTGAGTCAACAAATGCTGGCATAAGACACTGTGGTTCAAAAGTAACCCCTCTGAGTCAACAAATGCTGGCATAACAGATACTGTGGTTCAAAAGTAACCACTCTGAGTCAACAAATGCTGGCATAACAGACACTGTGGTTCAAAAGTAACCACTCTGAGACAACAAATGCTGGCATAAGACACTGTGGTTCAAAAGTAACCCCTCTGAGACAACAAATGCTGGTATAACAGAAACTGTGGTTCAAAAGTAACCACTCTGAGACAACAAATGCTGGCATAAGACACTGTGGTTCAAAAGTAACCCCTCTGAGACAACAAATGCTGGTATAACAGAAACTGTGGTTCAAAAGTAACCAATCTGAGTCAACAAATTTTGGCATAACAGACACTGTGGTTCAAAAGTAACCACTCTGAGACAACAAATGCTGGCATAACACACTGTGGTTCAAAAGTAACCAATTTGAGTCAACGAATGCTGGCATAACAGACACTGTGGTTCAAAAGTAACCAATTTGAGACAACAAATGCTAGCATAACAGACACTGTGGTTCAAAAGTAACCAATTTGAGACAACAAATGCTGCCATAACAGACACTATGGTTCCAAAGTAACCAACCAGAGACAACTGGCTTAACAGACACTGTGGTTCAAAAGTAACCAATTTGAGACAATAAATGCTGGCAAAACAGACACTGTGGTTCAAAAGTAACCAATCAGAGACAACAAATGCTGGCATAACAGACACTGTTGTTCAAAAGTAACCACTGAGACATCAATTGCTGCCATAACAGACACTGTGGTTCAAAAGTAACCTATTTGAGACAACAAATGCTGGCACAACAGACACCGTGGTTCAAAAGTAACCAACCAGAGACAACTGGCTTAACAGACTGTGGTTCAAAAGTACCCGGTAACCAATTTGAGACAATAAATGCTGGCACAACAGACACTGTGGTGCCAAAGTAACCAACCAGAGACAACTGGCTTAACAGACACTGTGGTTCAAAAGTAACCAATTTGAGGCAACAAATGCTGAAACAACAGACACTGTGGTTCAAAGGTAACCAACCAGAGACAACTGGCTTTACAGACACTGGTTCAAAAGTAACCACTCTGAGACAACAAATGCAGGCATAACACACTGCAGTTCAAAAGTAACCAATTCGAGAAAACAAATGCTGCCATAACAGACAATGGTTCAAAAGTAACCACTCTGAGACAACAAATGCTGGCACAACAGACACTGTGGTTCAAAGGTAACCAACCAGAGACAACTAGCTTAACAGACACTGGTTCAAAAGTAACCACTCTGAGACAACAAATGCTGGCATAACACACTGTGGTTCAAAAGTAACCAATTTGAGAAAACAAATGTTGCCATAACAGACACTGTGGTTCAAGAGTAACCAATCTGAGACAACAAATGCTGGCATAACAGACACTGTGGTTCAAAAGTAATCAATTTGAGACATCAAATGCTGCCATAACAGACAATGGGGTTCAAAAATAAACAATCTGAGCAACTTTCAAGGCAGGTGCCCTGGACACTGTTAGTGACAGGCTTTTAGAAGTAAAAGAAATGTGTGCAAGCTATCTTTTCATGACTGGTGTATACTGCCTTCCCTGAGAGGATCATTAACCGACTATGTTACCCAATACAAGACATGTGTTCCTGTTACTTATTCCTACTGATGTTTTTATTGACTTGTATGTATCGATTCAATGTCAAATATCTTCTAAAGCATCTCTCACTTGCATTATATACAACATCCATATAAGTACATACGGCCAGACATAGTCAAATATTTTGTCTGGTAACAAAACATGAAATATGGAGCATTCCATATGTAATTCAAAGTCACCACTTAGGATGTTGAATATAGTCGATCAATATGATATTGTTTGTCCAAATACCACATGTATATATAACTTGTGCAGTAACTCCTTTCTCAGTTTTTTCCTAGTTCTTTGGCAAAATGTTTGTACAATAAGTTGTGAATGTAATCAGACAATAAGAAGAAACAGATTTTTAATTATTTTTCAGACTTCTAGAGTGTCAAATTGCCATGATTTCAAGGTAGCCTTGCAAAATTTAAGAACAAAACTGCTTATAATATGCAATATATTCTGATATAGCTACATAAGTTTCATAAGAGAATGGAATCACTAAATTATGTAGAAGAAACTTCTAGTGAAATGACACAAATGACATGACTATCACATGGTCTGTCAACAATGAGGTTGCAGGTTCGTGTCTCACTGCGGGCAGAGTGTACTCGACTCCAATCTTAATTGACAAGGATTGCCAGTTTTCCTACCAAAGGATATAGGGGTTCTCTCCGGGTACTCCGGCTTCCTCCCCCAATAAAAACTGGATGCCATGATATAGCTGAAAAATTGCTGAAAGTGGCGTTAAACACCATCAAACAAACACATATAAATAAAAACAAATAAAAAACAAACAAACACAAGTGACAATCAAATATGTGAGAACTTTAATATTAAGTATTCTCAAGATTTGTGAAAAGGAATAATTTTCTGACCCAAATTCACCAAGCAGTCATTTTAATCAGCCTTCCTCTTCTATCACATCATGACTTAAATCCTAAATTGATTATTTTCATCATTGACAATTATTATATAGTTGTCTAGACACATACATCAACATCCTCAAATAACTAGCACATTTCATTTTGAGTAGCAAGGGCTTCAGTGCCTGAGTGGTTCATCTACCTTTGTTCACAAGGTCTGTCAACACTTGAGATTGTGGGTTTCGAGTATCTCTGCAGCAAGGTGTACCCAACTCAAATCTTAACTGACAAAGATTGCAAGATTTCCTACTGAAGGTCTGTGGTTTTCTCTGTCTTTCTCCCCAGATAAAAACTATAGGCCATGATATAGCTTTTCACATAACAATTTCGGAAAGTGGCATAAACAGACAATCATTTTGACTAGCAGGGTCTTGTTAGTGTGTTTCTCCATTGTGCACATAGCCCAAAAGTTAGCAACACAAAATGTTGACGTAATGTTTAGTTAATACCATGCCAATGCAATTCTAGCTTCAAGAACTTTTCTTTTCTCCGGGAACCCTTAATGCACCCAGCAGTAGCTATCAAGGCCACTGTGAGACTGTCCTAAGCACCTTACACAGCAAAAGTAAACAAAAACAAAGAATTTCTAATATTTCATATTTTTGTAATAAAAAACGTCTGATTGATACAAAAAGAATACCATGTGGTAATGGGACACAACTATTAATATTTAAGTTCAACAAATGAGGAGGGGGGGGGGCAATTTTATGTGTAGAAAGCAAAAGGGTTTTATACAAATTAACAATTTTTCTGCAAAACCTATTTCACCCACCTACCCCAAAATCTAGTTGGTACAAAGTTTTATTCCCAGTGATTAAATTTAGCTGGCCAACAAATAAAAGAGTGAAGGTTTTAATTTGCCTACCTAAAGTAAAACCTGATGAAAATGAACACCACATTACATTATATTTCAATTTCCTGTATAGGAAAAAATAAATAAAATTGTCATAAAAGGTTTACGGCAATAACATAAATATGGGTATAAAAGTCAACATCCCCAGCAAAATTTGATTTCTATGGCCAAACAATAAATTCTGTAGCCACACTGTCCAGTAGTTTAAAACATAGAAAAGTAACTAGATTATCAGTGAGATTGTATCCATCTCTGTGGCCCTGCTGACCTTAAGGTCATAGTTCAAGGTCAAAGGTAATTAACTGGGGTATCTGACACATCACCTTGCTATTATCTATGCATATACCAAATATCAAAAGCCTACCTCAAAGGATAAAAATGTTATAGCCCTGACACGATTAGTTTCGGACAGACGGACAGACTGATCACACAAGGACATCTGTCACTAAGTGGCTTGGCCATAATAAATGCATAAAATAAGTGTAGAATACCTTGTCCCATGGTTTTATAAATAGTTTCTTCAATAGAGATAACAAATATATACAACATAACAATGTTGTTTACAGGGTATAGAGTTCCATAATCTCAAAAAACCTTCAATGTAATGAACTTTGGTGTATTTTTTATTTCAAGCATACATAATAAACATTTGAAAAATATTATCTATTTTATAAGAAATAAAATAATATGAAATAACCTGACATTTGAAAGCAACCAATGGAAACTTGTCTTAAGAGGATAACAACTTGTAGCAAATGAATCGTGACTTTCAATTACAGTAAACAACTCCACACAGAAAACAAAAACACGATCTTGAATGTTGTGCAATAATTATCCTCTTATAACATACAAATTAATGACGACATCAAAGGTCAATGTAAACCCAAAGGGTACACCAACAATTATGAATACCACACGATAATAAAGTAGTTTTTGGGTAGGTTGTCGTAACAAAAGAAAGAAGAATCTGATTAGTGAAACAACAAACTCAAAACTCGATATACACTGTCCTAAGGGACAAATACAAACTCATCACCAATTCAATGGATGGAGGTAATGAGACCTATTCTTTCAATGTATGATGATTTAATTTGTGGAATTTCACTCAGCCAATTTATCTGACCAAATAAAATTTTCTTTATGAAATCCAAATCATCATCACTATGCACTGCTGGGTAACAATCAGGCAATTCATTTTTTCCATCGATTAAATATGTCCATATGAATAGTGCTTTATTAAAACAAACTGAATAATAGGTTGTAATGTAATCCCAGATATTGCATAATATTGGCTTTCTATTCACAGAAAGGCAAGCCATCTCTTTGGGAATTTAGTTGTTTTTGCTTGCAGGCAAGAATAAAATGGCATTTATAAACTTCCTCAATAAAAGACAGCTCGGTTATCGGATATATATTCTAATTTTGTGTAATTGGATGGTCTTCAAATTTAATCAACATGCAATGAACACAATCCAGTCTATTAAATTCTCCCATAAAATGACATTTGCTTGATCAAATCCTTCGATAATGCCCAAAGAATTGTTTTATATATAAGTAACAGTTTTGATGTTCTGAAAATATCTCTTTGCCTCGAGAAGTATATAATTACAGATTTATGTAAATCAATAAATGGCTTCTTCAAATTGACATGATTAGAACTAGAAGCATTTACTGATTTGTAAGTTAAGTACAATACTTAGTTTATACTGTGTCAACTGAGAAGTATGCAATTGTACACAATGAACAGCCTAGGGTACCAATTATTACTGTTGTAAACAGTGCATCAGAAGTGTGAGAATGGTCCAGTGCTCTGCCGATTTCAAAATTTACTGGGTCAACTATAACTTAAAACAAGTTACTGTGAGCTTATGCTCCCTGATGGTAGCCGCACTCTATAGCTTCAGAGGACTGAAAATAAATTTCGGTAAATTTCAGTTTTGTATCATCTGACATTTAAATTATTATTACTGAAAAAATGTGACAAAATTGGACATGGATGGACACATACACATACTAACTAACACATACCCATACTGAAAATACTACACCGCTTACCCTTATGGGTAGCAGGGTGTAAATTTTCAAAAATAAAATCACCTACATCCTCCTTGCCCTTTTTATATCTTTTCTATAACATGCATTGTGTCTTAAAATCTTATGATTATTAACAAAAGAAAACAGTCATCCCACCTTCACCTCAATCCTCCCTCCTTCAAAAACTCTCCAAAATGTTTAGCCATTGACTTTCATTTAATACTTGGCTACATTCAGTAGAAAACAATCATTATAAGTAGGAAGTCCAATTATAGAGAAATACATAAAAATCTATCTTAATTCAATACATGGTGTTTATATGACTGTGAGGTTCTTGCTTTGAAAACAAGACTGCAATAAAGACATTGATTTTCTCAGTTTAACCCTACTATAGAAAATCAACAAATGCTGAATATTAATTTGATTCTGGCTATATTTTTACAGTGCAAGCAAGCAGCGATGCTGACAACAGGCTACATAACACAGTGGATTTCTATTGATTTAGTGGTTTCTTTTCTCTTAAGATTAACCCATTCTCTTTTAATAAATCTTAAATCTTAACTAATGGGCATATAAGAAATGGTACAGTAGCTCCTTTACTACAAAAAACAAATGATCAGCTTAAACAAATTTATATCTTTAAAGTAAGAAATAGATTATTGGGAGCGGGCTTTATGGGAATTAGAACATGGTCAGACCTTATATTTGTCAATGGTCAGACCTTATATTTGTCAATATTTTATACCGAGCAATAGCGAGGTAAAAAATGAAGACAAATATAAGGTCTGACCATGTTCTAATTCCCATAAAGCCTGACCGCAATAATCTATTTTGATTCTAATATTTCTAACAAATGTTTTAAAATTTTGAAGAGGTTCTAAGAGGACGCTTTCAGTGGTAATTTAGTTGTTTTGAAACTAATACGATATATCCCAAAACAGTATGTTAAAGCAAATAAAATTGACATAAACATATATTCTCGTCATTTTATTGACTATACATACATTTAAAAAAAAATATTGAGAAATAGTTAACGAAATTGCATTGTTCAAGTTTGAAATTTTCAGTTCAGCGTAATATGACGTCGGAATTCTAATTGTGACGTCATATTAATTCGAATGTAGAATTGTTAAAAAAATAATGTATTGGGAGTAGTTTGAATCATATAAATCTCAGAAGGCATTGCCAAATGCGAGCACAGACAATATAGTCCTTTATTTGATCACGTGATTTCATTTTGATCACATGACACATAATTGCCGTAGTGCTCACCGCTCGTCGTGGGCAGCTTTCCCGCTGCAATCTGTGCTCGCTATTAACAATAACGATAATTATGGATAACACATAACAAACGTCAGTTTTTACCTTTACACAAAACACGCAGTTTACGCATGTGCGAACTAAACTTATTGGAATTTTGACATGGCTTTGTCTACATAGCTAAAGCAGGACGTCATAGTAAGAATAAGATTTTGTAGTCACATAGAAACTAAAACACTCATAAAAGAATTGTAAGTTATTCTGTTAACTCTTTTATATAAAATAAAGAAAAAATTAAATATTACTTTCTGTTTATTAAAGGATTAATTCTAAACAAGATTTTAACACAAAAAAATTTAACTTTGTCAAACATACAAAAAACTCAAAGGACAAGTATCCCTAAATATTTTCTATTTTAATAATAATAATAATAATACTTTATTCCGTAAGTAATACAACTTATAAATACAATAAATTGACATACATTTTACATGTGTATTGTAGTATATGAAATCATTGAGTGACAGTTCCTAATTAAAAAATTATAATTTAAAAGTGGTTTTTATTTGGGGGAGGAAGCTGGAGTACCCAGAGAAAACCCCCCCCCCCCACCTTCGTTAGGGAAACTGGCAATTCTTGTCATTTAGGATTGGAGTGCACCCTTCCCACGGTGAGACTTGAACCCGCAACCTCAGTGTTGACAGACAACATGATCAATAGTAGTGGAACTACCTTAACCACTCGACCACTAAACAACTCGACTGGTTGCTAAGCCTAAATGCATTGTAAAGGATTTTATCAAATATCAGATACAAATCAGAAGGAAATTTATTGTAGAGGATCTTATAGAATATTAGCCAGCATCACAGATGCGATCTATATGGTTATATCCATGTGTGAAAAAAAATTAAAAGTCACATGATCCATATGAACAAACCGATTTCAGATAGTAGCTGAGTTAACAGAAGAAAATATTGTTGACAAGCACTAAAATTAATTTAAAGGTAGACAAAAATAATCTTGACATCTATGAATTGAAGTGTTTGATTTTTAAATAACAACAATTTTTTTGGCATTCTCTTGAACGCTGTATTTTTTTCACATTTATGTGACGTCACCAGACGTCCACATCACCAATGGAATGCAGAAGCACTGTAAGGGCACTAGGAAGCATAAAACATAAAATATACAATGCTCGCATTTAGGCTGTGCCTATGTTGATATTAGATCCCCATCAGAAGGAAATGTATTGTAGAGGATCTTATAGAATATTAGATCCAAATCAGTTTGTTTTAGCAATTTTTCAGCTAATATCATGGAATCCAATTTTTATTGGGGGAGGAAGCCAGAGTACTAAAAGAAAACCCCTACCTTTGACAGGAAAACTTGCAATCCTTGTAAATTAAGATTCGAATGGCAGTTAAAAAAAAAATTCAGAAAAAAAGTGTTATAAACATGTATTATATTCAACAAATATGACAAGCTATGTACTCAGGGGTGCTGATTTCGAGCCAAACAACTGTACAATTCAACCTTAATTGACAATGATTTCTAGTTTTTCTTAACAATATTTTATATTGATCATCTAAAAATGAACTGCAACAACATTCGAAGAAAATCCTAATTACAACCTTAAAAGCTGATGCTAATCTCCTTTGATCAGTCATTAATTAGCCTCTCATAACTAAGGATCAAGGTTCAAGACTATAATTTTTGTCAAACAAAAATGAGAAATGCTTTAGGAAGAATATTTGACCAAAAAATCTGTAGAAAATTCCAACTAAAATCACTTCTTGCAGTACAGATAAACTCATTCCTTTTCAACCTCACCTATTTCAAATTTAATAACAATTTAGCCCAAAGAACTTGTTTTTCTGTGACAACAAAATTCCCTACTGGGAACATATAACTTATTACAAAGGTTAATCGCAGTGCCTGATAGAAGTAAATAAGCTGTGCCTAGGAATGAAGTAGAACCCAAGGCTAATATTGATCAAATGTTCATACAATGGAAGCTTCAATAATCTGCTATCAAGCATATCATATCATCCATATTTCATTAACAATTAATAAATTTTGTACTCAATATTATATTAATTGGCTTAAATGGAAAGCAAAATGGTTTAAAATTAAATCTAAATGCTGAGAACTATTAAAAATTCTGTAGGACTTTTATTTATATGAATAATAAGTATTAAGTTACTTTTAGATGTAACAGCCAACGTACACTTAAAGTGCTTTAGTTTAAACAATAATACTGCCATATGCAGAAATAAAGCTAATCTTACTGAAATAATTAATCAAAAAAGGTTCATGCTTAAATGTTCTGGGAAATTTATGTAGCATATCAGAAACAAACTGACATAAGAGCAACATGTGAACAAATAATATCTATCTATAAATACGAAATCTATTGATAACAAACAGGTTTCATAAATACGTCCCAAAATGATGCTGTATATACTTCTAAAAAATTACAATTTCTAAACACTGTATAATAAAGCATTGCTAATGACTAAAGCACAACTATTCCAAGATCACTAAAGCATAACCATACCAAGAGCACTAAAGCACAACCATACCAAGATCACTTAAGAACAACCATACCAAGATCACTTAAGCACAACCATACCAAGAGCACTAAAGCACAACCATACCAAGATCACTTAAGAACAACCATACCAAGATCACTTAAGCACAACCATACCAAGATTACCAAAGCACAACCATACCAAAATCACTAAAGCACAACCATACAAAGATTACATAACCATAACCACACCAAGATGACTAAAGCCCATCTATACCAAGATCACTTAAGCACAACCATACAAAGATCACTTAAACACAACCATATCAAGATCACTACAGCATAATATAACTATATTAAGATCACTAAAGCATAACCATACCATGATCACTAAAACATAACCAAACCAAGATCACTAAAACACAACCATACCAAGATCACTAAAGAACAACCACACCAAGATCACTAAAGCATAACCATACCAAGATCACTAAAGCACAACCATACCATGATCACTAAAGCATAACTATACTAAGATCACTAAAGCCAACCATACCAAGATCACAAAAGCACATCCATACCAAGATTACCAAAACACAACCATACCAAGATCACTAAAGCACAACCATACCAAAATCACTAAAGCACAACTATACCAAAATCACTAAAGCACAACCATACCAAAATCACTAAAGCACAACCATACCAAAATCACTAAAGCACAACCATACCAAAATCACTAAAGCACAACCATACCAAAATCACTAAAGCACAACCATACAAAGATTACATAACCATAACCACACCAAGATGACTAAAGCACATCTATACCAAGATCACTTAAGCACAACCATACAAAGATCACTTAAACACAACCATATCAAGATCACTACAGCATAATATAACTATATTAAGATCACTAAAGCATAACCATACCATGATCACTAAAACATAACCAAACCAAGATCACTAAAACACAACCATACCAAGATCACTAAAGAACAACCACACCAAGATCACTAAAGCATAACCATACCAAGATCACTAAAGCACAACCATACCATGATCACTAAAGCATAGCTATACTAAGATCACTAAAGCCAACCATACCAAGATCACAAAAGCACATCCATACCAAGATTACCAAAACACAACCATACCAAGATCACTAAAGCACAACCACACCAAGATCACTAAAGCACAACCATACCAAGATCACATAAGCACAACCATACCAAGATTACCAAAGCACAACCATACCAAGATCACTAAAGCATAAACATACCACGATCACTTAAGCACAACCATACCAATATTACCAAAGCACAACCATAAAGAGATCACTAAAGCATGATTATCATTCCAAGATTACAGCAGTCTAATAGGGCTTGACAGGACACAAAGAATCTGATATTATGACACTGGTCACTAGCAACATTAAAATGGAATCTCAGACAATCTTTGTGTAAATTGTCACAGAATTTACTGTTAATATTTCTCCCTTTGGACACAGAAATGATTGGTATATTAAATAAGTGACAAGTGTGCGAAATCATCTCCCTTTAGACAGACATATTTTTTACTCTCTGCCATGCTTTCTATATTTATAATTCCCTGGATCAGATTCTAACAGAAAACTTTTTAATGATCTTTCTTTTAAATGCTATCTTTTCTCAAGGAAATACATGCTTGTTTGATATTGTTTGATTTTAAATAAAAAAATTTTATGTTAATAAAAGCTTGTCAATCGTTTAATGATTTCATTATAATGTGTATTATATAGCACAGCTGAAAAATCTTGTTACATGAAGACTATATTATAATTTAAGAAAAAACTGTTATACACCTTAAATATCAAAGCAACATTGGTTTGTCACATTTCTATTACCCTAAGATTTGTTTTTTGAAGTTGACACTTGAGTCAGAATTGTATGGGTCTAATTCTGTTTTGTATGTTCACAGATTTCAAAAGATTTTCATGTTACTGAGATTGACATCCATGATAAGTAATGTTCACGTTGGAAATCATAATTAATTTTCATAAAATGCACTGCTACATGCAAAATATTCAAGATTATACAATAGTTCATGCATATAATTCAACCAGTTGTTAATGCATTCAAAACTTACTGCTTCAGAAAATTTTTTACGCATTGTTTAAAAAAAAATTTAATTAAGGCAAGACTCTATTATGAATCTATCACTGCAGAGATTAACAAAAAGCCGTACAGAAAAAATTTCCCCATGTTACACTATGATGCCAGCTATTTTCAAGTTCTTATTGGCATAACAAAAACTTTGTCAAGGACAATATAAAAGTCTCAGATAAGAAGCATTTTTATACTGGTTTATCAAGTCTATTTGTGGACCATTTTTATTTTAAAATTTAGGAAAAAAACCATAAACATTATGGAGACTTTATGGAAACTTTATTTGAGAATCATACAATACATTCATAAACAATACTGCATAAATCAGCTTTGCAGTTTCTTCTGATAGAGTGCTATGTTTAAGTCCTGTGTGGTTGGTCATTTTGAATTTCAGATCCTTACAAAAACAAGAACTATGTAGAGGACTATCCATTGAGCATAACATTATGACCAAATTTGGTTTTAATTGGCCCAGAGGTTTCAGACCTGACTGAAAAGTAAAAGCTGACCCAAGACATTGACAGACAGGGAGCCAAAATTTTTTTTTAAGAATGTTGATTAGCCAAGCATACCAAATAAATGCCGAACTGATGCAAAACTAATTTTACAGATCATTTTACTGACAAGAGAAGGAAAATAACAATTGTACAAGTAATATTATTTATGTCAAATAACATTTAGATTGGCTTTTTGTTTAAGGAGATAACAAAATTACCAGTCAAAAGCTGCCTTTAAAAAAATAAGTATATCACAATCAATGCATATACATGTTAGAACATAACAATTTTCTCTAAGAACAATTTTCTGCTCAGAGAACATCAACATATACAGAATTGTCTGTCCTTTTTGGAAGGGACAATGCAAAAAAAAAATTATGTAATGCATAAAAAGACGACCTGCTCATTAACTACATGTATGGTCAATGACAAAATCTTTTTAAAATTAAACTTACCTTTAAAGTTTCATACAATCTGATAATATTTGGATGTCTGAGTTGTCCCAGTATTCGAGCTTCCCTATGAAGATTCTGTTGAACATATTCCTCCTTTACTTTCCTTGTATCTATTATTTTAATAGCCACCTACATAAAAGTAATAAAATAAGATAACTGCAAGAAAATGCATACAATCTTGGCAATAAATATTTAAATATAAGTTACAAGAGCATGTAGTGATGTACGTTTGAGGCCTGGCCAGAACTACAACACCAAGCCGAGTTAGATACCTTCCATTGGACCAAGGTCATAAGAGGTGTAAGCATGATGACTGCAGGATAAACTAGATTTATATGCTGGTACATGTATATTGACTTTCTTGAAGTTGAAAATATCTCACCATGCATTCATTCAAGTATATACAATATTGAACAACACAAATGTAAATGTATCTTTGACAGCAGCTTAAATGCATTGACCATATATTTTTTTTGTGATATATAAAGCATACAACTTAATTTCCATTACGTTCTTCGTTGTGTTGCTATAGCATTTCTGAAGGAATTACATTTCCATTACTGCTTTACTATTAAATGATCCTATACATTCATGGTGCTTGCCATAAAGATATAATAATCCACATTTAACCATTGAAAAGCAAAAAACAAAGGTAAAAGATCAGGAATCTGACAGTAAAGGAAGAAATCTGGAATCTGACAGTAAAGGAAAATCTGACAATAAAGGAAGACCTCTGGAATCTGACAGTAAAGGAAGACCTCTGGAATTTGACAGTTAAGGAAGACCTCTGGAATGTGACAGTTAAGGAAGACCTCTGGAATGTGACAGTAAAGGAAGATCTCTGGAATCTGACAGTTAAGGAAAATCTCTGGAATCTGACAGTAAAGGAAGACCTCTGGAATCTGACATTAAAGGAAGATCTCTGGAATCTGACAGTAAAGGAAGATCTCTGGAAATTAACAGTAAAGGAAGACCTCTGGAATCTGACAGTAAAGGAAGACCTCTGGAACTCGACAGTAAAGGAAGACCTCTGCCTCTGGAATCTGACAGTACAGGAAGACATCTGGAATTTGACAGTAAAGGAAGACCTCTGGAATCTGACAGGAAAGGAAGACCTCTGGAATTTGACAGTAAAGGAAGACCTCTGGAATCTGACAGTAAAGGAAAATCTCTGGAATCTGACAGTTAAGGAAGACCTCTGGAATCTGACAGGAAAGGAAGACCTCTGGAATCTGACAGTAAAGGAAGATCTCTGGAATCTGACAGTTAAGGAAGATCTCTGGAATCTGACAGTTAAGGAAGATATTTGGAATCTGACAGTAAAAGAAGACCTCTGGAATTTCACAGTAAAGGAAGAACTCTGGAATCTGACAGTAAAGGAAAACCTCTGGAATCTGACAGTAAAGGAAGACCTCTGGAATTTGACAGTAAAGGAAGACCTCTGGAATCTGACAGTAAAGGAAGACCTCTGGATAATGACAGTTCAGGAAGACCTTGGGAATCTGACAGTAAAGAAAGACCTCTGGAATCTGACAGTAAAGGAAGATCTCTGGAATCTGACAGGAAAGGAAGACCTCTGGAATCTGACAGTTAAGGAAGATCTCTGGAATCTGACAGTTAAGGAAGATATCTGGAATCTGACAGTAAAAGAAGACCTCTGGAATTTCACAGTAAAGGAAGAACTCTGGAATCTGACAGTAAAGGAAGACCTCTGGAATTTGACAGTTAAGGAAGACCTCTGGAATCTGACAGTAAAGGAAGACCTCTGGAATTTCACAGTAAAGGAAGAACTCTGGAATCTGACAGTAAAGGAAGACCTCTGGAATTTGACAGTAAAGGAAGACCTCTGGAATCTGACAGTAAAGGAAGACCTCTGGAATTTGACAGTTAAGGAAGACCTCGGGAATCTGACAGTAAAGAAAGACCTCTGGAATCTGACAGTAAAGGAAGATCTCTGGAATCTGACAGTAAAGGAAGACCTCTGGAATCTGACAGTTAAGGAAGATCTCTGGAATCTGACAGTTAATGAAGATCTCTGGAATCTGACAGTTAAGGAAGATCTCTGGAATCTGACAGTTAAGGAAGATATCTGGAATCTGACAGTAAAAGAAAACCTCTGGAATTTCACAATAAAGGAAGAACTCTGGAATCTGACAGTAAAGGAAAACCTCTGGAATCTGACAGTAAAGGAAGACCTCTGGAATTTGACAGTAAAGGAAGACCTCTGGAATCTGACAGTAAAGAAAGACCTCTGGAATCTGACAGTAAAGGAAGACCTCTGGAATATGACAGGAAAGGAAGACCTCTGGAATCTGACAGTAAAGGAAGATCTCTGGAATCTGACAGTTAAGGAAGATCTCTGGAATCTGACAGTAAAGGAAGACCTCTTGAATTTGACAGTTAAGGAAGATCTCTGGAATCTGACCTGACAGTAAAGGAAAATCTGACAATAAAGGAATACCTCTGGAATCTGACAGTAAAGGAAGATCTATGGAATCTGACAGTAAAGGAAGATCTCTGGAATCTGACAGTAAAGGAAGACCTCTGGAATCTGACAGTGAAGGAAGATCTCTGGAATCTGACAGTTAAGAAGATCTCTGGAATTGACAGGAAAGGACGATATCTGGAATCTGTCAGTAAAGGAAGACCTCTTGAATTTGACAGTTAAGGAAGATCTCTGGAATCTGACCTGACAGTTAAGGAAAATCTGACAATAAAGGAATACCTCTGGAATTTGACAGTAAAGGAAGATCTATGGAATCTGACAGTAAAGGAAGATCTCTGGAATCTGACAGTAAAGGAAGACCTCTGGAATCCGACAGTTAAGGAAGATCTCTGGAATCAGACAGTTAAGAAGATCTCTGGAATTGACAGGAAAGGACAATCTCTGGAATATGACAGTAATAGGAAGACTTCTGTAATCTGACAATAAAGGAAGACCTCTGGAATCTGACAGTTAAGGAAGACCTCTGGAATCAGACAGTAAAGGAAATCTCTGGAATGTGACAGTAAAGGAAGATCTCTGAAATGTGACAGTTAAGGAAGATCTCTGGAATCTGACAGTAAAGGAAGAACTCTGGAATCTGATAGTTAAGGAAGACCTCTGGAATTGACAGTAAAGGAAGACCTCTGGAATCTGACAGTAAAGGAATATCTCTGGAATGTGACAGTTAAGGAAGATCTCTGGAATCTGACAGTAAAGGAAGAACTCTGGAATCTGATAGTTAAGGAAGACCTCTGGAATTGACAGTAAAGGAAGACTTCTGGAATTGACAGTAAAGGAAGACCTCTGGAATCTGACAGGAAAGGAAGACTCTGGAATCTGACAGTAAAGAAAGACCTCTGGAATTGACAGGAAAGGAAGATCTCTAGAATATGACAGTAAATGAAGACTTCTGGAATCTGACAATAGAAATATTAACAAATAAATTAGAACAATCTTCTACAACAAATTTTTCAAAGTTTTCTATCTGTATATCATAGATTCTGAATTGGTCAAAAGATATCAAGAAATAATGGCAATAGGCAGACTGAAATTTCATGTAATCACTTACTCCACAGAGAATAAAAATATTAAAATGTTTGATTTTCTATATTAAATACATGCACTTTATTCAATAGCTAGAATCACTGAACCAAACCAGTTGATTAATGAAAATCATTGAAATTCTATCAGTAAACACATCCTATGAATCCTATTTTTCTCCGAACAATAATTCTCAATAATAATGACAGATATTAAGCAAACACTGGAAGACTAAGTATACAAATCATATTTTATCATTTCTCTGTACTGAATATAGACATTGTTCATTACAAAAAAGTCTTAAAAGTTCCAAATCATTTGGGACAGAGGAGTCTATCAGTTATATCAATAAATGTAACGTATATTGATTTAAGTGGCGACAAAATAAGTTTCCATAGAAATCCAGCAACTGAAACCAAGCTAAACACCTCCAACCACAGTATTAATTCCAATAAAACTGTTTCACTTAAATCTAATAAATGCTATAAATCTGATTAGAATAATTCATATTCTAACCAAATTTATATCATTTACTAGTTGTACTAAGTATAGATACAAGTTAGTCCCCCTAATTTCATTGGATACTAAAAGTTAAAAACAGGTCTGGTTTGGACAAAACTATTTCAATTTTAATGACATGTGTAGGACACATGCTAAACACAACAAATGTAAAACCAAGTCTAGACACAGAAAAATGTCTCGCCTGCATGTGACATCAGTAACAAAAATAAGATCACTTCATGAGCAACATGTAAAATAGTATTAAATAGTAAATATTATATCTAAGACATGTTTAATAGGAAACTGACCTAATCCAAAAATATTAATGTGGTTACTGGACCATGAAATTTAGGTCACGGTCAAGTAACAGACTGTAAAGTACCTCTCATCAGCAACCTTTATACCAAATATTGTCATCCTACCAAGCATTGTTACTGAGGAACTGACTTAATCAATTAACTGGACTGTGAAATTGAGATCAAGGAAAGGTGACAGACGAGACTGGCAAGTACATGTAAGCTACCACTGAACAAATGTGGTTGACCTTTGCCTAAAACTTACAAAGATAGAAAGCAAACTGTCTATGCTGCTGCCACCGGAATCCCACATATACTAGTAAGTCTTGCCTCTTGTTACTATTGTCAAAGGCAAGGCAATGTGGTTCACACATTATTGTGTACTAGAGGAACTACATGCAAATGTATTGAGAAACTTGGGGAATAATTTGTTTTATTAAATTCTAGCATGCATAAGTTGAGTGTGTGATAAAATAATTTAAGGTAAACTAAATGTCAAAAATCTTTAATTAGTGGTTACATAATGTAAATTTATCATCAGCCAATTAAACAAACTGAACAAAAAATAAACTAGTAAAAAATTATTGAACCTCTCTAGGTTCAATCAACAAACATGTCAATGACCTCACAATTAAAGATAAATTATAATTAACTGGATAATCTCAATAAAAAATGAGAAAAACCATAAGGGGAGCAATAGTGTAACAATTTTGATAAAACTTTTGCATAATAATTAAATCAAAATAACCTACTTTTATTGCTTTAGTTTAAAAGAGGAGCAGGCAGAAATGAACAGCACAAGTGTTTAACTTACTGTGCAAATAAAAACTGATTTCTTTAATGGATTTCCCTAATTCAGGAAATGTATCCCAAATGATGATGGAAAAGTTGTCGGAAAAGCTTCACTTATCAACTGGATGGTATCTAATGTTAAATATTGAACAAGCGTCAAAATAAACATTGACAGATGCTACGTGTGTCATAAGTTCTAGAAAGGAGAAGGAAGCAAGAATAGTTTTCAATATCAAGGTGTAAGCCGTTGAAAGCCAACCATGCAGGCAAATCTAGTGTTGTAACCCAATTGTAAGAAGTAAAATTTCTGTAAAAAAAAATTACAGGACTAGGAATATAAAATCTTGAAAAAAATCCATATTATGAGGAGTTTACAGACTGTATGGATGCAAAGAGGTGAAAATGATTTAAAAAACACCTTGTTATGGCATACACACATGTGTATTTTATGCAAAGATTGTTTGTATGAATGGTGTTTAACGCCATTTTCAGCAATCTTTATATGATGTATTTTCAAGAATCTTTAAAAGGTTCAAGTTTTTAAAAAAGCATTATAACAATTAATTCACCAAATTCTTTCTGATAAATTTTTCAGACATTTTTTTTTTGTCAAGCAACTGATACACAAGTTAGTATGAAAACAATAGGGGTCTCCAATCTCCATATTAATTTTTTGTTAAAAACTAGCAAAACCCTATTTTTGGACCAAGTTTCTTCACTTGTTAAACAGTTTGCCTACTTTTGTGTCTCTAATTTCAAAATAATGAAAACTGAAAGGAGATGTATTTAAATGTAAAGGGGAAAGGCTGTGACAATCCATATCATATTCTGATAGAAATTTCATTCTTTGACATTTTGCAACAGAACTTTTATAAACATCATGATTATCTATGTTATATGTACAAAACAAAAAATCCCTCAAGATTTATCAAGCATTGTTACACCTGATTTCCATAGCAAAGAATTCAATTATTACTTTTGTAATGGCCATCTATTGGTATGGTCACAAAACTATCCGTACAAGAGACGTGAATTATAAATGAAATGAGACAGTGTAATTACACGAGGACTTGTATTGTTGTTAATCTATATTTAATGTTACATAGGGGAATCCAAGCATAGTTCTTGTACTTACAAACCAGACGACATTTCCATTTTTGTCTTGTCTTAATCCAGTCTAATGTGTATAATCTATAAATGTAAAGATTTAATATTTCTGATACTGCCTTTACAATTTTCATGATAAACTGCAAGTTCTCAGGAGATAGGTGCGCAACACAAAGTGCCTCGACCCTGAAATATTTGATTCATATGCCAAAGAAGTGTGGAAGCTGTGATCCATTCTATCAAAATTGGCTCTCATAGAAAGAGACATGAGTCACTGAACTATTTTCACTTTTTACTTTCCAAAAGAAAGAATTTTGTTTATACACAAATTGAAAAAACTCATCAATACAAAACGATAAATCAAAGGTTTAAAAATTTTCAAAATTCTGAAAAACATAACTACAGCCAATTAGGATAACCTGAGGATAGCCTGGAATTCAAAACTTCTATTCAAACCACAATTCTATCAAATCTTTTAGTCTTTAAGGATATAATTTGTTCAGACTTGAATCAACACCATAAATGGTAAATAATACAGCATTAGGTTGGACTAACAGTCAAAAACACTGCTCTATAAGGAAATAATATTTTCAGATGTCAACCAACATTAAAATACTGTTAAAAAAACACAACATTTTTCAACGTGAACTAGTAGTAATAATCAAGAATGCTGTTGTACAAGGACTTAGACCAATAATAAGAAATAACATATTAATTCAGACTTGGACCAATAATAAGAAATAACATATTCAGACTTGGAGCAATGATAAGAAAAAACATATTCAGACTTGGACCAATGATAAGAAAAAACATATTCAGACTTGGAGTAATGATAAGAAAAAACATATTCAGACTTGGAGCAATGATAAGAAAAAACATATTCAGACTTGGAGCAAAAATAATAAAACATTTTCAAACTTGGACATCTAACTGTCATGTATGCTGTTATATAAAATATGGCATTTTCAGACTTGGACCAATAATAAGAATGTTGTTATATAAGGATATAGCACTCGAACGGTCTAGACTTTGGTAAATAACAACATTTCTAGCCTTGGACATTTCTGCCCATGACAGCATGAAATAACCAGTTTCTTTTTGATTAAATCAATGATTTGGAACATTATTTTCATATTGATGTAATTTTCTAAATGATATATTCCCATCATCAAAAATGGACAGTGGAAAAAAGGACAAGAATAAGATTTGTTTATTGGGAAAAAAATTATCTGTTGAAAATATTCTTCCATCCAGATGCTCTATTCTCATAGCTTGAAATAAGATCCATCTACTAATCATTGAGGGTACATTTACCATACAGATATATGTAAATAATTGTTTTTTAAACTACTTTTAAACCAATAATTTTTCATGTTACCTCATCGATATAATTGTGCTGGACATAAATGCATACAGTGTATGTCTGTGTCAAAGTCTTATTATACTAGTACATGCATGTTGTTTTCAGAAAAAAGGACAACATTTTTAGCATCTTACTAGTAAATACTGCAGGATCAAATCAATACATGTATATGTAAATTGTAAGAAAAAACTGCTTTAGATTTGTCTTGAATTGGAAACAGATGAGAAAGGTCATACAAATAAATTTCATATTAGTTCCATGTCTGCATTTCGGTAATACATGTACATGTTATGTATATTTCTGTCATCAATAAATATATCAGTATCAATTAGTTATGACCATACTGAACAGAAACTTACTCTTAATACATGTATGTATAAATATGAAGTACATTTAATAGTGTAATATGGGCTCTGCCTACGGCACACTTGCTACAACCAAGGAAAATAAGCAGTCTTATCAAAAGTTTTGGGAATATAAAGAATATATAGTTTTAAATATTTGTTATAAATTGTAATACATGTACAAGTACTACAAAAATGTTTGCCGCTATAAAAATATTCATGATATAACATTATTATCATGTTGAGTGGGTGGCCGCGTGGTCAAGGTTGTAGGTCTAATATTGATCACATGGTTTGTCAACAATGTGATTGTGGGTTTGATTCTCACTGCAGGCAGGGTGTACTCGACTCCAATCTTAATTGACCAGGATTGCCAGTTTTCCCACCGCAGGTCGGAGGTTTTCTCCGGGTATTCCTGCTTCCTCCCCCAATAAAAACTAGACTCCATGATATAGCTGAAAAATTTCTGAAAGTGGCATTAAACACCATCAAACAAACAAACAAACATGTTGAGTGAAGTCTGGTATAATGAAGCCATGTAAACTTCCAGAGATCAGAAAACTGTAGGAGGAGTTGATAACACAAAATAGATACCCTATTTTCCTTGACCACCCAACTTTGCACTTCATGCAACCTGGCCAATTAAATGGTACAGAATATTATTATACTTCATTTAAAAAATTGTGTATTGAAAACTAATATTAGCAATACATGTAATTCTTTCAATGAGAACTATTTCCCAGATAATATTTATGTGGACTATTGCCCGAGTTTTAGTTCCTTTATCACATTTCATGCGGTTTTTTCCATATTTGGAGATGAAGCCACTACCTGCAGAAATTTATTGAAATTTTAGTGATTACTTTTCATGCAGTTTCTATTAAATTCATGATCACTTTATCTTAGACTATCATCTTAATTATCCTATTCCAAAATTTTTTCATTGTTTGAATGGTGAATGGTGTTTAATACCACTTTCAGCAATTTTTCAGCTATATCATAGCATCCAGTTTTCATTGGGGAAGAATTTGTTTTCAGTAGAAAAAATGGCAACCCTTGTCAATTAAGATTAAAGTGAAGGGCACCATGCACGCAGTGAGACTCGAACCAGCAACCTCAGTGTTGACAGCCAATGTGATCAACATTAGACGAACTACCTTAACGAGGCTCCTATTCAGTATAATGAAATAGTTGTTAAAAGTACACCTCTGGAAACAACAATTTTATTTGTCTTTTAACACTGTACCTTTTTCTCCACTGCTGCTTTTGGGAAATAGATGATGCTATTGTACTGTTAATATCCACACAATACAATGATGTCATTGAGACAGAAAGACGACGGTGATGTCAATATCAACACAATGTTTGCCAGTCAACTCAAATTTCAATTTTGAAAAAAAAATCACAATCAGAATTAAATAAGCCTGTTTCAATAACAAGATCAATATATTAATGCTAAAACAGTTTAATATTAAATCCTTTTAGTTGTGTTTTTATTGATTGAATGTGATTCCTAATTAAATGCAGTGTCATTCATCTGTTTTAATAAATGAATTGGAAGCAGTCCAGTTCAAACACTTGCAGCAAATCAACGTGATGCAATATTTTGTTTGCTTAAGATAATTTATAAACTACAGAATTAAATTGTATTTTAATTAAATGCGAATTAATTAATTAGATAATCCAAGATATTAGGATATCAGAAAGCAATAGTTTACAGGTTTTTATGCAATTGTAATACACTAAGAAAAACGCAATGTCCCTTGCTAGGCTCAAACATGGAAAATCCCACATCAGCAAGCCACTACTTTACCATCTGACCATTACCATTACACTCTTTTCCATAAAAAAAATCTCAGTTTTTGTTTCAAGCCAGTAAAATTCCTAAATCACTAGCCTTTTGATATTTGTAATATGTACAGAAGACTAACAATGTGGAACACCTAAATGGATGTTGAGCAATCTACATGTTGGCTACAAAGAACAAAGTGACAGATCATGTGCATGTCAAACTAGTTCCAGCTTTATTAACTAACTTTACATGTAATACAATTAATCTTTACTAGATATCAGTAAGATGGTATCCATCTCTATTGTTCCTGTTGACCTTGAGGTCAAAGTTCAAGGTCAAAGGTATTTAACCATGATATGCTACATATTGCCTTGATATTATCTACCCACATACCAAATGTCAAAAGCCAACATTAAAAGACAAAAAAGTTATAGGCCAGACACTATTTTAGACTGACAGACTGATCACTACACTGCATCTGCCGCAAAGTCGTGACACCCTAATAATTTCTAATATCAATGTAAATCAATTTTTACTTGTTCAAACTAAAACATAAACTGATTCCAACTGATCTTAGTGTGTTCATATCATTTGTTTTGATTTTTCTACCAGGACTGATTATAATCTTTGAGCAAGTACATTATAATTGACCAGCTGCTTGTGGGTTTTTTATGGCTTCTGTACAATGCTCACTAACTGATACTCTTATTTTCACGATGGCAAGTCCATGACTGTCTGTTGGAAACCTCAATATCATGATCCAATTGTACAAAAAAAAATCAGGTGCACAATGGCTCTATGTGACAAAGATTCTGTGAAAGTTTTAAATTTCATATTCCATGCAGTGGTATATGAGGAGTTATAGATTAAAGATGGATATCCCCAAGTGTAGCAAACCCCATTACCATATACTCCCCACTTGAAAAAGTGGAAGGGAGAATAGTAATAAACTAATAAAATGTAATAAAAAAATGTAAAAAGTAATTTTTTATTGTTTTATTCCTCATCATTAAATTATCAAAATAAAGAGTTTTGTGGTACCGATTTTTTCAAAGGGAGATAATTCAACAGTAAGAGTTTATAGACACAAATGAAAATAATATTGGAAATATGATATTAGTGACCCCATGTTTTTTTCTTATTTTATCAAAGTTTGGATGAAATAAAATCATGCAAGTAAATATAAAAAATGTCTATCATATAATTTTATTTAAATTGACATAACAATAATAATTTTCTCCTATTAAGTTCATGTCAAAATGTGTTAAACAATATTAATATTTTATGTGTTAAACAATATTAATATTTTAAGTGTTATTGCAACCTGAAATCTGAGCGGTC
Organism: Limnoperna fortunei; assembly: GCA_944474755.1. Taxonomy (NCBI): domain Eukaryota; kingdom Metazoa; phylum Mollusca; class Bivalvia; order Mytilida; family Modiolidae; genus Limnoperna; species Limnoperna fortunei. The sequence goes on from OX104111.1 coordinate 88,334,161, forward strand.
AAATTAAATGTATAAACCCAAATTATACCATATAACTTGCATTGGTTACGTGCACTATTCTTACACCATAAAAATTCAAATAGTTCTATGACTTAGTTGCTGTTTTTAACGTGAAAATTGTCAAGATTTATAGTTTATATTAAATTTTTAAGAATATTTCAAATTTCTAAACAGGATATAATATGGTTTGGTTCTGTTTACACCATTCATAACCATAATACGCCCATTTAGAAACCTGTTTAGAAATTTGAAGTATTCGTTAAATGGCAAATAATCATCACATAAGCATTAATTTTTTTTCATGAAATTTTTCAGAAATATCAAATCTATCATAACTTTGAACCAAGATCTACATGTACCTAAAATATAATTTATTGTAAAAATATGCAGGTTTTTGAAGATACATGTACAAGTATTGAATTTCATTAAAATATCTTAATATTATACTTATATTTCATATTGCATAATGAGTTACCTACATTATTACCCAGGTGTACGGACATTGTACCACGGAAAAGTAAATGTGTAAAAATTTACATGTGTAAAAGGCTAAAAATCAGTTCTTATGTAATCAGAAGTGAGCTAAATTGCAACATCACCCCAATTTCTCACAAGAAACAATGTTTTTCATGCAGAAAATGCCCCTTTTACCAGGTAGGGGATGGTACCTCAGAATAACCAGGTTTAATAAGTTTTCAATTTGTTTTACATTGTTTTTGCTTCTTTTGGTATTTTGGAAACTCATGACATGTTACCATGACATCAAGTTCCAATTTCATCCCGACAATTTGTGAGTCAGTGTGAATGAAAGTCATCTGCAGTGTTTAAAAACAGAAGTAAACGACATCTAAACATTTCTTTGTGGAATAACATACACAGGTACTGTAAAACATACCTTAGAAACACACCAACAACATACCCTGTAACATTTAGCGACGCATCAGAAGGCATTAGTAACAAATTATAAAGTAATTTTCAACTCTCACGAGATATGAAACCTTTTTATATTACGATTCCCTACAGATTAATTCTCAAGCAGTTCAACGGCACCCGGCACCCGCTTGTGTTCCTTTATGACCTTAACAGATGTCAGGGGTGAAATAAATTTGGCAACATCAGAGTTACCTCAACATAATTAATAAGAATGTGTTAACAATGATAAATCATTATCAGAAATGTTGGTTTTTTATACTGCCTATTTCTATTACATTACGTAGGGTATGATATGACAGGCATATTCATTCTGGAATACGATAAAAGGGCATACTATCAAACATAAGAGAAAGAGCATTAGTCAATAATGTTTCTATCTGTTTCTGATTAGTTATGCCTACTAGTAGTACTTTTTTGAATGATTGTCAAGGTCAGTTCTTTTTTACTTTGTTTTAGCCAATTGTTTTTTAGTTAGTTGTTGGTTACTTACAAATTGTAGCTTCAGTTATGCATGTACTACAAGTCTGTTATGTCATTGAGTTAAAGCTGTTATAATTTGGGATTTTTCTATACTAGTATGTGCCAGACCACATGAACTGACAAGCCAATTCTGCCACAGGCCAGGCAGTCAAAAATACAGGTGTTTAGCAAAAATGTGTTTGGTCGGATCTATAGATTTTCAACTTTCTAGAAATCTGTTAAATTGTAGAAAAGTAAGTGTTTCTTGCAGGTTATAATATTATGTGAAATATTTACATTTGTGACAGTAAATTATAAAATTTATGTCTGCAACTTATTAAATATATTAAAATATTGTACTATCTTTTCAAAATTAGTGATTATGAGTTTTAAAAAAAGAGGGAGGTGGGATTTAATTTTTTTTAAATAAGAATTTCATCTGCACTGGCAAATGTGGGATCATTTTTTGACAGTAGAAATTTCTACCTTACATCTGTTTTACTAGCAGGTATAGGCACTGTATGTACACCTTTTTCAAACAAGTTGATGAACTTAAATATTGGTAGGACCACGCTCCAGATTTTCATCTGTCAATAAGATTTCACTATGAGATTTTAAGTCAAATAGTTTGTTCACTGCTTAAATTCTATATTTAATAAGTTTGTCAGTAACAACAAACATATTTATCTTGAATAAAAAAAAATAAAACAGTTCTGCACCTCGATTGTTTAAAAAGAGATGAATCAATGATGTATTATCTTTATATGCCCCCCCCCCCCCAAATAACCACACAATAAGTCAAATTTGATGGATAAAACCAGAGACAGTCTATACTAAGTATAGTATAAACTGTCACTGATAAAACTAAAAGCATTGAATTGAGAAAATATCATTTTACATACTTTAAATGTTAAACTTGGGATAATTCTTGTTTTTTTTTTTATGTCACTAATGTCCAACTACTCAGCTGCATTGTAAAGATCATCAGGGATTTATAAAGTATGACAGAACTAGACTGCTGTAAGATCAACTCAAAACAGTACATTACTTAATAAGTTTCAGGAAAAAAATAGTAGTGTCTTCTCCTCTGAAGTTTACATACCTTTTACCTACCTTATGTATCCTGTGGCCGTCCCGGGGACAAAACGATTATAGTATAGGGGATGAATTGTCCCGGAATGGATAGACTATATATGTCTTTGTGTCATCTTACCATACATAAAAAAAACTTACTAATGAACAAACTATGCATCAGTCTTAGAAAAACGTTTTTTAAATACATCAGCTGCAATCATGATAATAAACAAGATTTCCATAACTGTTACAGTTACTATGGATAATCACAATAAAAATATAATAACAGTTGGGGCTAAAATTAATTAAAAATCGACGTTCAACAAATATGCACAGTGTACCATGTCAAAAGTTATTTGAGCGGTGCAATTTAAATCTCACCTTACAACCTGTTACGCTATGCGTGGCCAATTCCACTTTGGCAAATGTGCCCTTTCCAAGTGTTTGGCCGTCCATGACATAGCGGCCGATACATTGAATTTTCTTTCCCATTGCTCATTAATGAATATATATATTCCATTTCTTCGAATATATCTCCATCTTCTGTAAATTGGTCAAATAAAAATGCCATATAGCACCACCTGTACTGGCATTGGTTTCAGGAATCGGTTTGTTAAACTTTCGACCTTTACATCAGACCGGAACCAAAACAGGTATTGATAAAAGTCAGATTTCAATCATATGAAGTTAGTAGATAAAAAATTCCAATTATAAAGAATAAACATTTATTCAGTTATCCAATTCCGATGGTGCAACAGACGATAAACTGTTGATATTCTCACGTGTTATTCACTTGTTTAATCGTAATAAAAAAATCTAGTTCTGCAGGAATGTCGTAAAATCAATCAATTTCATCAAAATCTATTTCTTATACATTTGAATATCACTTTTGATTGCAATATTTTCGAGAAAACACCATATGTAGTCAATAATTTGTAACACCCTAAAGCTTCCTGCGTCAACCATTTTGCATCCCAAGAATAACGTACGTCATGTGACTCCGTAATTCATGAAAATTTCATTCCAAAACATTGGATATGATAATTGCTGGGCTGGTGAAGCATAACCATGACAACGTGCTGCCAATATAGTAATAGTTCGATTTTCTGAAACCTTTTATAGATATTACCGCTATTTACCTGTATAGCAGACGATACTGCTGATGCTGACCAAAGAGAGACTACTTTGGATTACATCAAGATTGGAATTTCCAAATGGAACAATATAAACAAGATTCAGTGTCATCATTAAGCACATACACGCGTACAGTTTACATTGTCGTTTAAGAAATAAAGTTGGCATAAGTGACTAACTCGTATATTAAAAAACGCTTTTGAGACTAGTTGCAGTTCTTTCTGCAATACACATGATTAGCAGTTATTTAATGTTTTACCAGGCAATAGATCAGAATATTTTTCCCCATGTTAAACGATAAACTCAATCGGAACATGACAATCAACTTAATGCTCTATCGCCCGGAGCCAACGAATGGGGGCAATAGACCACTTTAGGTGATCTAAGTAGCAACTGGAAACAATATTCAAATCTATTGCCTGATAAGTCATTATACTTAATACACCTCTAATTCAAGTTGGGGGCCTCGGTGGCGTAGTGGTTGAGGCAGTTCCTCTATAATTGATCACGTGGTCTGTCAACACTGAGGTCGACTACAATCTTAATTGACAAGGATTGCCAGTTTTCCTACCGAAGATTGGGGTTTTTCTCCGGGTACTCCGGCTTCCTCCCCACACGCGTCAAGGGTGATTTGACTGTCGAAATTGAGTTGTGTTTAATACGCATTAACGAAGCCAATGAAATTAATATTAAAATAAAATAGTGAAAAATGTGATCGCTTTTGTCATTTTTGAAAACAATATGCAAGCGTATCGGGGTTTGAAGTCCATGTACCCATATTTAAAAAGCTGAATATGCTATTACAACATTACCGAAAATATTATCCCCCAACCTTGGGCAGATTACACTCAAGTTAAACTTATGTCAAACTGAAAACAGTTGTCGTTGATGATATAGATATCTCTAACCAATACCGGGCACTTGTTTTCACTCGAAAGTCGCTGAGAGCGAGATATGTTGCTTTCCGACGGCGGCGGTGTTAACAGATGACATTTCACTTTGTATCTCTGTAAGCATAAGCCATATAAGTCCATCAAATTTCATATCTAGTTGTAGCTCATATGAAGAGTTCTTGTCAGTCAATCACATGTCACCTGACATTAACCTCAATTTCACGTACAAATTTTTTTATTAGTTCAGTATTATCCTTATTGGTATATTATTAGTTGCTGATGAATAGTAAATCGCAGTCTGGCAGGTGTCACCTAACCTTGACCTAAATATTACGGTCGACTACTTCTTGTGTTTTGCCTCATTAACCTTGGTATAGTATACGATTATAAGATATGGTACATAGGTTGCTGATGAATAATACATGACAAACTAGAAGGTGTCTCCTGACCTTAACCTTGATTTTACGGTCCAGTGACTACGTTAAGTTTTTTATTAGGTCAGACTGTTCTTCATTGACATTGCCTGACAAGATGATATGAGTTAGTAGATCATTTTGTTGCTCATCAACATTACGTTACATTCTGCATCAGAATTATGTAAGAAAAGGGAATCCAAGATTCCAAAGAGTCAAAGACAGACAAAACTATAGTCATGAAGGCGATCATACAATTTTCTAAGTGATTACTTCCCCTTGTGAATCCCTGGTTAAGTAGCTTTTCCTCCAGCAGACACAATCGAAGATCTGAAAATACAGGATCTTGAGTTCCTGATAAATGGAGAGATGTATATTCCACATGCAGGTGCTGCTGAAATATTTTCACTCAGATATAGAAAATTAACACTAGGAACATTAAAATCATCCCTTTTGTGGTAAATTTTGGTTCTCAACCGACTTTCATTGTCATTTTCTATATGTTGGTCAAGGAATGATACGGACCTATACCTGTCTGTGGTTTTCTTATTTTCAAGTTCAGAGGGGGAGATGCAATCCATAGTGACCGACTTTTGTATTGTTAAATCAAAGAACGTCATCTATATAGCGGAGCATTGAAGGAATGGCTAATCTTTTTACCTGTCTCAAACATATAGAAGAACAATGCAGCAAAAGGGGGAGTACAGTTGGTATCTCTTTTAATGCCGACGATCTGTTGAAAAACACAACATAGATATAGCATGATGACAATATGTTGCTCTCAAGTTTATTTTTTACTATTGATGCGAAACATTTTTCCACTGACATTTGTTATTGTGTTACTGGTTTATATATTTTAGGTTTTTTTATTTTCTGTGTTTATCGTCTTTGTCTGAGGTTGTAAGAATGTTCACACAATACATTTATCTCATTTTGGAAGTGGCACTAAAGCTGCTTTCGAATCTAATTGAAGTGGTGTAAACTCAAAATCTTGATCACGAATAAAACAAATGCAAATAAAAACCGTGCTTGACACTAAAACCACTGACAACAACACCGCGTCATACTATTAAGAAATCTCACACCAAAACCACCGACAACACCGCGTCATACTATTCAGAAATCTCACACCAAAACCACCGACAACAACACCGCGTCATACTATTCAGAAATCTCACACTAAAACCACTGACAACAACACAACGTCATACTATTAAGAAATCTCACACTAAAACCACCGACAACAACACCGCGTCATACTATTAAGAAATCTCACACTAAAACCACCGACAACAACACCGCGTCATACTATTCAGAAATCTCACACTAAAACCACTGACAACAACACAACGTCATACTATTAAGAAATCTCACACTCAAACCACTGACAACAACACCGCGTCATACTATTCAGAAATCTCGCACTAAAACCACTGACAACAACACCGCGTCGTACTATTCAGAAATCTCGCACTAAAACCACTGACACAACACCGCGTCGTACTATTCAGAAATCTCACACTAAAACCACTGACAACAACACCGCGTCATACTATTCAGAAATCTCGCACTAAAACCACTGACAACAACACCGCGTCATACTATTCAGAAATCTCGCACTAAAACCACTGACAACAACACCGCGTCATACTATTAAGAAATCTCACACTAAAACCCCTGACAACAACACCGCGTCATACTATTAAGAAATCTCACACTAAAACCACTGACAACAACACCGCGTCATACTATTAAGAAATCTCACACTAAAACCTCTGAAAACAACACCGCGTCATACTATTAAGAAATCTCACACTAAAACCACTGACAACAACACCGCGTCATACTATTCAGAAATCTCAGATTAAACTCTCTTATAGTTTAAGATTGTTTTCTTGTTTGAAGGTAACACCACAACCTGCAATTCTTTTCAGCTATATCACGGTGAGTTTTTTTTCTTCTTATTTTAAACCCTTGGGTACCTGGTAAAACTCCTGTTGGCAGGAGAAATTCCAGTGCGCTAGTCGAGAACACCATGCCAGCAATAAAAGGATCGAACCCGCATTCTCAGTAATGCAGGCACGTGATCAATAGTACATTATCCACTCGACTACCGAGGCACACACCTGTAAGATTTGAATAAATTAAGAACTAATGATTGTTTATCAATATATGACATGCCTACCCGAATACAAATTCGCCATTTTGTCGTGCATTGTGATAATTTCTGTTTTTGTGTGTGAGTGTGTTTTTTTCCATGCGGCAAACCGCTTGACAGCAGGAATTGTGATATTGTACACATTCAAATCAGATAATGCAGAAATGGTCAGGATGTAATTTTCATAATATTGGTTATTAGTGCTAATTAGTAATTCCTTTCAAAATGTAAACGTTACACCATAGACACGATGTATGTTAAATAAAGTGATGAATCCAGAAATGAAATCATGCAAACAAATCTCTGACAGCTTCGGAAAATTTCCGGAAAGTAAACGTTTAAATAAGTGTATAAGTTTCTGACCAGAAAAATTCATAGGTTCCAGTTTTATCCTATTATGGCTGCTATCTTTCCACCGGGCTCTAACTCTTTTAACTTCCTCAATAAAATGAAAAATTGCTTTGCTTGTCAATCAATCAATCGAACTCTTTTAAACATTTGCAATGTTGATTCACTAGGACTTACAACACACACTGTTTATAACAAGAGTCAGAAATATAACAGCAAAGACCAATTTGACATTTGTTTGACAAAAACCTTTTTAGCAGGTATCTTTACTACATATATAATCTACTTGATTTACTAGTAATATGAAGAAAAACCTTCCAAGCCTATCCGATGTCCACTCCACGGCGGTGGTAAAAATTTGTCGAAAATTATACGATAAATGGAGGACATCTTGGACTATCTATCAGAGAATTTTATTGCGGAAATTTTGCAGTGTACTGCTATTTTATCTACATTATGCGTAGCGGTCACGGTCTTTAAGATTCAGAGTTGTTAAACTTAAAACGTGGCAAAAATAGCTGAATCTGGCATATACTAGTTATCAATTTAGTCTTACACACGAAGCAGCTGCACAAATCCACGAGGACCTGTGCAGCTGCTTCGCATTTCATAGATAAATGTCTTTATGTTAACAAACTATGTATTTCTGTTGGGTCCCAAACATATAAATTTAGTACAATCCGACCAAATAATGTATGAAGAACAGTATCACTGCAGTCTGTCCAATGGTTTTATTTAACGAATATGTCATCTTAAATGGACGCAGGACGCAATTTTCAAACAGAACAAGGTAGGTCTATCCAAACTTAATTTGGTTAAAACTGTCGTTGTTTGTTGTCAGAAAGGGACTAAAGTACAGATAATGCAAAACTGGGTGAAAAGGAAGATGATTTTTAAAGGAGGCAGTCTGTAGTCGTTCGACCGAATACAAGTGATGTGATCGTTGAACCAAATTTGATTCCAACTGGATCTCTACACAGAAGTTTAAAAGTAAGACGAATAAAAACGTTAATGGATAAAAGATTAACGTAAAACGATGAATTATTCAAAAGTACTTATTAATATATTTCACCTCAAAATAAAGTAGTATAAATCCGCTAAAATGTCTGTTTAAACTAGTCTTAACTCATATGTTTCTTTCAAGAAAGCCAGGTCTGACTGAACTCTTTTGCAAGGACATTATGTTGGTCAAGATGACGAAGTAATTCTTTAAACAGCAACAACCGTCATTTAATACATTTATAGTTCTGTAGTAGGCCAAGCAGCACATCTACCAATAGGTATTATTGGCTAAAACATCATAGCTGGCAAGTTGATTGTCGGTTTGTTATTAGTGGACGCTACTTACCATAATGATCAAGAGCATAGCAGTACACTGTACTGTTCATATCATTTTTGTTCGGTATTTTGTTATATCCTTCATCCGTAACCTTCACATAATTTTATTGTGAATGAAATTGTGAATGATATTAGCTGAATGCGTTTGGATGACGTTGGTTCCGGTAGTTTACCTTTATACATGTACCTAGTGTCTGATCGTGGATTGTTATAGCTGCTTCCAATACTTACGTTATATTGCTAAGCGTCATCTGCTATCTTCCATTGTGAAAGCTGTAAAATCACTTCTTCCATTTTTTGTAAAATAAGCATTACATTAATTAAAATGAATTAAATGTTGATATCTGTCTTACTTATTGCATGAAGATAATTTTCAAATAAATATCCACCCAAACAAAAATTTAATACATGCAAGGACTATATATATGCTATTGCAAATATCAGAAAAAAAATAATAACGCTATTATTATTATTTATTATTATTATTATTATACTCGGCTTCGTGCTATCATAAAATATGCAGGTCCTTTGGTGTAAAACTCTATTCAAACAAACAAAACATCAATTTCGCCCAGTTGGTCAGTTTAAAAAAAATATCTACTTGTCAAATCCCTTGGTTGTTTAAATTTGTCAATAGTATTAAAAACTTTAGAAAACAGCAGGAAGTGGACGTTTGCCTACCAGGTTTTTGCACTAAAATTCTTACTCTTTTGTTAAGAAATCGGCTTTTCAAAATAGGAAAGTTCCGTCACGAGCTATGATCAAACTTTTGTCCAAAGGTGTCGGAAAACACAATGAAGACAACACTAATCATGTTATTTATAAAGGTAAACATATTATGTATCGGCGTTTACTTTGAAATTTGATTTGAATGACTAGTCAAATTACTACATAAAAGGTCAATCGGATGTTGTTTTACTCCTAAAAGAGAACAAATGTACAAAATACCCAAAGGGTCTGATTTGTTATGTACTTTTCTTAACAATCAACATAAACTGTGAAAACTTCGTATTTAAATGATTTCTATACCCCTTCACTATATTTGCAAAAATACTTAAAACTACTGGCGACATTGTTCACAGAATCACGCACACAAAACCCATCATAATATATTGACAAAATGAACAAAACTGTAACTCCGATATAATTGTCCGATCCTGTTTTTACACTAGCGTGTCGATTGATATATGCCCTTATGACACTCATTGTATAGATACAAGTCTTGAAGAAACAATAGAAGCGCAAAGTTTCTGTTTTCCACGGCCAGAATTCTCTCTGTATTAACTAAACCAGCATAAATACGTCCGTGCCCTACTGTGACTAACGTTTACTCCTGGACATGTAATATTGTAATATTGTTATTGAAAAATTTCAAAAGAATGAAATAAATATGACGTCTGAATTTTTCTACTTTTGAACACAGTCTACGCTACGCTAATATTAAGTCACAAGGGCTCGACGCAAATTTCCATTGTACCAGTCTATTTAGCTAGAAACCGTAGAGGGCCCCCAATTTTTTATATGGTGAGCCCGCTGCATGAACCCTTTTTCAGATCACAGGGCCATATCATCTATGCTGCTTCGTTCGCCCCCTCCCTCAATCCGTCACTGGGAGACCGTGATGCCTCGCTACATTAGTGTTCCCTAACTTCAATGGTTTTTGCAACAAACTTATAACATTACGTGCACAGTATTAGTACGTTATAACAACACTATAGTGAAATCATGAACATATACTTCAAGGTAAATAGAGTTATCCCCCTTATAGTGTAAGCGTCAGATCTACATGTAGAATTTGTACATGTTAACGACGGGATTATAAATCCACGTATAAATGTACCATGTTAAAGCTACAATAAACTGTTTATATTGTATATAAAACCACGCAATAGGGATATTATCGGATAGTCCTACTTTGAACTTCCTGTCTTTTTATATATGATAAAGCAATTTCACATAGGTATTTCAACTAAAGTAAATATTTAAAAATCGTTTGGGTCATTGAATAGTGTATTGGAACAAACATCCTTGACATGGGTGATTCAGCATAGCGGGAAGCTATTGTTGGAGAAAAGCGCGGGTGTTTTTGTAGGTAAACCGCATTATTAACACCGCAGTTTCCTATCCTCAAATGTGACTATCTATATTTGAAGATCGGTTCAATGAGTACGTTAAAAATCGTTTTGAAAAAGATACAGAAAAGATGTACTATAAAAGACAATTTTGCTTGTATATCGCAAAAATAAGAATAAAATCTTCACTACTTTCTAAATACATTCTCCTTCCAACTTAAATTATTCAATTTGCCCGAATAGTTACTATGTGTTTTGTTATGCCAGTACATTGTACTATATGCTGGTAAACATGGATACTTCTGTATATTTTTATAACATTTTTGTTTTAAATACATAAGTTGTTTAACGTTGTACCGGTGTCCATAAAATATTAAATTGTCTGCTAAACACGTAATAAATCCACATAACAGATAAGTATATTAAATTTAGTAATGACCAGTGGGCCTTATTTTCAGAACAATCAACAACAGCTCAACCGTTGTCATTTTCTGACATTTTAACTGCTAATCCTCGTGTTGTTGGTAAAGATAATTACCTAATTGATCAACCATAATAAGTTAGTAAAGAGTTGTAAAATAAGTTCCACAGATGGCTTGACACAACGCGCTTGAAGTGACATGACCCCTGTTGAGTCCCCCACTGGGTATACCTTCTCCCTGAACGCTAATACAAGTGTCATGGTCGCAACAGCTAATATGTACGTAATCGCCTTTACCTCCTAAACATATATCGATATTTTTATCTAAAATTGATAACTTGTCTGATCCTACTTTCCCTCCGGTTATCTGAAGTTAACAACCTAGCTATTTGCTTTTCCTTCGTATATTTGTTTATTTTTCACATCCATTTCCGTGCATCACTGCAACACATCTTCCTTTGGCGTCAAAGTTTCTAGCTTCGTGTTTGTGCTGTGCTCCCAGATTCAAGCTGCACCTTAAGGAATCTAACTTTATTCAATATGTGTTGTTTTTGTTTTTTTTTAATTATCTCGAATAACAAGTATTTGTTTGTGAAATTGTGACTGTTTCTGTTATTTTCTCCAGTTTTAGTGTATGACATCAATACGTTAACTAATCAATGAACAGGTTATCAGTTTAAGTACATTAAACATATTAGTTCGTTGAACCGCCAAAATAAAACTTGTATGTTGACATGTACCTGTAGACTGTTCTCATTAAAGCTCCCGTGTTTATGTTTTATTTTCTCTCTTTGGTTTGTTTTTCTACAGTGGCATAACGATTAGTTTTTTTGTTTGTTTGAATGCTTTTTAATGTAGCGTCAAGTTTTTACTGAGGCGGAAGAAACAGGAGCACCAGAGAAAACCCCCCTACCTTCGGTCAGAAAACTGGCAATCCTGTCATAATCAAGAACGTGTTATCAATTGAAAGATATTCGAGATTGTCAAGAATTCTCACATTGCCTGAAAATCCATTCAAAGGAGGATTCATAATTTCCTAATTTCCAATTAATTTTGCTGTGCAATACAAAACCAAGGAATCGGTGACAAGATAAACATTTAGACTAGAGTCTGCTTTTGTTTGGTCACAGTTTTCACATGAAAATTTACATCGAAACCTTCAGTTTGGCGAAGGATTTAGATGGCCTAAATAAGAATAGCAGTCTTGGTGTTTATAGTGGATAAATTCATCACCATGTCAAGTTAATCAACCATTTCAATAGCTGAAAAATACAACCAACAGCCACTTAATTGTTACTCCCAAAAACCTGTCGAGAAAAACAATAATTGTTTACGAGCTTCCGTTCTTTTATATTCTGACATGTGATTGTACCTACACATGTATATATGTTTGCATGTTGGATCTGCAGACCGTGTCGAGCAGAGGGCTGAATTATGAATATATTTCGAAAATGACAGCTGATGATTGACAATAAAGGAGGAGCTTACAAAATGTAAACAATCATGTCTAGGTAAGCGTGTTGTGTGCTATAAATAAACAAGTCAATATGTGTATTAGAAATTGTTGTATTTTTTCTACAACATAACATGAAAAATGACATACAAATAACGAATTTGCGAATGTCATTATGTACAATATTGGCCATCGATACCAAATTATTTTAATCGTTGGTAATGCGTATCAAATATATAATATGTAAAAACAATTGAGAAACATTTATATAATAATAACAAATAAGTCACTTTTATATAGCACAAATAAATACCTCTTTCTATAAACATCCCATATCTCGTACTTTGTACAAAAAACTTTCTAAATGCATCGATCCCTCAAAAATACTTCACTGGCTTTATCAGATTTGAGAAAAAAAGCGTATAAAAATTTGTTCAAACGCATAATTGAGGTGGAGCAAAATCTCATTTCTTTCTTCATTGCAAAAATTTACATAAATGGAAGCTTCAACACATCTGATTGAAAATATATATTTACAAATTTGAGTCCCTGCAATTTCATGGAATAAAAATGGGCGAATTTTAATGAGTGATGAAATAATATGAGAAGAACCAAGTTAAAAGAATAAACTATCTATACCTGGGTTAAACAGCTACTACATTTAATCCAATTTTGTGAATTTAGAATGCCTGAATTTGATATGCATAGACAACTATATAATGCGGTTATATATGATTTCACACCACTTATTTACATTTTCACAACTCGTATTTTCAAAAAATGAATATAAATGATATAATTCAAACACACTAAATCTTACATTGGTCCTCGGTATTCTCTCGACAGAAGTTCCTCCCTTAAAAATTCATCATTTCACAAAGTATTTTGCACATCGTCCCGTTCGTTATAAAGCACTGTACACTAATGAGCAGCAATCGATCCTAGGACACCTATGTCTAACCATTCGCTCTCAAGTCCGATCATTTCTGATACTTCGGGTGTGGAATAGTCAGGGAATTCAAAATGCGATCCGTTACTCGATGTGGAAGATGCACTACTTGAGACAACGTTGTTGTTCTGAATATCACCGAAATTCGAAAAGTCAGTGTCGGCTAGTTTACTCAAGTCCAAGTTTCCTAGTTCCATTTGCCAATTTGTCGGCAATTGTAACACATCCGTAAGATTGTCCAAATCGGCGAGCGACGATCCATCTCCCTGAGGTACGTTGTTGTTGTTAATTTGATTTATAATGTAATGAGTTTGTGGTCCTTTGGAAGGTTCTTCCTGAGGCGAGGCGGCTGGGGTGTCGTAGATTTCTTCGGGATAAAAGCTGGTTGATTCTGGTGTCGGTGGGGAATAAATGCTGGGACTGGACGGTACTTTAGCGGGTGGTGTAAGTTGACAAGACGATACTGGAACATTGCGACTTGCCTTAATACTGTCTTTAAATTTTTTGTCAATTGTTAGCCTGAGCTTTATTCGACTATGAGAGTTATTGTCAATTTCAAATTCATTTTGAATAAAGTTCTTGGCAGCAATTTTCTGTTTATTTCTGTCACTACGACTTTTCGTTAAAGAAGACTTAGAAATCTTACCGGAGTCAGTTTTTGTGACAGGCTTTGCCTTCTTCCTTGGACGGTATTTATAGTCCGGATATTCTTGCATGTGTAACAAGCGAAGTCGCTCAGCTTCCTCGATATAAGGCTGGCGATCGGCATCGTTCAGTTGTTTCCAACGTTTACCAAGTCTTTTGGAGATCTCGGCATTGTGCATGTCAGGAGACACTTCAGCAATCCTTCTCCTTTCGATTTGAGACCAGACCATGAAAGCGTTCATTGGTCTTTTAACATGGTTTGAAGCCTTTTTGCACTGAGTTGCATCTGAGTATGGTGTATGAGTGTTTGGGTCAATCATCTGCGACCCAAATATTGACGTAGTTCCAGAAATATTCTGAGGCACCATGTTTTAATAAATAATATCACAAAAATATATCACTTAAAATATCCTTAATAAATTATAAATCCAGTTTAACGTGAAAGCCTTCTTACGAAGGACTTGCACAAAATTTATGACAATATATTTTCTCTGAACACTTTTCAAATTCTGAATTCTAAACGTTAGCGCCTCACTTTTTATGCCACGCCGTTTCAATGCTATCCAATCAAATTCAATATTCAATTAATAAGCCCCGCCTCTAAAAAGAGGTGTGTCTTCTTTTTCACACCATGTGCTTATCTAGACCTACGATAAAATAATATTGATTAAAGATATTTTTAGTTTACACAACAATTAACAAATACATCTCACTATACCAAATAATTATTATCTTATGAAACAATAACAGAAAACATGTCATTAAAGATTTAAAAAAAATATATTAACTTGTAAAAGCGTAAAATGGATTTTATCTAAATGTTTCCTACCTTCTATCGGCAAATTTGTGACAAAATCCTGTGATAGCTTTTACTCGTTAAGAAGTCTAAGACGGAAGCTTTATATTTAAACGAATAAAAATGTGTCGGTATATGTTTATATTCCTGACAGGAAAAAATACTTCTGAATACCGAAATATATCGAGAGGTTTGAACAGAAAATTTTAATAATATCTTTAATGTAATTTTAAAAATGCATACGTGAGATATTTAATGCAAAAGACCTTCCTCTGGGAATAGTTTTACGCTCAACCGAATTACAGTTTATCTGAGTTATCACTAGAAAACTAACATCTTGCGGGCCAAATCAAAACCTTGGTATGACTCATAGAACAAGAAAAATGAAGTGAGAAGTCGCAGATATTTGTGTAAAAATTTTAGTTTAAGGCATCGGTCTGTTTCATCAACGTTTAAGATAATGAATCGGTTTTAGTAACAACAAAAAAATTTGGCGCAGCCTAGGTATTATACATAAGAATCAATTAGGATTCAAGTTGACAGAAGATCGTGGGAAAAGACTAGGGATAAACTTATAACTATGGAGGCAACATCATCCCCAGGCAAATTAAGGCACGCGACCTCATCTAATTTGCATTTGAAAGAGCACACGCAACGCATTCTGCCGCACGTGTCTATTTAAATTGAAAAGCGTTTTGAACGAATGAAATGTCATTTTCTATCCATAAAATTAAAATCATGTGATTGTATCAATTAAAAATTAGGTCACGTGGTAGTGGGTTTTATTTGTAAAGCAAATAAGTTGTTTTCATATCGGTTATAATAACACATAGATCTTAATAAGAAAATAAAAGAAGTAAAGAAAACTTTAGCTCGACAGATGGTAAAGTTTTCGTGGGAATGAATAGAAAGAACCTAATAACAAAAAGCTTCAGAGCATATACGAGAGATTTTTAACACGTTTTGGACATCTATAATAGTGTTTTGATTTTATTTAACTTTCAAAACTTTTTAATACTAAATGAAAAATTTTAATGGGTTAAAGAAAACTTTCAGGTTGGACCATTTTATGACGTCATCGACAGGTGCACGACAAGTGTCAATTTACAGAGTGATCCACAGAGGCACGCGACAGCCGACAGCTGTGAAAAACAATGACCAATCAGAACAAGTATCGCGACAGGACAGATTTATCGAATTTAAAAAAAATAAATAAATCAGTCCTTTTGATATCTGAATGTTATCGTGTGCCCCTGAAGTTCAGATGAAAAAATAATTGATAACAGGTAATGCTATCTGTTCAAATTTTGCAGACTTATAATACCCTTAAGTAAACAAAAATCACAAACTAGGCGTATACAAGCTTAATTAATAACGTTATTATGTTCTGATAATACATGTACTAGTTTCAATAATCCACCCAAGTCATGGGATCTGAGTCTACGTTCGCTCCCATCGTGAAACATAAACTCTTAGCACTTGTTAAATGTTCAACACAGTAGGAATTAAAATCTTTCGGTTACAAATTTAAAAAATGCCCAAATTAAGGCTTCACTGATTTTGTATTTCAAATCTCGGCAGTGAACCCAGTTTTGGGTTTGTTTCAGGATCAGCAATCCGTATCACAGAAAGAGAAATAGAACCAGAGATATGCACATGTATAATTCTGAAATTTCTCTATTGACACGACTAGGAGTGAAGCATGCTTAGTGGACTTATTTTGGGGAGAAATTTTTGGGGAGAAATTTAACATATTCGTGATAAGTTTTATGTCCAGCTCTTAGATAGCATTTTTTGTTTTTTTCCTTTTTTTTTATTACAGCTTAAAAGCAATAGTGTTCTAAAACTTCAAACAAACTAACGAAACGCATGAGCGAGCTAACGGTAGTGCGAACGGACCACGCGACATAATTAATTCTGTTCATATAATGATAATGACCCGTTCACCAGGTAACGGGATTGTTATATTTTCATAACTGCCAAAAACACCTGGCTTTTAAACATTCTTGACGTAAAACAAACACGAAGGGGGTTCAATTTTGGCTAATTTGTCTTACCCGCCATCTGTCGCTACTTTGAATTTGACGACAGTTTTTAGCGAAAATGTGTAAATGTTAAAAACCAGATGTCGGGTGGGCTTTTGATGTATAATGTATAGGTAATTCTCATTTAGTGTTAACTTATGAATATTTAATAGAAATTTATACAAGTAAATGACTTTTATTGCCTCAGTAACTATATATAAATTCTGAAATTTAAAACTGATTGACCAAATGTTACTAGTATATATAGCCGTAAAAGATATTCTTGAAATATAACAAGATCAAACATATTGCGTCTAATCAGTATAACGTCACCCATAACATTTTTGTTACATGATAAACAAATGTTTCTTTAAAAATGTTGATTTTTTTAAACATCGACTAGTGTAGAGTTTACCATATAAGTCTTTATAGTCCACTTAAACAAAACCTTCATGAGTAGGTGATCTGTATCTTTTCAAACTGACCGTGTTGCGTACATCGAACGAACAGACAATGAACTGCAGAACATTTAGAACTCGTTCATTGTAATCGATTTCTCATTTGAGATACCGTGTTCAATACTAGAATGTCAGAATATTGATATTCCAACAACCACTTAAACAGACGATATAATAGTACAAGTATGGATTTTTGGATCACTGACTCTTAGAACACGATTCGTTCGCTGAACGGAACGACTTATCGATACCATCATGTGTGACGCTAGCAAACTGTTTTTTATGACTTCATCATGGAAGCGACTTTGGTGCTTGTTACATGATAACGTATAAGCCATATATTTTAGAATGTTAAAGACATGTACTTCGTTTTCTTACTCCAGTTTTGAAACCTTATTTTTGTACTGTTTCCATAACCTACTCTTTTTCGACAGTAATTTTACACAAGTAACAGAAAATTTTCATATGAAAAGCGGAATTTAGAATTAGTTATTGATTAAATTTGAAGAACTCTTTTAGTGCACATGCACTGAGTCAGATTAGGTGACATACACTTGAGTATTTCAGCACTTCATATCTACATGTAGGATTCGAACGTGTACCATACATTGCAATGATCAAGCAAGCCGCACTAACTGAATATCAAAGGGAAAAACAGTATTATACACCAACATCCTTTCTCAAATAAAACAACAATTTTCTTGTTAATATCCTCATTTGACCTTTGATATTTTTCCTTAGATACTGGAAGTTTATTTGCAGTTTTTCAATATGGTCGGTTTCCAGCTGTGTGCACTTTTCATCAGAGACACCAGTAAACGTTCGTTTCCTTCCTCCATATGTTAAGCATTAAACATCAAGTACATTTTCTCGTTTTGCTGATGTTTATCAACATTTTTGTCATCTGATATTTAATTTGAAAAAGTAAATTTTTGCTGTCGACAGCATGAATTCGCGTGCCATCTGCTGTTTTGTACCAGTTTAGGGTATATCAGACAGGAAGAGGAACGTTGAAGGTGTCGCTTCAAGTACATGATGGATATACCTCAGAAGGGACGGGCAGATGCAGCAACTCGTGGCAACAACTTACTTGAAGTAACCTCGAAATTTTGTAGTCAATCACAGACAATTCTCAGATATAATGTATACTTTGACTGATTATACCAAAAAATACAAGTAAATAAAGCGCAATATTTTTCAAGGATAGCAGAATTAAAATGCACAGAGGTCAGAAATGTAAGATTCCCCGCTCGGTCCTAGATCTGTTGAAATCTGTCGGCATATTTTGCAGACGGCACGCGACGTATAGTACGTGTCATTTGACCTTCGCAAGGAAATTACCAAATTTTTCGATGCTGATAAGAGAGAATCATGAAACTCATTATTTTGTAAGAAATGACTCTGAAAATTTGGTACTTGGCCTCAACAGCTGGTTTTGATATATTTTGTTGAAATAATGATCCCTCTTCTTCACTGACACAAGACGGTCCGCCGATTACTTTCCACTTATGAAATTACAGAACGACTCGATGTGGCAGACGTAAAGCCACGTGCAAAATTCACTTATTATCAATACATTTAAATTAACCGGGTAAAGTGAAAAAGATTGTTTTCCTTTTAAAAGTTGGACATTGTAACTTCAATTTGACACCTTAATTAAACAAATGCAATAAAACATCAAAAAATTTCTTATTGAATATAATGTTCGATGTGTTATATGCACATTTAACGCTAATTGTTTTTTGTTTGTAAAACTCAAATAGATATTTCTTTGGAAGAAGTCATTTACCGTCCTTGAACTTAAGTGACGCAATTTTTTAATTTGTGAATGGCCTAGAACCCACTTTGCAAAGGTTTCAAAACAAACTGTTATGTTGCTTGCTTGAAAATCAATGGCTTGGTAAGCAAATGCTGAGACAAGCAAACAACACAATTACATCAATTTGAAGAAAACTTAAATTACAATTTTCTTCCTGAAGCTACTGTTATTGAATAAGGACACCATTAGGAGACATACGAGTATATCAACAGGAAACTTTATTTAATTGTGGATGAGACTATGGAAATAGAGATTTATGTTAACTCTTCTGTAATCGAAATGCCAAAAGGTTCTGAATTTGTAATAGGAAAAAAATAAAAAATAAACAAGTATAATGTTTATCGTCTGTAACATTTTCCGAAGGCTATCGTGTATTTTCTATTTAACGGATCCCGATTGTAAACCTGTTAATCTTTAACATGACCGCCGATGGAATGGTTTAATAGCCCATGACGGGTATTATAATAATGGACACTGACCTATCGTTGGATTAATGCAAACCAGATAAATTGTCAATAAAAGTTAGAAATGATTAAAGAGAAGAAATAGAGACAGCCATTCATGGATATAAAAATCTTTCCTTTATTCATAACCCTTTGAC
This sequence comes from Limnoperna fortunei, assembly GCA_944474755.1. NCBI lineage: Eukaryota > Metazoa > Mollusca > Bivalvia > Mytilida > Modiolidae > Limnoperna > Limnoperna fortunei. Next base: position 88,354,149 of record OX104111.1, read on the forward strand.
CGTATGAGGAGAATTTGATTAACAAGACAGCTGCATGGTGAATTCGACTGGGGCATACCCGGACACCCTCAGTCCAATTAAGCTCAAACGAAGCATTTGCCATAATCGGTCATAATCATTAGCAGAAATCTTTTTAAGCCCAATCGACACGCACAGATTTTACGCTTTAGAAATTCATAATGGAAAGAGTAGATCGGGATAGAGCAGTCACCAGTAATATAATAACTAGCAGATAATTCACGCTTAAGTTGCAAAGTAAAATAATTTTATTATCTAATAGAATTTGTACGGCCTCCATGTCAAGCGTGATAATGAAAAAGAACAGATATACAAACTCAGAGTGCGCGTTGCCATTGCATTTCAACGATGCATTGAAATTGAAGCGTCATCATTTCTTATGGCTGCTGTCTTTCTCCCATAAACACAGCATGCATATATATAACAACCAAGTCTAAATTTCGATCACATCATTAAGATTCCCTGTTATTTCAACTAAACTCATGAATTATGTAAAACGAACTTGCTGCATATGATGCAAAATACGGAAGCATTTGTGTGTCCTAAAATGTTTGTTTGCTTAACGTCCAGCGAGCAAAATTTCAGATATATTCAGGACGAGAACAGTTTAACAAATATCAAATCTTACAGTTAAAGGCGGTGACAACAGGATCAAAATATTTTCTGCAACTGGAAAAGTATTGTATATGAATGGATTTGGGTAGAGAATTTAGCCTTGTATAACGGCTACAATGAGCCTACGCTGTCTCCATATCTATAATAAGGGTCTATCTCATGTAAAGAGCATATCTCATTCTACAAACACGTAACTAACTACGTTCAGGGCTTTGTTATTATGACTTGAGACACACGATAGACATAATTCTGTAAAGTATTTGCTCCAAACTTAGTACTTTGTCTTACACTTTTACAAATTATAACAATACTGCATCCATGCAGAGAATCAGCGATCAATGTAGAAAATAAGTTTGTCTTATACAATATGTGTACTAGATTATAAATGTCAGAAGTATGACGCAGTATATGACCTTTATTGTACAGTTATAAGCCAAACTAAAACGACTGTGATAAACAATAATGCGTTTTAAAATACAGAAAAGATTAAAAAAAAAATGAATACAAGATGTTAACAACATGTTAAAGTTATCATTGATAATTAGTAGTTGAAAACGGATTGGTAGAATAAGAAACTATAAATTTAAGATACCATTATGGGACGAAATTTACAGCCATATGGGAAAACTCATCAAGTAGGCCTCTAGTTGCAGATCCCATGAGGCACCGATGATATCGATTTGTACAACACCACTGACCTACATTGAAGATCTATTTCCATTTATTATCTAAATATATATCTATATGAAGGTTCGTTGCCCCAATGTAATTAGTTTAATACATGAGAGATACATAGATTTTCTCTTTCAAGCCGACATAATTCATGTAAGAGATTATGGGTTACGGTATACTTTTACATCTCTGCCAATTGAATAATAATAAATACCTATCGTGTAAGTATTTATTAACACCTGAAGCCAGTTTCAGTTTGACGAAACTGGCACGATTCCCAACCGGATACGTCAGGAGGTAAGTACACTGTTTTATAATTATTTTAGCAGGCAATAACCTACTGGACATAAGATTCAGAACATGTCCCGGAGTCGATTTAGGTTGTTGCCTACCCAGCGGTGCAGAATCGGCCATTACTAGAAGTGCAGTTTAATTATTTATTTTAATGCTGATAAATGCTTGTAGCTGCCAGACCAAGAGTTGACGCACCAAGCAGACCAGGAGGATTATGTGACCTCTGACCTCGGTCACATAACGTAGTGAAAGCGATATCTGTAATATTAACTAATTCCAATAAGAAGTCTACCAAATTAAATAAGATATTGCAACAGAAAGACGTCGGAAAAAACTTGGCAAGACATATTTTGTGATTCTTCTGTAGCTGATATGCAATACTGACAATCGTATTTACGCATTTGTAAAGTTCGTAATGGGGTTGTTTTTCCTTTTTCTCAAGTTAAACAATCACATCACCATATGTAGCTAGTATCGGGATTTATAGAACAAGTCAGAATTTATAAAGAACATTGTTAAAATATTGGTCAACCTGACAAACATTCCTCAGTTACAGAAAGGAATTAAAGCAGACATAGCCGGGTACTAAATCAATGATACTGCGCAGCAAACAAACAAAATATCGGATGTAGAACAAGCCATAATGTCGTCAACACTTCAGTCTTAGAAAACAGTACTGGTCATAGTTTAGCAATCTGCTAGCTAATACAATGGCAAAACTCTGCGGGCAATCTAAATAAGTAGTAAACTCGAAGTATTTAATAGATTGATTGATTAGTAAACGTCTACTAAGGAATATGTCATCTATATTCAGACAAGAAGTTTGCAAACAATAAATTAACAGGATTACTAAGTATTGAGAGATACAGAGATTGGTATGAACGGGGATTTTTATAGCGGCTACAGTGAGCATACAAAATTCTACAGCACTTCACCTACTTTGGATCTGCGACAAGGCTGTTCGTATTATAACCTGATATTCCCCTCCCCCAACGAGAGGGCCTCTCCTAGTCACCACCTTGCAAAGTTAGGTGGTTCTGTGGATTGAATCCCGGGAATCGCCCCCGTATCTTAAACAGTAAGCTTGGATCCATAATATAGGGCCGAAAGTAAAGTAAAACACAGTAATAAAACCATCAGAACTTGATGAACTGGTTTAGGAGTTATGTGTTTTATGACAGGATCTGCACTCTCCTCATTGTCTGATCTATAACAAAGGTCGCATGAGTAAAAAAACTTGATATATCCCCAGCCAGACGCATCGATTAAATATGCAATGAACTGAGCAAAACATTCGTGATAAAAAAGATGAAAAGTAATAAAATGGAAATAAAAACTTCAAATACACAAAGCTAATTACATTGCAATATACCGAAAATAAAATTTTGACGAATGAGATCATTCATATATGGTTGCCTTGTACTGTTTATTTGTTTTGATCTTGTCGCAGTTCCGGCTATAGTGTAGTACAACATTTCTTAGTATGATGCCATAACAAAATTAAAAGTATACTTCTATATAATGTCAAAGCTGATAAGTGTATGAAGCTCCGAGAATTGGGTCGCTCACTTTAAATTTATCACTATCGAAATAGGATGACATTGAATATTTCAACAGAAAACCAGTGAAATTAGCGTCTTATCGTGTCATATTTGTGTGTTTCAAAATAATAGTTGCTTCCTTATGCATATTTTTTATACAAACCACCTCTTCACTTTAAACGTGATAAAAAAATAACCCTTTTAACATTACTAGTATAGAAGATTTTGAAATTGTGCATTGCTTGTCTCGCTTGTGTGTCTGTGCATACCAAAGTAAATAATTGATGATTACTTGATTATCAGGACAAATTGGTTACCGGGTATTGACAAAAAATAAAATTCACGAGGGACATCACATACAACTAAATTCTTCCCATATCTAAAAATGGAACTTGCACACTTGTGCGATGTTTTAGCAAAACCGATGGACTTGAAAATTTCTGTCGAAAGCTAAAATATCTGTTGGTGTAGTTTACTGTAAGAGCATGTTTGATCAAAATATTTTAAATACAGGATAGCTTAATTTTTACAAAAATACTATCTGTAACTCACTATGGTTCTCGCTTATATCAAATGTCAGCTCAATATATCCAAGCGTTAACAAAAAAGTCCGAAATCTTGCGTGTGACGGACTGACTGACGGAAAGCAAACCTATAGTATCATTTGGCGATGCCGGTAGGTGACTAATAAAGGCGTAAGGAACCATGAAAATTTGAACTATCCATCACCTACTACTGAGAAATTTTAGCTAACATTATGAAAATGATATCAAGACTTTGCGTGCACTTTTCTCATATTTATAGAATAAATTCTGTTATAATAAATGAATGATATATCTGCTTGTACATTGTGGTACTAATAGCCACAAACAACAAACACAGTTTATATTCAACAAGCTGTAACGAACATGAATTGTTGTAATGACAATATATATTATGTATAGTTAACAAGACATGTTTCTGTCGTGACAATAGTTTTTGTATGATCAGACGACGAAATCAAGTTTAATGTATACCAACAGCATATGGACATTTATGTCTTTGAAATAACATATAGCATGCATGAACCTTAACCAACAGGAACGGGTGTATTGCGTCACACCTACAATTGGTTTGGGTTGGATGCGATGAAAATAAACTTGCACTTTCAGCAATTCTCAGCGACCAGTTGTGATTTGATGATCCGGATGGAACATGTGAAATAAGTGCATCAGTTTTCAAATTTTGAAAATTCGAACGGTTAAATTCATAGGTAGATGAAACGGCTTCTCGTGCTATATCTTATATTTGTGGCTGCACGAAAAATTTGTTTTTAAAAGAAAAATGCATAGCAAAAAAATCCTTGGATTGCTACCAACTGACCGTTTAGTTTTATAGCCGTTATTTTCGTTGAATAGAATTAAGTTTTTTTACAAGAGAGACAAACAGATAATGACTATTTTTCAGTAGTTAGTTTTGCAAGATGAATCGCAAAAAAAAATTACTGAAAATATGGCATTTTTACACTTCTCAACGAAATTCGAGACTGGCCTTGAATGACTGTGACATGACATGCACTGCCCAAGTTCAGACAACTAAAACATGAAACAGACGTCGCTAAAGGGAAATAAAAATTAATAACCTCCACAAATTTATTCTCATGCAATGAATTACAATATTTTTATCACTTTTGAAGAAAAACTGCATTAAAAACAAGGAAACCAGACAATTTTATGAGTATTAATTACTTAGGTGTTATTAATATAAATATGCATAGGTGTCTTTTGTCTTGTAAGGTGCAAATTTGGAAATTAATACACTCACATTTGCATAATCATTATAAATATCACAATAAAAAATACATTAAATTGCACAATGTCTGAAAACCACGAATTTGTTACCATTTCGTGAGCGTTCTTAAAATTTTTCACATGAACATCTTTATTGTGAACTCGTTGACTTTTTGTTGATGATTGTAATTCGTCAGTCAACTGACAGAAAATCAAAAATACAAAAAACCAGGGAAAAGGTGAAAATTGCAATAATTTGTTGTTTAACATAGATAATTTATCTCACTTAAATATTTGTAAATAAATCAAAGAAATCTGCATTTTGCAGCCAAATGTTTATACACCAAAGAAAATATATCTGTCTACCTGTCAAAAAAGAAGCAACAAAATTATATTTATAAAAATAAAATGTACGTCCCTATTAAACGCATATCAAAATATACTTCATAATTATACCTGGAACCGTACGGTATGCCCTTGAACTCTTGACGGGAGGTAGCGTTTACTTTTGAATTCCATGCATAAAGTCGATTAATTATTTTTCCCTGGTTGTTCTTTCCGGTACGTATGACGTCGCTGACCAATTGCTCAAATAACTCTTACTCTAAGTAAATTTTGTTAAATCATGCCCATTGAAGTAGTACTATTGATCCAAATATAATCTAGCCCTTAAATTACTGTATTGTGCTTGTGGAACAAGTTCGAGGAGAAAGCAAAGCTAGTACAAGTGAGCACAAAAAACCACTGGTTACTATATCCTAATCAGCCTAAAAATGCAGGTTTAGTCCCGACCAATGCGTTGGCATGGCTTGACAGGACTGAAAATAACTTTGATGGAGCTAGCTAATAACTGACTTTAACACAACCAACTTAGAAACAACACTGAAATATCTTTTGGATTGTCATTAACCACTAGATCAAAGGTAAAGGAGTTAATTGCCCGAAAACATAGTCTGGCGACTACATGGACATAACTGAACCTACGACCCGTCATTGCAATAATATTAATAATAATTTCTGTCCCAGGAAATGTCCAGCGGTTCTAAATAGACGTGGCCACACGTTGATAACGTTCACTGACCATAACAATTATTACTAAATATTAGTAAACATAATCCCGGGGCATCAACATTTGTGTCCTTAGATTGATCTATAAAATTATTTCTAGGTCAATTAAAAGGAAAATGACCTTCCACATATATTGAACATTAGTAAAACGAATGAATAAATCAACAATTTGTATAAAATTTATTTCTTTAGTTAAAGCCTTTTTTTTATCAAAAGACTATCATCTAGTCAATGATCTTAAAATGACTTCGTCACGTTTATGTAAAATGACAACGTCCTGGGGATATTGGGCGAGAGTCCAAATATATGGCAGTGGAAAACAAAAATATATAATTTACATTTAGTGAAATTTAAAGGAAATGAATGACGGATATTTCTTTCTGATTTAGCACACTATAATGGACACATAGGTCCGGTACTAGTTTTTTTTATGGTTTATTATTATTAGCAGAAACTTGTCTCAAATCAGCCCCGTAAAAATAATGTAGGGGGAGGACGAATTTACCAGCACATAGCTTTATGGAAACTATTGACGACACAAGCTGCTACCTACACATTTTCAGTTAAACCGGGTATATAAAGCTACATCGATGCTTCAAAAGCCATAAAACCTGGTTTAACCATGACTGCAGTTGCTATAATTTTGGTCGTTGGTTCTGGAGTTTGCCGGTTTCTTGCATTTTAATTTTAACAGTTTCCTTGGCGTTCGGTACTTTGTTATTACATTCGTATTGTCGTGTAGAAATGTTCATCAAACGCCGACTTTTTGTCCTTGGCCAGACGGGTATAATAGGTAAGCGCAGTACATGCTAATATTCTCACCACGTGTGGTCTCCATAGCTTTATTACGACTCTAAACAAATCGAGTCCACCTTGTTTATATTGAGTCTTATATGCCTAGTAATATTAGCGAATACGATAACTATCATTAAGTGTATAGAACTTGGTGATAAATATTTAGCAAATGTATCTAGCCTGCAGCAGTCTTCTTTGGAAGTGTATACAACAGAAAATTCACAGCAAATCTTGAAAAAAATGTTATAAACTAATTGATGTAAAAACCAAGATGCCACAAACATAGTTAAGTATGTATACAAATAACTGCATATCTTTTTCCTTCTGGCTAGGTACAACTGACAATTTGAGGGGCTCGATGTAAAGACGCCTAGCGTGAAGACCGCGAATGGCCTTCAGTGGGAAGGGGTTGTCAAAAGGCTAAATTCTCCATTCTACACAATTCTTCATACTTTTCCAGTGGCATTCTATCCAATTGGTCCAACCATTTTAAACAAATGACTGATGGTTGAAGTTATCCTTGTATTGTTTGGATATATCATGGAGTCCAGTTTGTATTTGGAGAAGAAGATATTCGCGTCCTGTATACAGCTGTAAAAATGCTTTTTGTGTGCTTAGCAACCATAAAATCTTAAGATTTTACATTGGGCCACTAGAATCTATGCAGTGGTCTTTTTACATTTCGGAATATCATTCACAAAGATTAAATACTCTTTACTATTGCCCTTCATACATAAAAACCACTTTATGATATGGCATTACTGTTGCAGTTTTAAGCAATGTCATTGAAGCTTGCCTGGGTTTATCTGAAATATTAATATAAACATAATAACTGCAGTACCTCAAACAGCTCTTCCATACCCCATGTTTTTATAGTTGACACTACATGGGATTAACTAAGTTTGGTACATTTCATTAAGGTAGCTAATTTTTGTGAGAAAATTTTTCTTCACAGCTGCTCCTAAATGTGTGTTTTCATAATTAAGTGCTATTTAACCTAAGACAACTGGATTTCTACCACATTCTTAATGGAATTTGGAAATTGAACATTCCCCCCACCATGATCATTAAGGCTTGTATACAGATATTCTTTCCATATGTATAATCTACTGTACTTGAACCGAAACATTCATTTTCTTGTTTGCTCGATTTTAAGACAATTTTATAGACATAAAATATTTGTAGTTGACCAGCTGATGATAAATAATTCATTATATTAAAATTTGACTTTGAAAATTATTAATTAAACAAATATCTTTATGAACAATACATAATTCATTCATATTATGTACAAGTGCTTCATAAGGAGGCTGTTGAAATCTGATTCATGCAGGAGGTATGCTAATTATTTCAAGATTTAATAGACTTGAAAAAAAAATCATAAAAAATTCTCTAAATCCAACCTCTGTTGAATATACTGTAATGTACAGTGACCTCTATTCCTTCTTGTTCAAAGAGGCTAGTGCATCGAGACACAAGTGCTATTAGCATCTGCAACTTTCTAATTTTTCTGGATAATTAAGTCCAAAATTCCCAAATTTGAATCAAACTTTTTTTAAAAGGTTTTCTATGATTGTACAGAATTATTTTGATTGGTAACAAACATGGATGGAACTAATGGTTCATATTTAAGTTAGGTAGTACAGAATTGGATATTTTCTTATTTCTAAAATATCTTATCTTATAAAACTCAGTATCTAGTTATTGGTATGTTACCCTGCAGTAATAAGTTTCCAGCTGTTCCATCACAGCAAGTTTTTATAGGAGAAAACTAGTATCCTTATCCTGACTTAATATAGCAGTTTCTATTTCATTAGAACTTAAAGATCTTTCCAAAAATATTAAGAAAATAAATTCTTGTTTTATAAATTGTACCATCATTTTATTTAGATTCATACACAAAGGCTTACCGCTGCTTAATATAATAATCATAACAACTTTAATATATGAATCAATTGATCTTCATCCTTTGCAGGTGATATTAAACACATTTAAAATGCTGACAACTAACCATGGGTTTAATATGACAATGAATTTTCAATTATATAATACTAAGTACATAGTTTTGCAATCATTGCCCGATATTTCTCCTGATACTGACGATATTTCTCCTTATATTGACGTAAATATATTTTTTTCTTCATTTCAGTGTTTTGTAGATCATTCAATGATGACATCTAACTTAGCAAAATTGTTAAAGTCGAGGATTTCATTGGCTTCCTGATGACGTCTGCTGCATCTTATTCTCTTCTGCTCTTTCACAGCTACTTATCAGAAGTAACGATTGTTTGATTAGGTCAATGACAAGGTACTGTAGATCTTCACCCTACAAGACAAGAAAAAAGATAATAGTCAGAAGATGCCAATTTTTCACATTCTTATGAATATAAAGCAATTAATGTGTTTTTTTTTATAAGAAAATGACTGCAATGCCAATGAACTGAAACAAATATTATGGTACCGAGATCAAATTAACAGGAATTTTCAGAATATACTATAATTTACCTACATGAAACCAGTAATCAAATTGGCTTTTGCAGAGGTGCAAAGGTTTAATTTCTGAAATACACCTGTTAAGTATTTAATGAAGAAGTAGCACAGTTGGTATTCAAGGTCACCATGCTAAGTACACCTGAACCAACAGGTAGCAGACTTCATCAATTACTTATCTATTTATATGTTTTTATGTATCATCTGCTTAATCATGATGTCTATTAAGATTAAACAGATCACAAATTTATTATGCTGATAAAAGTAAAATGTTACCAAGGTATATCATATTGTTTTTAGGATGTTCACCTAGGGTTCTGGCTTATTTAGAAGACCCAATGAAAAGTAAATACTGTTTCAAAAAAAAAACAAATTTACATTCAAAAGTATAAAAAATAAATAATCAGTTTAAAGTTTATCTATTTTATCTTGAATTGTGACTTTTTGACAAAAAACTTCAACTAATTTAATTAATAATAAAGTTTTGTCTTACAGGAAAATGGATTTAAGCAGACAAAATGCCTATAAATTTCAAACTGATAATAAATCAGGTATCAACAGGCAAAGAAAGACATAAAATTTGGTATGGGATACCTCCAGCTGAAGCTGAAGGAAGGTAATACCAGGTTAACCTCCATTGTTATAGTTGTCTTTATGGAGGATTTAACCAAACAAATGGGTCCCTAAAGGCAAATAAATTGGTAATCTCTCTAAACTGCTGCTTTGATAATACCTTTTTGATTTAAAAGGCCACAAAATCAAAATAAAACTTCTACTAAATCTCCCAAATGTACATTCATGAGTAGAAAGCATATTTTGTATACATTAGGTTTATAGCAATATATTTTAAGAAAGTGCAAGATACTATCACAAAAAAATTCTGACACAACTGTTAACAGCAAAGTTAAAGAAAAAAGTGAACAGCAAAGTTAAAGAAAAAACATTTTGTGGAAACACAAAAAATGGTTGGAAGAATGATGGTGAGTTTCACAAACCAATTATATGGTGGAGATTCCAGGAATACTGTATTTACAATGGATACCAATAATAATAATCCCTATAAGCAGAATACTTGGAGGACAGAACCAGCTAGTTAGTCTGGGGAAAGTTGCAGAAGAAAAATAATCTTTCTGTAAACTTGCAAAGTGTTGGTAGGATAAGAAGTTTAAGATGATCATGTATTTTTTTTCTTCGAATTCTCAGCTTAAAAGGAAGCCAAGTTTGTGTATTGTGCCAGCTTATCTAAGTTACAGTTGTACATAAGTTTTATTAACTGCATCAAAATCATATCAAAAGTCAGAAAGTTTTATTGTATCTGAAAACATGACTTTTATTTATCTGCAAGTAATAAAACCATAATGTCTTATCTGTGTAGATGTGTTTCATGCAAAAATGTAAAACCTTCCAACTTAATCCTTGTATCTATTAATATGTATCTTCAAATATCCAACAAAAGGGTATACTTTCTCTTGCCTCTTTGTTCTTATAAATTTTACACATAAATCTCACTAATAACCCAGAGAACAAAAGCCATAAGATCTTGTATTATTTTTCATATTTTTGTGAAATATTGCAACAGTGTGAAAGTCCTGTGAAATCAAACACTACCAGTCGTGTGCCAGGCCACCACTATCAGACAATAAGTTACAACATGTCATGCTGGAATTTCATGGCAAAAATTCTACAGAATGACTAATTTATTATACATTTAGATGCAATCAAATTATGCCAATATTGCAAATTTTGTTTCTATTACCTCAATTTTCTTCCAATAATAACTTTTTATGACTTACCTGATTTTCTAGACTAGTCATGACCTGACCTTGGTCTTCATACATCTGTTACTTGTTAAGGGCCTTATAGGATCATTTTGGTAGCATCTGCAAAAAACATTTATTTTATTGTCTAACCAACATTGTAATAAAAACATCTTTTTTAATATTTCATCACATGTGATATAAAGACAAATAAACTCATTGGAATGCAGAGGCAAGATGATGCCCCAGGACAATTTACCCTTATATTCCATAAAATAATACATATTAACAAAAAGACATATTAATTTATAATATACAAAGCTACTGGGATAGTCAAGCACTGTGGCCTGCTTCATCACTGAGATGGTAATTGAATGTAATAACAAAAAATACTGAACACCAAGAAACTGTCAAAATAGACAATCGGCAAATCAATGCCCAGAAACCTGCAAACTTTTAGAATCAACAAACAAAAATATAGCAACTACAGCAATGGTCCTGAATGGAACAGGCATTTCAAAAGAAATGGTGGGTAAAACCAGACTTTATGGCTTGCAAAACAAGTCGTTTTTTCTTGCAACCTTGGTTTAAAAGAAAAAATCACTGCATCCTGCCCTGAGTTATACTTATAGTCAAGCACTACAGCCTGTTAAATGGGTTTGTCCAAATGTGACCTGCTTACTGTCATTTTTTGTTTGTTTGTTTGAATGTTGTTTAATGCCACTTTCAGCAATTTTTCAGCTATATCATGGCGTCCAGTTTTTATTGGGGGAGAAAGCCAGAGTACACAGAGAAAACCGTCAACCTTCGGTAGGAAAACTAGCAATCTCTGTCAATTAAGATTAGAGTCGAGTACACCCTGCCCACAGTGAGCTTTCTGTCATGCACTGTAACCTCCTCAGTAGTATAATTAAGTACTGCAGCCTGGTCACTAAATCATTGGTTATGGCCCGATATCTTGTATTTAAGACATAAGAACAGTCAGAACTCTAATATCCTGTATTCTTGAAATAAGAACAGTCAGAACTCTAATATCCTGTATTCTTGAAATAAGACCAGTCAGAACTCTAATATCCTTTATTCCAGACATGAGAACAGTCAGAACCCTAATATCCTGTATTCTTGAAATAAGAACAGTCAGAACTCTAATATCCTGTATTCCAGACATAAGAACAGTCAGAACTCCTAATATCCTGTATTCCAGACATAAGAACAGTTAGAATCCTAATATCCTGTATTCAAGACATAAGAACAGTCAGAACCCTAATATCCTGTATTCCAGACATAAGAACAGTCAGAACCCTAATATCCTGTATTACAGACATAAGAACAGTCAGAACCCTAATATCCTGTATTCCAGACATAAGAACAGTCAGAACCCTAATATCCTGTATTCCAGACATAAGAACAGTTGGAATCCTAATATCCTGTATTCCAGACATAAGAACAGTCAGAACTCTAATATCATTTATTCCAGACATAAGAACAGTCAGAACCCTAATATCCTGTATTCCAGATATAAGAACAGTCAGAACCCTAATATCCTGTATTCCAGACATAAGAACAGTCAGAACCCTAATATCCTGTATTCCAGACATAAGAACAGTCAGAACCCTAATATCCTGTATTCCAGACATAAGAACAGTCAGAACCCTAATATCCTGTATTCCAGAGATAAGAACAGTCAGAACTCTAATATCCTGTATTCCAGACATAAGAACAGTTTGAATCCTAATATCCTGTATTCCAGACATAAGAACAGTCAGAACTCTAATATCCTGTATTCCAGACATAAGAACAGTCAGAACCCTAATATCCTGTATTCCAGACATAAGAACAGTCAGAACCCTAATATCCTGTATTCCAGACATAAGAACAGTCAAAACCCTAATATCCTGTATTCCAGACATAAGAACAGTCAGAACCCTAATATCCTGTATTCCAGACATAAGAACAGTCAGAACCCTAATATCCTGTATTCCAGACATAAGAACAGTCAGAACCCTAATATCCTGTATTCCAGACATAAGAACAGTCAGAACCCTAATATCCTGTATTCCAGACATAAGAACAGTCAGAACTCTAATATCCTTTATTCCAGACATAAGAACAGTCAGAACCCTAATATCCTGTATTCCAGACATAAGAACAGTCAGAACCCTAATATCCTGTATTCCAGACATAAGAACAGTCAGAACCCTGATATCATGTATTCCAGACATAAGAACAGTCAGAACCCTAATATCCTGTATTCCAGACATAAGAACAGTCAGAACTCTAATATCCTTTATTCCAGACATAAGAACAGTTATAATCCTAATATCATGTATTCCAGACATAAGAACAGTTAGAATCCTAATATCCTATATTCCAGACATAAGAACAGTTAGAATCCTAATATCCTATATTCCAGATATAAGAACAGTCAGAACTCTAATATCCTGTATTCCAGACATAAGAACAGTCAGAACCCTAATATCCTGTATTCCAGACATAAGAACAGTCAGAACTCTTATATCCTTTATTCCAGACATAAGAACAGTCAGAACCCTAATATCCTGTATTCCAGACATAAGAACAGTCAGAACCCTAATATCCTATATTCCAGATATAAGAACAGTCAGAACTCTAATATCCTGTATTCCAGACATAAGAACAGTCAGAACCCTAATATCCTGTATTCCAGACATAAGAACAGTCAGAACTCTTATATCCTTTATTCCAGACATAAGAACAGTCAGAACTCTTATATCCTTTATTCCAGACATAAGAACAGTCAGAACCCTAATATCCTGTATTCCAGACATAAGAACAGTCAGAACCCTAATATCCTATATTCCAGACATAAGAACAGTCAGAAACCTGATATCATGTATTCCAGACATAAGAACAGTCAGAACCCTAATATCCTGTATTCCAGACATAAGAACAGTCAGAACTCTAATATCCTTTATTCCAGACATAAGAACAGTTATAATCCTAATATCATGTATTCCAGACATAAGAACAGTTAGAATCCTAATATCCTATATTCCAGACATAAGAACAGTTAGAATCCTAATATACTGTATTCCAGACATAAGAACAGTCAGAACCCGGATATCCTGTATTCCAGACATAAGAACAGTCAGAACCCTGATATCCTGTATTCCAGACATAAGAACAGTCAGAACCAAAATATCCTTTATTCCAGACATTAGAACAGTCAGAACCAAAATATCCTTTATTCCAGACATAATAACAGTCAGAACGCTAATATCCTGTATTATCGCTATTTTGTAGTATTTCCTTTTGATCTTTTTGTGCGATATTATTCCATCTCTCTACTAGCTTGAGATGGGCCCATCTCAGCTCGCTGTCAAGACGTCATTAAGTAACACTGTGACGTCACAATGTTACAAAACAGCGATCCTGTATTCTACAATGAGCACACATAAACTATTGATGATTGTGCACAATTACAGAAAATCATTTCATAAACTAAACAGGCTATACAGCTACCCTGTACAATTTTAAACAATTGATATTTAGAATCAAGTAATTCAGAGGTCAAGCCAAAATCATTTGTCCCTTGTTATATCTATAGAAATTTGCCACCAAACATCTTTATCAATGCTTGCAGAGATGACCACCCCAAAATGTTATGTATCATCATTAAAAATGCAGTTAACAGGATCAGGTTGAGTAACTAACTACACCTATTTGAACTAATGCAGACCAGCTAACAACCTGTCTCTTGGCCTGACACAGATAGACTAGATTAATTCAGTATATTATGCAAAAATTTTTAGATTTGCAGAGAAATTTACATCACATTCTTACAGTCACAGATGTTTATGTCACCAGATTTTAGTGCAAAAGATGAAATAAACGTTTTATTCACCATATCAAAGAATACTAACTTTAACTGATTTTAAATCCTTTATATACCTCTTAAGTATAAATACTGAATTTCACATGTTGTGAAAATAAAAATCGTAGACAATATGCCTTTAATTGGTGTACACATTTATTAAAAAAAATAATAATCCATTTCATCTCCAGTCCTAAACAGTCATTAGAATGACGAGATAAGACAGGGTTAGGCACATGTCATTGAGACTGTCCTAAGAATAAGACAGACCATTGTTTCATAGGGCCTGTCTTTGGATTCATTTTGGGACTGTTTCGATGACATGTCCCTTGGTTTAGTTTTTTGTGTTGGATATTGAATTTGTGTTTAATGATTGTATTTTTTTCATTTTGTACTACTGCCACACAAATGGGCCTTTGTTTGCAGTTGCTAAATAAAGATATTAATTTGCTATTTTTCTTAGTTAACAAACCTTTTAATAGGTAATTAAATCATTAACTGTTTTTGAAATAAATCAATGTTAGCAATTTTGATTAGGAAGTTCACATACTGACTTGGCATGAAGTATATGCTCTGATAGCACCACTGAAGTTATCAGTTACCTGGGAGATAAATAAAATCTGTTCCTGGGCAATAGAAAGTCTACAATTATCTGTATGGCTTAATCAGTAGACTTTTATTATTCTAGGGTGTAAAAAGACTGAACAACATTGCATGTTTTGTAACCTATAAATAGTCTGACCTAAATGTAATGCAGACATTTAAAGGGGATTATTACCATTAAACTTCTTGTATCTTTTGTAGTGTTTTCTAACTGCAGTGTTATCTTATATAACTTGTTTATGTAAGCTGGAAATACCACATAAATTGATATCAAGCAGGGGTTGGGGGTTAACACTACCTTTTCTTTCTTAAATTATGAAAAAAAACTGCTGCATGAATAATTCATCATTCTAGAATCTGACAAATTTTTATAATTAAAAGCTTTAGAAAGTTTTTTGATAGAACACCATTAAAATTTCTGGTGTAACAGAAAGTGACATAAATGGGGTTTAACCAATGACAATTAAGAGGCTTTATAACATAAATAACAAAACCGAGAACATTTTTACTGTATTTTTACAACTTGTACTAATATGATTTCAAAATAAACCTTAATTGCATTGCTATTTTATCTAGAGAACATTACAAAATAGTTAATAAAGAATTTTTTTATAATTTCTATGATATTGGAAGCTTCTAACACTTGGAAATAGATCATAATTAAGATTGCTAGATCAAAGCTGGCACTTAATCTTCGTGATAATGAATAGCAATTGCTCAATGAAGCAAAGCCATGCAAAAAACTCCCGTTTCCTTTTTGTGAAAAAACAATTTGCATGATGAGCTGCAATCTTGTGACAAATGGCAATTACTCATTACCAATTCGTTATGGCATTAACCAAGTGTGACAGTCATCCTTGTGTATTGGGTTGCCTTCAGCCATTCAATACACATAATTTTATCAATATTTGATGAAAGGCCTTACTAATGATTCATACTTAAAACAACCAAATTTGTGATTTTTCTATCATTAATCTCATTATTCATAAAATCTATCCAGAAGGTAAAAAACATGATGCTATAATTGATGGGTTTTGATTTCCTTAGCTTACAAACCAAAATCTCTGAAATCATATTACCTGCCTATTTACTATTGTCTAGAAATTGAAAAATCAAATATATGTTCATTTCTTATTAGATTGTTCCAATATTTATAAGTGCATTGCTTCGTAAAGGTGAAGGTCACTATGTTTTTTTAAACATTTATTGATAAGAAATCAAAAGGTAAAAATGTATGGTCCTATGATGTACACCATGTTAATCCTTAAAATGCTCAACTTGATTAAAATATATGCCATTCTGCACAACTAAGTGTTTATCAATAAGGAAGAATTAGTAAACATCATCTTTTAAAACAAGACAACTTGTAATTGGTAAATTGTTGTAAAATTATGAAAAAATTGATCAATGCATTTAATTATCTTTCTAGACCTATATATACATTTCTCATATTTTCAATGATCAGCACATGGTGCACAGCCTGGTTAATATTGTTACAGAATACTGTATTATTTGTACTTATTTTTATTCCTAACAATAAATTTTGAATTGCATAAAGTATTATTTATAACCATTATTTTGCTCCTGCTTTTTTTCTCATTTTACAAGAAACATCTTCAAGGTCTATAAATTATTGAAGATTTAATTTCTCCAACAAAATCACTGGTAGGTAATAGAAATTGATTCAATTATAAGGTGTTGGGTTCAGATAGAAGTCAATGTTAAATTCCATTTAAATGGATTAATTTTCTATTAGACTGATGTGAATACAGATTGCACTAAATGGTCTGGTGTGGTTGGTCATAAAAATAGTCCACATTCATATCTGAAGTCACTGTACAGTTGAGAAATGATAGAGAAGATATTCAAGTAACTATGACTACTGACAAGGGGATAAAAGGTCACAGACTTGGTGACTTTAATATATCAGACACTTGGGGTAAAAATAACTGATTTTTCTCTGTAAATGCATATTTAACTAAAATACTTTTTGTAGTGCAACAATGTTACAAGTAACAAACAATGAAACCTGTGCTTACATCTTTAAGTTCATTGTGTTTTAATTAAAAAACAATGATATAATTGATATGTACTGGGAAAAGTTATGTACATTAAAATTTATAAAAGAAAATAAAGCATAAATAGACAGCACACCTGTTTCAAATAGGTAACAATTTATAGATCTTCAAGATTATGCCATCAAATAAACATGCAAAGTTCAAAAGACATGCATTAAAAAAATCTATCAAGTTAAAATAGAACTAATGACAATTAACTAGTGTTATTTTTATAATAATTAATCACTGGATGGAAATTCTTTGAAGTTTTGAATACGGAAATGAAAACCCAAGATCTGATCTAGAAATCATCATGCACAATGGATAGGATTACTTTGCTCGACATTTTTTATGTTTCTTTTCATTTAGATGGTCAATAAATTCATTAGAGATATTTCAGTCAAATATTTAATCATAAAACACGTTTTTGTCCATAAAACACGTGTTGCATGAAGAAGGTGTCAGTGCAGGAAAGATATATCAGTAGAAACACCCAGAGTTCTCTGCCAACAAACAACATTACTTCAGGATCAAACATCACAGATAAATTCTAAACTCAAGTAAATATCCTACTCTGATACATTTCATATTTTCTATTTTAGTTTCATTAACCCATTTGAGACGTTTTTGTAAAAAACGTGACTTTTTTCCAAGACAACATAAGGGTCGTCAATTATGTCTATGCTGTCCACCCCCTATATAAGCTGAGGAAACATCTGATTTGTTTGTCATCAACCTGCACTTTATCGAAATGTCAAAGCTTTCAATAATGTGTGTTTTAAATAAACAAATAAATGTGGAAGTGACACAGTTGATTAAAATATCTGGTTTACATAATGCCCAGTAAAACCATTCTGTAAATACTGTCTATTTATCCATGAGCTTTATTATTTTAACATTATTATAATATACATGTGACATGTCAATCTGGTTAATAAAACTATTTATTGGCAGATTTTGGCCTAGTGGTCTAAATGAGCGCTGGACATAACGCAAGAAACAGTGTCACAACAATGAGTTTTAATCCCATTGAGGGTAAGCAAAAAATTAGACAGTATTGAAATCTAATTCTTAGTGTTCAGCTTAATTTGTAGATGATTATATATATACAATCAAATAACAGAAAGAAGCACTGGGTACTATTTATGAATAACAATATTATCTACCTCATATAGCGATCCATTCCATTTCCTTAAACATTAAGTGACCTCTGTTCAAACTCTATATTAATGTTACTGGCCATCATATTTGTTTAAATCAAAATTAATGAATATATACATAAATAAAAAATGGCCATAAAAACATCAAAGGTTAGCTATTAATTATGAATTATCAGAACATGCTATGGTCTGGTAAAAACATTTAGCCTCTAAACACTGACCAGGGTTGACTGACCACAGCTGTAAGGTCAGTATGAGCACTGAAATTGACCAGTTCCCTGACCCTAAAATCAACTTGTTTCATTAATGGCTACAGATCAGAACATAAATGTAAATTGCACTATCACAAAACTGTCATGCATTTTCCATTTCATACTGAGAACAGATTATTATTGATTATAACCTAAATTGACACTTTTCAAATACACTATTCATTTTACACAAAACAAATTACCTCTGTTAAAAGATAAACAAACAAAACCGAGGATTTAAAGTGGAATAAGGATTTACAGAAATCTTTTGATTTTGTGAGAGATCGACAGATGTGTCTGTGTACAGAACTAATCTTTTCACTCAACAAACTTGGGGTATTATCATAATGAACACTTCAATGGCTGCCCCCCTCTGGGTTTATGGAAATACACAAAGCTGCAAAATTAATGAAAAGTTTCTCAAAGTCAGCACAGGAAATCGAAAACATGTTACATTAAATCTATATTCACAGCCCCTGTTCTTAAACAAATAACTAATATACAAAAAATATTCCAAGTGAAGGTGAATAATTACATACTGTTTTTTGTCTGTTTATGTATGTCTAAACATCATTTGTTGGTTCCATATTCATTAATACCTAAAAATATAAATAAAACAAAAAGCTTACTACAACAGTAGGCATTGGTAGGTAGACTAGAACAGCAATCAAAACACTGCTTCTTTACTTGTTTATAAGTACCTTGCATTCAAGATAAAAAAAGTACTGAAAATTTTCCCAATTCTATTAATAAATTTAAACAAAAAAACATTCAGGAGATTCTGTTTTAGGTATACTAGTGAGGATTGCTGAACTTGTACCAATGTTGATTCCTGCAATTTTACCATGGGGGTCTGCCAAAACTGGACTAATGGGTACTGCTGAAACTGTTTAAGTGGTTCCTGCAAAAACTGTTCCAGTGGGAACTGCCAAATTATTCCAAAAATTCATTTGCGACTACCAAAACTGCCAGATGAGACTGCTGAA
This sequence comes from Limnoperna fortunei, assembly GCA_944474755.1. Taxonomy (NCBI): domain Eukaryota; kingdom Metazoa; phylum Mollusca; class Bivalvia; order Mytilida; family Modiolidae; genus Limnoperna; species Limnoperna fortunei. The sequence continues at coordinate 88,374,078 of OX104111.1, forward strand.
ACTATTGTACTAGAAGGGACTTGAGCTGTACCATTAGGGGCTACCAAAACTATTAGTGGCGAATGCAAGGACTGCCAAAACTGCACCAGTGGGGACTGACAGGACTCTACCAATAGGGATCGACTTCAACTGTAATGTTAGGACTGCTTAAACTGTGTGAGTGGGAACTGCTGAACTGCACCAGTGGGGAGATTTTATCTGAACAGAAGGTAAAAAATTAAGAAAATCTATAATAAGTTCATTTCTAAACATTAAATCAAATATTTATGTATATTGTATAACATTTTCCAGAAATGGACTTCAATATCAAAACATGTTTTACTACCTTTTATTATATGTTGAAATTGTTTATACATGAATAGGGGTAGCAGAAAAGTGTCACTTGAATGGTTTTTATTAATCAACATTGCTTTTAATTAGATAATTTATGTGAAAGCTTTCAATTGTTATTCCTTTTTATTGCATATTTCTGTTTATTGCATATCTGTCAAATTGGTTATACGATTAAGAAGAATCCTATGTATATAGCTTTAAAATTGTGGATTTAAAATTCATTTATGAAATAAGTTAATCCATCTTAATCAGCAAATTTAAATTCAAGTACAAATACCCTTTCATTTTATCCGAAGGCTTATTGACATTTAACACGGATTTGTAATTTAAAATCGGCACACTCCAGGTCAGGTGAGAACGAAACAGATGGTGGTACCGCTACCCACTTAACTTGGTGCACATCTGCCTAACTGTATATAAAAGGCAATGACTAATGTATTTTCTGTTTAAAACTATGCCAATGTGAAAAAAACAAAAAAATCTTGCAAACAATTCATTAACAACTATAATTTGTTTTCTCCATATTTAAATAAGAATCTACTCTAAGGTTATTTCTTTACTGGAAGGTATGGTAGCATTAATGTTCATATCAGTTGTAGAATGTGCCAATAAGTCATGTTATCATTTACTTTATCCTAGTTTTATCAATGTTTAGCTGTGTCAACACACCTTCCAGAAAACAACAGATTTTCCAGTTGTATCAATTTGGTTCTAAGTTTTTCTTTTTAAATCTCCTGTTTGGTTTATTGTTTTGAATAGGATGTCAATATACACATTGAAATAAAGAAAAGGTACTTTAAGTATTTAATAAAATTCATCCGAAATTGTTAGGTGTCAAGATTAAAGGATCAGTCCATGGATTTACACTCGGTCAGTTTATATTGTCAAGGTCTGAGTGCCCCTTTCTAAACCTTATAAATAATATTGACAATGGATATCTCCCTCCATTTTTATATACAAGTCAAGTGTGTTTTCACAAGCTGTCATAGTATATATATCCTTATTTATTTTACCGATCCTAACTTCCATTTTCCCATGATTTCCTGCCTAGATACCAACGTATTAGGATGTTTTAGAGTCTGTAAACAGAATTCGATTAAAATACATTTTCAGGTCAAAATTTTAATTGTATACCTTACAAAAAGTAATAAAAGTCAACATGTCCATTATCAATCAAAAGTTTCATGTAATTGTATAATTTATGCTCTATTCTAGGGCCCTTGATTGGAATAAAGATATTTGTATTTGTATTTGTATTTGTATAAACTATTAGCATAATTATATTTATATGTACTATAATTTCTTGGAAATAAATTTTTAATTTTTTTTAGCCTTACTGTCATGAAATAATAATCATTATTACACCAATCTCAACATTTATCTGAAAAGGGGTGGGGTGCAATAAGACCAAATGCACCCTCTGATGGCCATTACATTATTTCATCAGTTAATAGTAACCATTAACAAAAAAAAAAAAGAAAAAAGCAAATAAGGAAAGAAAAAAAGATGAGGTGAACATTTATATAAGAGTCATATACTTAACTGGTGTTTGGTAGATTACTGGTTGCTAACCAGCATCAGGTCAACACAACCTAGCAGATAAACATCATATATTTTGTAATTAATGATAAAGTGACCCTTGACACATTTATAAATGTTTCAGGTCATACACTCAGTGCATGATAATGATTTAAAACCACATGTTGCCTTGGGCCTAACTAAAAACAACTTTTTTGTATACAAACAAATATGACATCAGTTTTATAAATAACCTTGGTGTTATTTTACCTGGAGATATATTTATACATCCTGACCTATATCTATTTTAAATTTAAAACTGGATTTAATCAGCTGGAGTGCAGTAACACCTATAGGATTTGTTACTTATCAGCACTGCAAGAATCAAACGCAATTTCCCTAAATCTGTTTTCCATTATAGTCGGGTAATATTGAATATAGGTAATAGCAGCGCAGTTTGTGAAGTGGTTGTTTTTTTTATTTCGTCATGGTCTCTAATTGCTTCCAGTTTGGTGACCTTTTGTCAATATCCCTAAAGTCCCTTTAAATTAGGTTAAATAAAAATTTGAATTCGAATTAAACAATTTAACTACAACTAAACTCTATTAGGTGTCGTCCATAATTGTCAACCATTTTCACAAGTGTGCAAAAAGCACACTTTTTGAGACCCCCCCACCCCCCATCAAAAAGTGTACATCAACCATTAAACTAATAAAAAAAACCAAACTCCACGGAAAGGAAAAATTTAAAAAAGATTTTAAAAAAATGTCGAAATTTTTAACCCCCTCCCTCAAGTGTGCAGTTTGCACACTTAAAAAAATTATGTTGACAATTATGAACGACCTCTAAGGTACAGTCAACCTTAGATTGTCAACATTGTGACTCTTATGTCCAATCCCAGTCAGTTACAGAGCCTTTGGTTAATCCTGATGTCAAATGGATTCCATTGAAGAAGGTGTTTGTAAGAAGGAAAAGGATTATTGAAAATAATTTACAATTTGGGCAAAGATCAAATTATGGAAAGGTACATTAATGACAGTACAAACACTAGGATAACTGCATAAAACTTGTGAAGTCATTTAATGTGAAAAACATCAATCAATGTAGTCTTTGATAAAAATCAAAACAACTTCATCTTAGATACGAACACTGTGATCCTACTGCACCTAATAGGTTAGCCGGATAAGGGGAACAGCAGGCCGAGTGTGGGCCACTTAACAAGGCAAAGCACTGTGGATTACCTCGGACTTTGTCACGCTTAGCTAACTGCTATAAGTACTTTACAAACTCTTCTAAATGGTGTACTGATAAGATAAGTGAATTCATCTCATATTACGACTTCAGGGTAGTGAATTTTGATGGGGTATTACTATATAAAGGACATCTGTCTCGGTATAGAAGACAATATAGTTATCTATGGGCATAAATAAATACAATAAGTACGACAGGTGATTTCAACCAAAGTGTACCCTCATATCTATTCAAGGAGCTAGAATTATAGGTTATTAAAATTTAGATCAATAAAAGAAATATTTACACTGATAGGCTGTTACAAGATTCCATTAAATTTATATGCAAATTGTTTAAGATCTTTTAAGTCGTAAATTACAAATTTAACATATAACCGACTATCTGGTATCCAGTTCTATTCCTGTACTGTTTAATTCTATTTCTCTTGACTATCTGGTATCCGGGTCTATTCCTGTACTGTTTAATTCTATTTCTCTTGACTATCTGGTATCCAGTTCTATTCCTGTACTGTTTAATTCTATTTCTCTTGACTATCTGGTATCCAGTTCTATTCCTGTACTGTTTAATTCTATTTCTCTTGACTATCTGGTATCCGGGTCTATTCCTGTACTGTTTAATTCTATTTCTCTTGACTATCTGGTATCCAGTTCTATTCCTGTACTGTTTAATTCTATTTCTCTTGACTATCTGGTATCCGGGTCTATTCCTGTACTGTTTAATTCTATTTCTCTTGACTATCTGGTATCCGGGTCTATTCCTGTACTGTTTAATTCTATTTCTCTTGACTATCTGGTATCCGGGTCTATTCCTGTACTGTTTAATTCTATTTCTCTTGACTATCTGGTATCCAGTTCTATTCCTGTACTGTTTAATTCTATTTCTCTTGTACAGGAGTTGTCATTGTTCAGTAATTAACAACTTAGTAATTCCTGTATATAATTTAATTATTTTTAAATCTGACAAACATCCTTGGCGTTAAACAAATGCATCACGTACAATCTATCAGGTTACTGATGCATTGCATAGGAGTTAATTATAATTAACATGTAATCATGGAACTAATGCAAGAAGGGCACGATTTACAGATGTAAATATGTCTACCAATAATACAGGTGTTATTTGTTATGTAATTGACGCCAGGTGAAACGGTTTTTTTACCTGTGCTATAAATATATCAGTCTCCGTTTTTGATGGATTTATTTAACATTGCAACATGTACATCATACGCTAAAATAGAGACTTACTGTTATAAATACAAGACAAAATTACTTCACAAATAATATTTCAGACAGAAAAGATGACCAATATTTGTGTTAAGATATCTACCTTTGGCATGTTTTATTGGGGAACTGGGAAAGAGAGGTATAAACCACAAGTATATAATGACCTAATTAAAATAAAAATAATAGTAATCTGAACTGTATAAATTAATGCTACATTGATCAATAACATAAAACGAATAAACAACAAAAATTGTAGTTCTTAAAACCAAACAGTTTATAATGATAATATTTTAAAATTAAATAACCACACAGTCCACTCGTACACTAAAACTTTATTCATCTTTGAATGAGAGAGTTGCTGTCACCTCTACACCCCCCTTTTTGTCAACAAGCAATTTACAATCAAAAAAGGTTTCGTTCCATTTTAGCCTCATTTTCTGTATTCAGATATAATGGGCTTGCTGCTATGCAATATCAACAGACACCTCATATTCTTCCTAAGATAAAACAATTATTCAGTTCTACCATCAGACAATACCCAAGCAGTAAAGATTAGAGATTATAACCTATGATTTTATTATCCTCAGCCTTTGATGGTCCTATTTACTTTTAAATATTTACAGCATTCAAAGGTATATTTAAGCATGAAATTAACATTAATTGTAATATATTTGCCAAGATGGAATGATATTATTTGCTACAGGGTAATAAAAGACCCTTACTTGTCATATTCATGTTAAAAGTTTATAAAATCATTTTTTATTTTTGCATTCTGCATGTATAACATTGTAAATTTTTGTAAAGGATTTTTTTTTAAAGAATTGAAAGTAAAATAGAATTTAAAACATTTACTATAAACATTTTAAAGACATGACATTTATATTGAAAACTATGATTTATATCACGGTATAAACATGTTTATATAAAATTTTAACAATTTGACCTTCCAATCAATACACATAACAAAGTATGAAGAGTACAGTATAACCTGTTTTAAAGGGACCACTCAAGGGAGGTAACATACAGGTTCAGTTGTCATGGAATTCACTACAGCGATCTAAAGATAACAGCCAGGTATGTTTAAATTGACTGTAATAGTTTGATAATGCTTATTGAATATTAACTCGACAGGTACCGCAGATGCCCCCCACTCATATTTTACCATTATTTTCATATAAACTACCTTAAACCTAGGCCTATGTCTACAAGATATTCACTTTATGCAGAGTTCCACACAAGAACTCTAGGACTCCAAAAGTCAAGGTCATTTTAACAAGCATTACATAAATCATAAATAAAACCAAAATTTCCTTCAATGTAGACAGGTTATAAATTCTGGAATTATTGATTCCGGAAAAAGTTGTCAACTAAAAAATTCTCTGGATCAACACTATTTCCAATACTAATAAGAAATCTTGTAAACAACACAGAATCCTTGGTTTTGATTCTATTTAACTCGGAAATCAATCCATAGCAGGTTATTGTCTTTAAGACAATAAATAAGGTCAAGGATATATTATTCAGGAAATTTAAATGCTAATGATGCAATTCTTATTTTTATTGGTTTTATAAAATCTTTAGTCACAGATGAAAATAATCGTCACATAACATATTGGAAAACAGAACTATAATTCTAAATGCTACCAGAGCATATATCAATGACATAAACTTATAATAAAATACATCGAAGGAAACACATTTAGAAATTTCCCTATAGTCTAACTGCAGTGACATAAAAAGATGAATTGCAATTCCCGGAACCGGGATTTCATAATTATTTAAAATCCGGTCCCCCACCCAAGGACGAAAATTGTTCCTTACTAGATCAGGGTAATAAATAAATAGTCTGATCGAAAAAAGATTATTGAAAAACAGCTGACAAATTGCTGAAAGTGGTGTAAAAAAAAAGATTTATATTTAAGAAATCCCTCCTTTTCATGCACACATCTTCAGTAACATCACAGACTACATGTATAGCTGTTATCAGATGTTTGTGTATCAGACAGGTTTTTTAACCCACATGGAACACTATATACAATCTGTCTGTAAATTATGTTATATAAGTCATGTCTGATTTCCTTTACTACATCCTTGAAATTTCATTAGAATTATCTACAGAAGAAGACATAAATTTTCCCATTGGAGGTCCTCCAAGAAGAACACCTGCATGTAGGTCAGCAGGTATTCAGGTCACTGGCATACCTGCAGCATGCATCATTGGACTTATACACACCTATTCACGCTGTAAGGGTTATCATGAAGATGATAAACCCCCTCTGTTTAAATCAAAATTTAAATACCAAATTCAATATTTTAAACTATCAAATTAAAATGACATTTGACTTTCAATTTTCAGTATTCCAATAAATAGAAAGCAGAAAGGTTCAACAAAATGTATTTATGTGTATATGCATTTGTAGAAAGACTTTTCTGACAGTTCTATTAATTGTGCATAGTCAGCCAAACTTTACATTCCATCGGTTCATTGGCTCAGAGCCTGCATGGACTAATATCCAAAACATTCTACAGGTACCTGTATATACTGGAGGTCTGGCTAATTGGCACTGAGCCTTCATTGACTACAGGTCTATATAATTGGCTCCAAGACTTTGATGGAGAAGAGGTCTCGATAGTTGTTTACAGGCAGAAATGGAGACAAGGTCTAGGTTAAATTGGTTCATAGCATGGGTGGGGACAATGTCTAGGTAATTTATTCACAGAATAGCATGTTTCAGAGCCTGGTGTGGAGGCAATTGGTCTACGTAGTTGGTTCAGAGCCTGCAGGGACTAGAAGTCAAAGTGTAGGACAGCCTAGGGGGAGTCAAAGGCTACCTAGGTGGTTTCTGAGTCTTTTTGTGGAGGCAAGTTCTAGGTAGTTGATTCATAGTCTAGGGGGAGTCAAAGTCTACCTAGTTGGTTCCGAGTCTTTTTGTGGAGACAAGGTCAAGGTAATTGATTCACAGTCTAGGGTAGTCGAAGTCTACCTAAATATAGTTGGTTTAGAGCCTGCAGATGAGACAAGATCTAGGTTGTTGATTTAAGATATGAGCCTCCTGTGGAGACGAGGTCTAGGATGTTAGTTCAGAATCTGTGATCTAAATATTTTGTAAAGATCCTAGATGGAATCACAAGTAGTTTCAGGTTTGTCAACTTTTAAACAAATCTTAAGGTTAACTTTGTAGGTTACTGTATTTATTAAAAAGTGTCCACTATAAGGTCATCTATTCAGAGTATTGGAGAAAGTTAACTGCTAAGTCAATAAAAACTGTTAAGGCTGGATATGAAAACCCCATTAAAGAAAGATTGTCTAGGTCTATATTTTAGTAATTTTCTGTTAAAAGCTTTACTACTTGTGAAACTGCAAAAGAAACAGTTACAAGAGTCCAAAATCAAGACCAGATCATTTTTATCATAGATTTTCTGACTTGATAAGCTGAATTCACTGAATTCTGTTAAATTGCAGAGACACAAAAATGTTCACTGTTCACTTTAAAGTGCATGGGAAAACTATAATATAAACAAACAGTGAAATATCCAAAACATTATCCTCCTACATGTACCTACCAGGAAAAATGTAAACACTTCAAAGTAATCGTGAACTATCTCTAATACACTTTTAAAATACATGTAATACCTATGCTATTTGTGACAAAGCATATCCTAAACCAGTATTCATGGGTATCTGGTAAACAGGATGTGTATTGGCCTGGACCAACCCAGCACGAAATTGTCCTATTAATACTTCTAAAATATAACCTATTGACAACAGGGACATTAATTGTATTAAACAAGGTCTTGAATAGGTCCTTATAGATATGGCTAGATGGAGCTCAAAGTTTGAGAAGATAAACTAACCTAATTTACAGTGTTTGCAATACAAAACATAGACACGTAAATTACCATGGCAAGTAATGAAATGAATTTCTTAGGTCATTCAAAATACACCTGATAATAAAACAATATAAGTACTAGATGTATCTACAGCATAAGTTACATTTAACCAAATCTGAAAAATCATACAGAAAGTTCCAAGTAAACAACTACATATTAGATAATACTTGTTTACTGTAGCTGTCTACATATCAACCATAATGTTAACATGACAAATAATTGATTTTAGCACAAATTATTCAAGTAAAACATTAAAGGACCTTTGGGTACAATAAGGTGTGAAAGTCACAACACCCTACTTAGACCTTTGGGAGCCATAAAGAATTTAAATCAGGTATTTCATACAAGGGTGGATACCACATCTGCCAGCATACCCTTAACCTCTCACAGCTGATTTTTAACAAACTCAGCATCCTTTCCATTTTCTGATAACCTTTTTTATTTCACTTCCTCTGTATCACAACATGATATGTTACAATTTAGACCAATAGACTGTTATCATAATTGATGCATTAAGTAAAATTCTCTTGACATGAAGTCTACCACGATTACACCAGTCCACAATGGCCCACAGTTATATCTGTGTTATTTATGGCCACATTAAGTTAATTTGTTTTAAAACGTAAAGTAGTTACGCTTTTTTCTCTATATAAAAAATAATCTGTGATCCGGAGAGTGACCTATATTAGACCTCGGCTTCTCGACTAATTTCCTGATAAACTTGATAGTGTCACGTAGAGTTTGACATAATGTACATGGTTATAACTACCAAACACATTATAATAGCAACATGCAATTTATAGGGTATATAAAGTTTCTCTTAATTGTCTGGCATTGCACTGTGAGGTCAAACAAACCTTTAATAGATTCAGTGCAGTATTACTGGTGACATTTTTGAAAAAAAATTTTTTAAGTTTGATTAATGGGTCTATATAAATGTACAACAATTGAAAACTTTTTTGAAGTTGGTATAAGGCCAAACACATAATAACCTAAGGGTGATTATGTCTATTTATCTCATGCTGACCAAGTTTTCAGAGTAAGTTAACCTATGATTAATCCATGCTAACATTTCAACTATCAAGCATAAGTTTACAGCATGAAGCTAATTTTGCCACAAAGATGTGGCATCACAAGGCCTTACAGTAGTGTTTTTATTATGATGAAAGTGAGCTTAGTTCTTTCATGTAACTAGGTGGAATTAAAAACACATTTTAGGCAAGCTTCAAGTCTAAAACATACAAAACTAATTACATGTATATCTGATCTTTGAAAGTATGCTGTATTAAAAAAAATGAAGCAAAGAAACATCGACAATAACACTGCATCACTCTTTACACTTATCATATCTCCTGGTACTCGGACATCAACAATCTATTTGACATTAAGGCACTAAACTTTTTTTTGGTGTAGTACCAACAAATAATGATGTAGTGAACTGACACTTGTTCTAACAATAGGTATGATATTAAGAGTTGGGCTACATGTACTTTTAAAAGTACACATCTATTGAGGGAGAATAGCATAGTCTAAGGAACCAGTTTCCCTTTCCAATTGGTAATCAGTTCACTTAAGAATCTACTCTAGTTCACTACATCATGCTGAAATTCAAATTCAGGGGCATAGCTAAACCAGTTACAATGTGGATTCACATAATAACTAGGGGGTCCGGGGCATGCCCCTTTACAATTTTGGAAAAAATGGAAAGTTTATTTGATTGTAGGGATAGATTGCGATTTTGTTTTTGGTTGTTGTCAAAATCAAGTGGATTCAGTCATACTTGGAACAGTCAGCTTTGAGCCTGGTATTTGTCTTGTATATTTAAGTTTACAAATGAGACATGTTCAGAAGCAATGTCAAAAAGGTCAGTTTGAATGAAAGAAAAATATCAAAGATACCAAGGAGTATTCCTGAAAGGATAAGTCAAAGACAGACAAAACAGAGAGGACAACAAAATGAAATGGATCCCAGCTTGTTATTTTTAATATCTTAAAAATATCTCCCTAGAGACTTTTGTGAACAAAAGCACCAATAAAACATTTAGTTTAATGATCTGGTGATACAGAGATAGTGAAAATTATCAATACTACTTTACTAAGTGCTACATTAATATGATATGTTTTTGAAACCGTATGAACTGTTTTTTTCCGATAAACAAGTACAAACACATTTACATGTATACAAAGTACTACAAAGCCATTGATCTGCAGAGTATCATTGTACTGCAAACTTCCGGAGTGACCTCCGTAATGAGTTGGTGCTTAACCAGGTCACGACAACCCTTAATTTGTATTTAATCCACCCATATCTGTATATATGTCAACTTTCAAGCATGTTTGATAAAATCTATAAGTACTTGTCTAGGTCTACCTGGTCATGAATGATGACTAATAGTGTATTTTAATGACTACCAATTTAATTATGCAGTATTAAATGTTTCTTTATATAATAATTGCAAATATACATAAAACAGCAAGCAAACATCTTGACTGTTTGCTGGAGAAAATCATCTCTATAATTCCAATGTCATCCATTTTTGGTAAAGCTAAAACTCTAGCTTAACTGTTTTAATTCGATGGGAACTGAAAGTCAGATAAAAATTAAAAATAACTGTTAAAACTTATAGTATGCATCTTTCTTGAAGGAAAGTAACAGGCATGAACCAAGGAGTTTCTATGTATATACATAAAGGGATTCCAGGAACTGGTCTCTTCCTGTAATAGTTAACAACAAATAACCATTTAACTGAGGCTTTCTGGGGTTTAATCTGAAGCTTTCTGGGGTTTAATCTGAAGCATTCTAAAACCTCAGAAATATCTTTCCAATTTAGCCCTCCATACCTGTGGAACTAAAGGTAAGGTTCCAATTTAATAAGACCTTTGACATGAAATAGTTTACTTTTGTCAAACTTAAGAAAGACCTAGTGTTTCATGCATACCTGGTACAACTTATCAGAAAGACCACTGACAAGACAAGCTATATACAGGTCAAGTATTTTTTGTAAGTCATTTTCATAATTATAATAGAAACCCAAATGTCATGATTTGATTGTATTTCTCCGGATTTGAAATCAGCAGGTATCTAATGTTAGACCATCCTCTGGCAGCAATCTAGTGACAAGGTAAAATTTAAGACAGTACTGTTCTAAGTTCAACCACCCCCTTTTTATAATATTAAAATGCCATTTAAATAAATTAAAAGATTGGAAAGGTCATCATTTCACAAAAACCAATTTAAGACGAGATCAAATGACCCTAAATTGACCAAAAGAAGGGATGGGTTTAAATGGATACATAGTAAAATTTGTCAACTTAGTTATTGGGGTACAGGTATACTGAAGTGGTCATCAAAATGATTAATGGCCCCTCTGGACCATCAATGGGATTTAACACCATGTTCCAGAATTGTATGTAAATTAACAAGCTTTTATGTCAAAGCTTAATAACAGAATTTACATATCTGAAAGACAGATTTAAAAAAAAATTTTTTTGGAAGGGGTGGGCAAAGAGGGTTGTGACCACAAAAAATTGTCAATGGTCCAATATACCTTATATAAATTTACCCTCTCCCTTTTTCTGGTTCAGATAAAAAAAAGAGATTGGTCTATGCAATACACAAGAATCTCCCATAAAGATTGCTTTGACTGACTGGTTAGTGTTTAATGCACAGCAAGCAATTTCAGCTATATTTAGAAGGTTTATACAGATTGGTACATATAACTGTACCCCTCAAGGTCAAACATAACTATATCCCTCAAGGTCAAACATAGGTGTAACATTGATAGAATAAGTTAGTTTTAGCGCACCTTGTAAAAGTGTGAAAAATGCCTAATCGGCAGACAAAATAGTTCCCTGCAGAATATTTAACAATATTGACACATATAAATGATGCCCTCTGACCATTACTACAGTTATCCAATTATAAAAATGATAAATTTTTTGTCTGGCAAGATTCCGAAATACCGACCATTTCTGAAAATCTATACAGCAAGACAGAACAGTAAACTTGATCATTATGACAGGATATACTGGACTTCCTGTCATCTGAATGCTAGCATTAACATGACAAATAGGCTAGATGACATCTAGGTTTAAAAGAATGTTATCTAACAAAATGCAGTTTAGAAATATTTATGGCGATCAATATGTATCAAAGGTCTAGTCCAAGGATCATATATTGAGAGACATTTTTCTTAAAATCTTAATATCTCGGTCACAAAAGGTTATCGTACTAGACGGTTATAATATTAAACAGTACAGAATGTAGAAAATCCCACATTCAACAAGTATAACTTAGAGAAAATCCATGCTTCTGTACTGCTTCAGATCTGCACCAGTAATCTTAAGGAAATCCCAGATTGTCTAGCTGCAATCATCATAAAATAACAAAAATAAAATTATAAATATCATCTCCAAGAAAATAATAAATCGTTAATAATCTTGGACTTGCCACAAGCAATTCAATTCTGAGGTCTTTGGGACCTGATTATTACCATCTCTAGATCATAGGAAATTCCACATTTTATTGTCCATATTTAAATATTTATGTTGGTATGGTATCATGTTTTGCATGAAATATCATTAAATTCTAGGAAATACCAGATGCAGTGATTTATGTGTGTCTTATGGATTATCTACATATACCTGATCCATAACTCAGAGACAATTATTAACCAATCAAATATCACATTACAAAAGCTCTAATTCATTATTAAAAAGTCTATTAGCCCTAGACATGCTTGATTTATTCATTTTCCACTAGTTAAAATCTTTAGTTATAAAAAAATACATTGTTTAATGTATTAATGCTGGGTATGTTAATTATTTTCTTTTGTGCAGATCAAAAACATTCTTCATTGTGACCATTATGAATTGATATGTAACGTTTTTGTATCTTCTTTTCATATTTAAACAAGTAATTGACATGGAAAATGCTACAGCACTGTAATTCAAACTAAGTGTAAAGTAAATCTTGTTATGTCTGTTTTTTCATACATTCATATGCATACCCTTCAGTCCAAAGATACTGTAAGCCAAACATTATGAAAAGATGGTGACATGCAAAAAAAATAAAAACTTTGATGAAAAATTTATAAATTCATTCCATCAAAAATCAAATATACAACAACAACAACAAATTTTATTGTCATATAAACATCTAAACAGAGTTTGTGACAAAACTATATATAATTAAACAATATAACCGTAGAAATACACAATTAACATATAAAACATAGTATTTTACATGAACAATGTATGTATTAGCTTTGCAAGTATTTTATTAAGAGTCCCCCATCCTCAATACTAATGATTGTTTTATATAGGAACTTATAACATTAACTTGTTTATAGCTTTTTGGATTTAGAAGTATTTTTAATTTTTTAATTTCACTATGTTGTTCGTATTTATCAGCATCTTCAAAAAATTCTTTGAGTAAAGTGTTTCGCAAAGACTCATTTGTCTTGCAATGCAGCAGAAAATGAGCCTCGTCCTCTACTACTTTGCAAACAACACATAGTCTTTGCTCTCTGGGAATTTTTAAGTATCTACCCTTTTCTACGGCTAGATTATGGTCACACATTCTGATTTTTGTGAGGACCCTTCTAGATTCAAAATCTTTAAATAAAAGATAGAATTCTCTGTTAAAATCTTCTTTTATGCTTTTATATAAGTATGTTTTATTACTTTCATTTAGTAAATCAAGTTTGTTCTGATATAGTTTCTGAAACCATTTATTAAAATGGTTTTTTGAATTTGATTTTAAAGTTTTCAGTTTATTTTTATTATTACAATTTACAACTTGTTGCAGAAGCTTATCATCAGATATAAAATCTTTAGCGAAGGTGTACCATGTATATACATTTTGATCGTTTAATTCTTTGGTGAGGTTGAAGGCTTCATTTAGTAGTTTATTTATATTTTCCGAACAGAGTCTTGACATGTACGACACTGTTCGAAGCATGATCATTTGTTCGAGCGGGTTTCGACCAAGTTCTAACCGTGTACACAAGTTGGAAGTTGTTTTACGCACTCCCAATATGTGTTTACAGAAACTTAAATGTACTTTTTCTGCTGGGGATTTGTCAATAAATTGTAAGGGATCAAGGACTTTATTGTTCAAGTTCCCCCTTAATTTAGCTCTATAAAAGTTTAAGTGGTAGTCCATATATGATATTTCTGAGTATACATAAATACTGGTAAACAATTTTCTAAAATGGTGAAATGAAATAATTGACCATCTTCAACTGTTTTACCTTAAAAACCATGAAAGATATGATAAATCTTTTTGACACGTTACACATAAGTTCATTTTACTTAAATAATCAAACCATCATGCTGGTTCTTAGAAAAATCATTGGCTTAATTATTGTACTTTTCACCTCAGCTTATAAACTTGATCATGGGAATCGGTACTTGTCTTAGATGAAGTCATGTTTGTTTGATGTCCGTCTAAGATGCACTTAGATGACTACCACTGCACATGTATTTCCGTACAGTTTGGGAAAGGTTAGTAAACCTAGCCAATTTTCAAAACTTTTCTTATGAACATTAAACTGTTACAGAGTCTTATTTGAAACAGACTTCAAAGACAACTTGTCATAAAAAAATACTTCAAATTTGAACCTTCTTTATCAAGCAGTTGTTGCTACATACAAATTGGTTCTTTTTGATTCATTTGAAATTTGAAGTGTAACAATAATAAATGAGACCTAGAATGAAGACCGAGACATTTAGTGTGTAACAACACAAGGAAACCACCAATAATCAGAATAAGTATTGCCCATACTGAAAATCACACAAATTGGTCATGAAGGATTGATTTCACTTACCCATAAGCCATAAAAGCATTAAGCAAGTTTTACCTCAAGTCAAAGGTCATGCTTTGTGAAATACCAAATAAGGTGATAACAGCATGTTAAGAACTTAAAATTGACATGTTTAATACATTGAATCATTATCTACTGCAGAAATAAATATACTGAAAGTTTTTAAGGATAAATCCAGATTTGATATGGTGTTTTAGGTACACTTTGCGAATTTCTGTAATTAAATCCCTGTCATTACTTTTCTAAAGCATACTTACATTGCGATAATCAACTAAACTGCAGCAAACACAACATTTTATTATAAAAACTGGTTCAATTTAATCAACTCAATGACCGGGTTATAAGATGTTATTAGCGAAAAATATGTCACAAGGATTTTTTTTACCTTCCAGCGGAGCTTGACATTAATTACGCACCAGTATTGACGTACAAACTGACGCTGATAATATCAATAGAATTTAGAAAAGGGCAACAATCTACAAAAGTAGACTGACATATGTGGATCTTACCTCTCTATTTATATAATTTAATTAACAACTTAAGAGAGACTTTAATGCAAACCCAAGGCTTTAAAATTAGACCAAGATATTTCTCTAATATTGTAAAAGGACTGCTGGGCCCCTAGTCATTACATTACCAATTCATTTTAGCATATTGGCCTACAGACATTATGACAGAATACAACTCATTTGTTCATGTCATCAAAAACTACTAATAAGTGAACAAGTGTGGATATTATTGCCTATGCAATACTAAGTCCCTTACCAACAAATAAAATTCCAAGAGCCATTATTTCGTCAAAATGGACTGGAACAATTTTAAAACTTAATCTTTAACTCATCATGGTTGACTCACATACCAAATGTCAGCTCAATATCTGCAAACATTTGAAAATAAAATTCCGAAAACTTGTGTGATGGACTAATAGTCCCCTAAAATACAACAGTAGTAAAAACTAGCCAATGGATTAAGAGGAACACTGGACAGGGTTATATGATCCTGTTCAATCACTATACACTTTATTTTAGGTGCCAAGATGAAATAACTGAAACAAATTAGCCACAGATTGATTGATTGATTGGATGTCTGCTTAACGTCCAGCGAGCAGTATTTCAGCTATATTCAGGATGGGGCCACAGATTGATGTTTAACAAAAATTATAGAGCACTATGCATCAACTAAAAACTTGGCATAAAAAAAAAAGATTACTAGTTTATCATAACGTACTTTTAACAGATAATAATATCAATACCACATTTCTACTTGTATCAAAATATTTATAGGACCTTTATAAACTATAGGTAAAATGTAATACAGACTATATGTGATTAACACATGGAACCGTCTAGACTACCGTTAAGACCATGCTTGCTTTGTTGAAACAGATCCAAACTGTCTGGATACATGTATTCTAAGTGAAGTCCATCAAGTGCTATGAAACAGGTAGACACCAGGTACTGGCTGTATACATCAACATGTTACAGTCACGTTTTATGAACATTTTTTTCATATTTACAAGTTAAATGTCTTAAATGGATTATTTAATGAGATCAAGGCTACACAAGATTACAGGTATCAAAGTTTCTGTAGGTCCTTCAAGGACGTACAAATATATTAGAAAAATGAGGTTAAGAGCAGAGCAAAATTTGCATTGCCCATACATAATATAGTTTTCAATATTTTTGTATTTTACAGTACAATATATAATTTCAGCGGCGCTGGGATGAGGAGCAGGCAAGGACCTACTGGATAATGCCTGTAGAACAATCAGTGAAAGATAAAGGGGGGTGGTGGGTGGGGTGATTCACCCCAAATTGAAATTTATAGATAGTATGCCAATTAATACATGAAGGTGATAAATACAGAACATCAAGGAAACATAATCCATAAATCAAGTCCATGACACCGGCAAACTCGGAGAACCAACAACCTGAAATGAAACAAGTACAGCAATTGTCCTGACTAAATCAATCAGTACTGCCAACCAGGATCCAACCTTTCTATACTGCTATGACACACATTTCAAATAAAATCATTTGCTATTTTTAGTTCATTTGCAAAAAATATCTAATCATTTTCCCAATACATTACAAAACATCACTTTAACATATGCACCGATCTTGTATAAATATATCTAACTGATCTATAAACAGTTGTACAGTACCACCTCACTGCCAAGTTATTCTCATCCCAAACAAGTACAGTGTTCTTAATCACTTCTTTCTATATATACAGCAAGATCAATAGAAAAGTACTGTGACTATATTACCATGAATTGAGTAATCAACATCCCATGATTCAGTGTATCGTAAAAAAAGGATCAAATTTGATTAATATTCAATAAAAAACACAACACAATCCAGGTACACATTATGAGGTTGACGTCACATTAAGGCTGTGACACTTTGCGGGGTGTAAATGTCAATTTACCAATTACTTACAAATAAATGTAATCAAATTAAAATTTTAATTTTAACAACTTTGATGCTAATTTCAGTCACACTCTAATAGTACACAAAATGTTAATTTATTTTTGTAACAAAGTTGTATTCTGTGCAAGTAAATCTCAAGGTAACAAGAAGAAAAGGTTGCAAGATGAAAATGCTCAATGATTGCCCTATCAAAAAAACCTCGAGACGGTCACTAAGAACAACCTAACATTAAAGGTTACGTTTAAATTACGTGATCAAGTACTGTCTGGCATCATACAAGGGGCAACAATTCAAGTGTCGAGGTTATAAGGTTGCAAAGGTGCAAAACAAGCATTTATTTTTAACTGAAAAAATCTTGTTAAATCATGTCTGTCGCGACGGGACATTATTCAGATGAACAAGACAACTTGATGTTGATGGTTATAATATATTTTTGGTCATTTGAAATTCAAATGAAGAATGTCATTGATATTTTTATTTGTGCAGGACATCAATTGTTTGTTATTTTCTTGTAAAAATGCAAATTATTATTCCATTATCCAAAGTTAACAGGCAAAAAATAATGTACATGAAAAAATTATTCATAAATGATTTTACTAATGAAGACATTTTAAATATAGAAAGCATAAATTGCTGTAAAGGGACCAGTCAGTTTTCATGTCAATTTACTTTTACATCCAGATACCAGTTTTAAGTAACTTGTGTAATGTTTGTTTGTTTGTTTGTTTGATGTTGTTTAACACTACTTTCAGCAATTTTTCAGCTATTTCATGGCATCCAGTGTTTTTTGGAGTTACTGGAAAGAACCCCCTACCTTGCGTAGGAAAACTCGCGATCCTGGTCAATTAAGATTCGAGTCGAGTACACCCTGCTGGCAGTGAGACTTGAACCCGCAACCTCAGTGTTGACAGACCACGTGATCAATAGTAGACGAACCACTAGGCCACAGAGGCCCCACCTGTGTAATACAACCAATATTGTAAATTCACCTGTGTAATAAAACCAATATTGTAAATAAAAATTCACCAGTGTAATAAAACCATTATTGTGAAATTCACCTTAAATGTATTTTCTGTTTTAACTACGTCTGTTTAGTAAATGGGAAGTTAAATATCAAAAGAGTGGGATAGGAGTAGACAGAAGGCAGATTTTGGTACAATTACCAGTGTGAAAAAAAAAGACATGTTGACCGTGGGTTAATTTTTTTTAGCATAATATAGTAAAAGGAGGTATTTTACAGCAATCAGTTTTATTGTTGGTGATTGTGTTAAATATAAATATATTAATTACTGGCATAAAAGCCATAGCTCCTCTTGGGAACATTCCACCCTGGGGAAGTTCTGATTATCTAAATCAGTGTCTATTAACCTTCATGACTTTTATGCAGCAAAGTTTGGTTACCAAAGAGATGCACTGAACCATTAACAACTGATCCCTATGACAGGTTAGATTTTGAGTCAATACATGACTCAAGCCACAGTAACACTTTTGTATGTGTCAGAATGGCAGGCTGCCTGGAGACATTTCTACGTGTATTGCTTTCAGGGTAAACATAAAACGCAAATAGCATTTAACGTATTTTCTCTTAATTGTTTACAACCACCTTTAAGTCAAAACTACTCATTTTTTTTAAATAACTGTTTATGTCGCAATGTTCAATTTTATAAGAGAACAGAGAAATCTGACATGATAATCTCCAGTTATCTAAGTGCTGTTGTTATTTATTAATAATGCATACATGTAAATAAGTAATTAAGAACGTAGATGAACCCACATTTTGTATTGGTATTAATTACAGGCTGGGTAATTCACGACTCCGTTAACAATGCTACCACTTGTATGTTTACCTATCCAGATTGTCATCAAATACTGACACTTAAATGTAACGCTGAAGTTCTATCTAGACAACTGGCGTGTCAATGGTCCCAGACATCAATACCTATGTCTGATATATGTTACAATACATAATTGATGTTTTCCTAAATTTTCTGTGTCGGAAAACATAAATCGTCAGTCGACCAGATCTCGATAAAAGCCACTGTTAATTTAAAGTTTTACGCTCAACAGGAAATGTACAATGAGGAGTCATTATATACCTGTATGAAGTAGTTATCGTGTTTAACTAGGGATTTACCCATGGGTGTAAGATATTGTTTTTAATAGATCAAAAGTTTTACCTGGCGTACATGTGACCTAATTACCTACTGAATAGAAAGTTTACTGAGGATATAGAAGGCGGACATAATCACTGGGTGTGATGGGTAGTAATAACGTTATTTTAAGGTACTCTGCACAAACTAAAAAGTACGGAATTTTCATTTCTATTGGTAATAAAACTTCTTAGTATGTCCCCTCAGTTAACTTGAATGATCAACATTATAAACACTAAAATAGTGTATATTATCACTTTCAATAGCAGTAAATGATGTTAATCATCTATTAATCCAACATCCATGAAAGGTACTGAAAGCAGAACTTAAAATGCCACCCTTGACATTCTAATGTTAATATTACAACACTTCTCTACTGGTAGGCAACAATGATACAAATATTTTTTAAGACATTCACACGTTTTGTTATTAGGGTATAATACAGTTCAATATTATTGCACCTTGCTCCAAACTTTGAGGTTTTATAGTGCCAACATTGGGTTTACTTCTGTTAAATGTTTTGTATTGCCAACATTTACTGTTAAATCATTACATACCTATTTCATCCACTTGTCAATGTCCAACTGTTTTTGTCATTCAATAACCATCTCAATTTCTGTATTCTGGAAAAAGAAATGACCATCTTAAAATATGTTTGTTTTATCATGAAACATGACAGTTTGTTATTTTAGGACAAAATTACATTGGAATTGGTAGATGTTGAAGTCTGATCAAATACCTAAGTACAATGTACTCCTTAACTATGATTATGTATGAAAGAAGAATTAAGCTTGACCTGACATTTCATAGGAACACCCCCACAAGTGAATGAACGGTTGGTTAAAATAATACCATCAATCAGTCGGGTAATGGATGTACGAGATAAGTAAACAAAATCATTTACAGAACTTTTTTGATATAATCCACATATAGTATTGCATTATATTTATAGTTTAACACCTTTTTAATTAGTCCACTCCAAGGTACCTTTACCTTAAATGGTAATAACATTTTATTGTATTTATTTATTCACATGTGTCTGCCAACGTGATGGTTGTTGATAACATGTGTACAAATAACAGAAAAACATCTATATGTCTTAATGGCTATGCAACATCTTATACAAAACGGTCCTTGAATGTGAATTACTATGTCAACGTTGTTAGTTGTTACGTATTACCACAGGATGTAAGACAGATTTATTTTCTGTTCTATTGAAAAAAAGAGAATTTATTCTTCCAAAAGTGTCAATCGATTGGAGAATATCACAAACAAAACTGTAATATCACTTCATTTGTACAAAATTTCTAGAGTGCAGTCTTATTATTGTAAATATGTGCATATGTGTTTACCCCAAACCACCTTCAACCCCACCCCCAAACAAACCACCCTTGCTTCCAAGCCAGATTTAACCCGTCTTCTGTTACTCAACTGTGAAAACTATTCTTCCATAATTTTATTAAGTTAAATGTAACAAGTAAAATGTGAAACTCCATTAACAAGGTAATGTTAACAATCAATACAGAGCCAATGACCACCATATCTCCTAAAATGACCCTGACTATTTTGTTCTGGAGATCAATAACCCAACATTAAACTGATATTTGTATGTACAGACCATTCCTTCAGGTTAAAAAAGCCTACCACTTCTCGGGATAATTGGATAAGTCTATGATTATAGAATATGGAAATAAATCATTTTGGCTGCCTACCAGAGATCATGAGATTTGGGATCTCAATTATTTCGCATGATGAGTTATAACAATTTTAGACTTCAATTTATTGTGGTGTTTATTAAATATCAACAATAACTCATCAGACAATATTTTTGTTGGTTTTTGACAATATTTTTGAAAAATTATTATCCCATAGTGAAATCGTGATTTAATGATTTAATACTGGACAATAAAATTCTATCATAATTGATAATGTTATATTACTAATTCTCATTTATCAGTAAAAAATTCTGGATTCACCATATATTATGTTGGTCAAACTGGAAAAAATTTCTGAAATAGATGACTTTTCAAGCATATTTTTTATTTTGGGTTTTTATTGGAATAACATTTTTATTAGTTGTAATTTCCTATTTACCGACATACATTTAAAAATATTTCCTCTTATATAGGGGGAAATCCTTTTCTTACATTTTTTAAAAGCTTTCTCAGAAATCATTTCACCCACTTCCACGTTTATCTGGATCTTTAAATGCCAAACAAGGAAACAGATAACAGAATATTCAAATTCCAGTAATTAAGAAAATTCAATAGTCTTTTTTAACTTTTATCAAAACTGAAATAGAAGTTAGATCAAAAGACACTAGATATCTATAGAATTCAGATGAATAAATAGATTTTTTTCACATCATATCATACATATTCTATGACATTAAGGCTCGGATTAATCTGCACGAACCCAGCATGTACTTTGAATGTTGCTAATTAAAAGAAATCCAATTCGGATTTGCATTAGAAAAACTTTTGATCTAAATCACTTGTTCTGCAGTACATGTAATTCTTGCTTCAGTAATAAAGACAAATAATGAAATAATACAATTCTCTATTTTTTGAACCCTTGAGATAAAAACTAACAGCATATTAGTTGTTATTCATCATCTGACAATTTTGTTTGCCTCAGCAGTCACATTTTAACATCTTCGGAAAATCTTTCTGTTTCCTCTCTGCAGTCTGAATCGATTTTATGACTGCCTGTCGATGGTTTAACAAACCATCCTCCGTTCTCTAATGATATTGAACTAGATTGACATATGAATGCTTACAAAACAAGTTTGTTATTTCCTTTTTTTTAAATTTAGTTTTGAAAACATGTTGACTATACATGAGGCACTGAAAAATAGATAAAATATACAGTGTATTGGCGATCTATTAAAATGTGCGGTATCGTATGTACTAGTTGACTTATTACTATTATTTACAACAACACTCCTCGGTAAATTGAGTAACAGTCACCTTCACCGAATATATAATATGCAATTTAGTACATGGATCAATTAAACTGTGATTACCACAGTGTTTCATTCTAATGCAATACACCATGTAATAATCACAGGAGTCTACTGAATTAACCGCTTTTTTATTTACATAATCCTAAAATTTTTAACTGAACTGTAAATCAAACACATTTATTGAAAAAATAAAGATCAGTTTGGTGCTTTTAAGGTGACTAGGGATGCACTACAGAGGCCATTACAGTGCCTTTACGGAAAAGATATCATCAAAAATTTACTTTCAATCGATCATCTAAACATTTTTTTTTTTTCAGTTTCTAGTTCAATTGAAGCAATTTCATTTGTAAACTTATCAGAAACATAGAAAAGTTCAAAGAATACTAAATTATTGAAATTGACATTTTAATCTTCGATCCACTAAGTACATGAATAATGGCCGATCTTTACAGTTTACAATTTTATTGTTACGACACCTGCCAATGTGGTTTTGGTAAATGAATAACAATAAAAAAGTTTTACTTAAATGTTAATAATAAATTTCTTAAATTTGAATAAATTTTACAGTTATGTTCAACCATGAAACAGGAGGGGTTTAAGCACATGGTCTACACTTAATAAGATATTTCCAGGAGGTCTATAACAACTGGTCTGTATGATTCATATGGACCTTCCAGATAACTAATGATATTTATTTCTATAAATATTTAAGTTCTCTCAAAACATATATAAAGCTCAGTGACACTTGAAGATTTACAACATAGATATTTAAATTTCAAGCACCCAGGTCAATGAATAGTCAAGTCATTAAGTGGACACTCATGGTCAATGAAAAGAAATCAGATTCCGTACTGTTTGTTTGAATGGGGTTTAATGCCACTTTCCAACATTTTTAAACTCTACCATGGCATAGTTTTTAATGGGGAGGAAACAGAGTACCTAGTGAAAACTTGAGGACTTCCACCGGGGAAAACTGTCTTATTCTTCAATGCTGTAGTCTGGATAAGAACTAGCAACATTTAGTGTTGACACCCCGGTGGTGACCAACAGTAGAAGACTCGTTGCTTAACTACTCAGCCACCTATCCCCCTTCCCCATGGCACAGTACCTTTGTATCATGACTGCAATTAAGATTTCATGAACCATTTAAATTACATATCTATACTTACTAAAAATATAGCCTATTATGAAGTACTTAAAAATAGTGCCAAAAACAATTTTTTATATTTTCTATACAAATTCTAAATTTGCCTTAGGTTTAATAACTGGTATAAAACTTGTCAGTCAATTAGGTTACCCATAAATAAAAAAATTTGCTTGTCACAATCAATACTTTTCATCTGGAAAAAATGACATGATTTCATAATAATACACATTTAGGAATTTGATACCCACTTACTTAAGTTGAATTTGATCTATGTAATGATGTAGTTAGCAGTGCCCTAATTGGAAGTTATGGTTTCATAACACACCTGCACTAAACATTGTTAAAATCACAATGAAGATGAAGCTGACAAATACATAGATATATTTTTATATTATAGGTCTACACAGAAATAATAAAATGCAATATGTTTGTTTACATATAAATTACACTAAATTACCAGTGTTTACATTTGCAATCATAAATTACTCTATAATAAGGCCAAGAAAACAAATAGGCAGTTTTTTGCTCCTGTAAATGTGGAAAAATGAGATATGAGGTTTTAAGCACCTGATTAAGATCTCAACAATGATATAAATACTTTTATGAAAAGGACAAATTTATATTTTGACCAGCTGCAGTGATTCTTGTGCTAAGGATGAAAAGGTGATGGTGAAGCTTTGTCTGTGGCCATGTTTATTCCCTGACTACAAAAGCTTACTACGATAGACTAGTCTACCAAAGTACAGACCATATAAATGTTTTAATCACTCATAATAACTACAACACTGGTATTCATGCAGATTTCACAATTCATGTAGGATACATTGATTATCGAATCAAAATAAAGCACAGAATGCTAAAGGAATGGTTGTATGTCAAACTATGCACAAGAAACACTTATTATTTAATCATGCCTAACTGCAAATAGGAACTAATTGAATGCTCGTTAACATTAATTATCTCCTACTTGGCTAAGGTAATTGTGGGTATATTTTTTGTGTCTGCCAATTGTTTTATTGTTTAGTTGTCAATATCAAAGGCTTATCGCCTGTCAATCACATTTCCTGATGGTTCTTGTATATATATTTACTGTGCACCAATTAACTGTGTCAGCTGACAGACATAAGGGTTGACTACCAATCGCTATTGTGGTAACCTAAACCAGATGAAACGTGGGTATGACTGTATTCTGTGAACTTCGTGGTAATCAGTTGTAGCACCAGTACTAAGCTCTGTGAACTTTTATCAACATATAATTATTTGCTATTTCTTGTTACATGTGTATTATTAACATGCAGATTTGCACAGGAATTCATGACCAAATAATATGAAAATGTTATTACCAGTGTAAATCTTTTAACAACATTAAGATATCCAAGTACATATAGAAACAGCAGTAAGCAACTGTTTTACTGACCTAATTAAATTTATTAAATATTCATAAAATACATGGATAAGGCCATAAGGTCTCCTGAAATAGGTTATACTGAGAAAATGTATGTATTTTTTGCAGTAACAGACCGTCAATTGGTTAAAATATTCATAAACATGTCTGTATAATGTTTAGAGAACAGAGACAGAAAAAAGTGAAAGTGTAGCAACTAAAAACATTTTGTACTTTAATTTACTAATTGCAAATTGACTGATCTCTGCTCCCCCCCAAATACTGGTGTAAATTAGTTTTTCACATTTCTGTACAATAAATATGGTGTTTTTCTCCAATGGGAAATCTTGTTACTAGTATATAAACAACACACTATGCCATTAGCTGATCCATTTTTAAGCAGGAAATAACAAGACTCAATGTAAAACAATGTAAGCAGGATCTGAGCCAATCTTTACCGTACTTATTTAAATCTCAATGCCATGAACTTAAAAATAGTAAACATTAAACCTAATAACCATGTTAATCTACGTGTGTAATTATCCCACTCATATGTCCGATGACAGACCCCGATAAATAACGGCTTTTGACATATTATTATATTTTATGAAAAGAATTATCCCACTACAACTTTAGATATATAGATAATGTTACAAGTCTACGACAAGGTGTTTGTTGATTCATCAATGACTAGAATCATAAGTAAATATGATTGTTTTTCTATTTCATACAGTGCCAAGACGCTGTGATTGTTTGCGGAGTTTTTACATGAAATCGCCCACTTTTTTAATCAATACAATATCCAGGTAGTAATGCTCTAAATTTCGTACATGTGATTTTTTTTTTAAATTGTCAAGGACACATTGCTGACAAATCTGTACCTTTATCATAGGCAATAAATTACTAATCATCCCCCATTACTTTAAAAATAAAACATTAATCATAATCGAAAATATATAAAATCATAGCAGTAATTTTGGCAATAAATCTACGTACCTGTAGAAGGTCAAGGAAGTATAGCCATGCAGTAGCAAGTAATAATTTCAAACATAAAAGACATAAACAAGTGATATCAATAAAATAATCTTAATAATAAATTTGTATGTATATAAACAAATAACCCTCAGGTAAAAAACAATTCTCAGGTGATATCATACTCAATGCCTCGGGAAGGTGCATGAATACACCACACACCTCAGGAAGAGGTGATACACTCAAGCCCTGGGGTCATGCAAGAATACACCACACACCTCAGGAAAAGGTGATATCATACAAGCCCTGGGGTCATGCAAGAATACACCACACACCTCAGGAAAAGGTGACATCATACTCAAGCCCTAGGGTCATGCAAGAATACACCACACACTTCAGGAAAGGGTGATATCATACTCAAGCCCTGGGGTCACACAAGAATACACCACACACCTCAGGAAAAGGTAATATCATACTCAAGCTCTGGGGTCAAGCAAGAATACATAACACACCTCAGGAAAAGGGGATATCATAACTCAAGCCCTGGGGTCATTCAAGAATACACCACACACCTCAGGAAAAGATGATATCATACTCAAGCCCTGGGGTCATGCAAGAATACACCATGCATCTCAATACATATTGATATCATACTTAAGCCCTGGGGTAGTGCAGAATAAACCCCATATGTCAAGGCCATGGGGGTAGTGCAAGAATACACCATGACACCACTTATCTCAGGACACAATGACATCATACTAAAGCCCTGGGGTAGATCAGAATAAACCCCATATCTCAGGACTAAGTGATATCACAGTCAGGAGCTTGGGTGGTGCAGAATAGACTGGGACAACACTGGCACATAGTACACTGCATGCATTATTTTCAACATATTAACCCTACAAGAGATACCTTGAAATTTAATTAATAAAAGGTGTAAGGTAGCCACGTACTTTGTAATTAAGTGACACTTTACATAGTCGATGAACCTCTTGTGAAATAATCGATCGTATTCTTTACCTTTTCAAGTTCTGTCATTATGTTGACAAAATCTTGGTATTTTTTTTTCGTTTATCAAGATAGAAGAGTTTTGTGTATTATTAAGCTATTTTATAACTTTCCATTGTGTCTATAATTTATAATCCATCAAAATTTGATAATATTTTTTATTTGACCTGACAAATTTGTCAGTGATCCAGGAGGTCCATGGAGTCGCTATATTTGATTGACAAGGTCTGACAAAGCATTAAAGGTGCATTGGCAAAAGATCTATTTTTCAAATTTATTTTGATCAATGACTTGTTGTACATGATTTTTGTATGAAAGTCGGGATATTTAATGCACTAAATCTGGCCTTATTTGTATATAAGTTTAGGATTGGTATAATATTGCCATACTAATCAAAGTAACAAAATAAACCAGTTGAGTTATTTTCCAAAGAAATTAAATTACAGTTTTTAAGAAATCTTTGTAAGAAAACATTAAAGATTCACTTCAATCTAAAATCTGTCAGTTATCCAATTTTGCCAACTAATCTTGGCATTCCAAACTTAAAATATGTCACCTTGACATTGTCTCTGAATTGATCGACTGTCTCCATCAACACAAAATGAACAAAAAAGTAAGAAGCTGATGACAGATTCTGATTACCTCTTCTTTAGATTTCAGTTTAATATAAACCATCTTTAGGTGTAACCAATACACAAATGCTCAGGTCAAAGCTGGAAATCAGACAAATAATAATAGACAAGGATTCACAATCCAAAGGAGAGGAAAAAGTAAAACCAGGCCTCTGAGCAATAAACAAATTCTTTACCTAGATTTTTTTTAATTCTCGATTTCATCCAATCACAACATTGGATTTCCTCTGTTGTCATAGTAATTGAGAAAATTTTTATGCTGAACAAAACATTTTTAATCAAGTGCAGGGGGTTATTGCACTGGGGACAGGTGCTATGTTATGTATAAGCTTTAAAAACAAGGAGCAATGTATTGTTTGTTTGTTTGTTTGAATGGTGTTTTAACGCCACTTTCAGCAATTTTTCAGCTATTTTATGGCGTCCAGTTTTTATTGGGGGAGGAAACAGGAGTACCTGGAGAGAACCCCTGACCTGCGGTAGGAAAACTGGCAATCCTTGTCAATTAAGATTGGAGTCGAGTACACCCTGCCTGCAGTGAGAATCGAACCCGCAATCTCAGTGTTGACAGACCACGTGATCAATAGTAGACGAACTACCTTGACCACTTGGCCACCGAGGCCCCCAGGAGCGATGTAAGTAGAAGCTAAAAACACTAGGTGCCCTGAAAAGGTAAGTCTTTTCTGTGTCACTAATATTGTGTTTTCTTTATGGCAAGTCAGCACTGGGCATGGAAAAAACTAAAACTTCTTGTGTTTAAGTACACCAGCTAGCGAGGACTTGAAGCAGTGTAACTCGATACACGAGCACACCATGGTGTGCACATTAAAAATAACAAAAATATTTAAAGTTTGTTTTTGCATACAAAAACTATGTCTCCCCCTGTTCCCCAGATTTGACCCAGAGGATAAAAATTTCCTTTTAATAGATAACTATCACCAGTATGATATCACCAGAGATAACTAGATATGGTGTACTTGAAACACACCAAGTTTTTCGTAAAATTTGGTTCAGTAGTTTTAGGAGTTGAGTGGAAACCATGATTTATGATGAATTTTTAAAAAAATTCTAAGTGCAGAGGACGATAATTCCCACAAAATTTTGAGGATCAGAATTTCCAGGTAATATGCACAACAACATATGGTGTACTTGTTACATACCAAGTTTTGTAAAATTTGGTTGAGTTGTTTCAGAGGA
This sequence comes from Limnoperna fortunei, assembly GCA_944474755.1. NCBI lineage: Eukaryota > Metazoa > Mollusca > Bivalvia > Mytilida > Modiolidae > Limnoperna > Limnoperna fortunei. Next base: position 88,403,004 of record OX104111.1, read on the forward strand.
GTTGAGCGGAATAACTTTGTGATGGGACAGACTGACAGACAGGACAAAAACAATTTGTCTCCCCACCAAAAATTCAACAAAGAATTGAACGCAAACAAGGAAAGGCTTTTGATGGTGACCCCTGTCCTGGAGATACAACACCTTTAAGTGTGGTATTGGAACAAGTTTCTACATTCAAGATTGAATTGGTAGTAAAGTGTGATGATTTAAATCTAAACATTCACCACATTCTGATCAAAAATATCTCCAAACCCAACCCTGTGAATTTTAAGGGAATTCCTGATTTAAATCCACAAGTAATGAATGTTAAAAGTAGCCAGGAATGCCCTGAACACAGGATCTTGCAACATTTTTTTCTGAGTTTCTGGGGCCTTCAGTGGATATCAGAGCCCTTGCCACATAGCCACCTTGCTTTGTTAGGTGGGTCAACACTGAGCGACCACAGTCATCTTTTTCCAACTTGTGGGTGCACTTTATTAGGGTTAGATAGGCCGAAGTTTTATTTCATTAGATTTTGGTGATAAATTATAAAGTTGCTCTCTTTAAACAAATACAGCATTATTTTGAAGCCTGACCTGATCATAGGGTCTTCTTACTATAATAATAATATTTTATTTACAGTCCAGGTATATATTCCACCTGTCATTGAATTCTTTACCATATCAAAGACATAAGTAAGTAAACAGTATCAAGATCAATCAATAAAAAAATATCTCAAATGATTTTATGATGGTATTCCATGCAGTTAAACATGATAACAAGATAAACTGGTCATAAATTTGATGTTGCTGGCCATGTCCATCACTGGTCAGTCCAAGTTTTGATTTACAAGGTCATATGGTCAATCATCATTTGGACCACCTCTGATGGTCAGTAGGTTCAAATGACCAGAACCAATAAAACCTTCACTGGGGGACAATCAACATATTTCCTGTCTAATTCAATTTTTTCACACTTTGGTGAAATATTAGGCCCAAAAAAGCCTCAAATTAATGGGATACAAGCAATTAAAAATGACATGGGACAAATGTGCAACTTTCCCATGTCATAAAGGTTATGACCTTCCAATTATCTTGGATGCAAGCATTATTTGTCTCTGAACAAGTGGCAAAACCATTATACTGTAGTCAGACAAGATTATTCAGTTATTATTACAAATACTTGTTTGTATGATAAATAGGAAGACGCCACTACTGGAAGATTTGTTGTCCATTATTCACTACTTTATACAATTTTCATGCATGAATACAGAAAATCATGAAATCAAACTTCAATTATTGATAACAAACTATTTTTCATTATAAGCAAAAATGTTTTCTGGCCTATTATTGGTATGTGTGTACCACTACTCCCCTGACCTTTACTTCAACCATAGAAACATTAGGAAGTCACATTAACCATAATATTAACATCAGACGATGATACTGATCAATGTTTATGTTCTAATATCCTACACCCAAGATCATAATTCTCAATAATAACCATCAATCTACGGTTCCTTATTAAGAAAATACATTTCTAAACCTCTAATGAGGCTTCTTCTATATTTTTTCATTTCATTAAATTTTGTTTGTACACTTCTGTTTTTTTTGTTATTCTTTCTGATATTAGATATTTACCACAAGTGCTGTGTATAGCAGAAAATCATTCTATCAGAGCGGTTCTGATTTCAGGTTCTGATTTCATCGTTAAGCAATGGATTTATAAAATGATAAGCAGTTATATTGGGAAATAGCACTGGATTTGTATACTGTCATTTAACTACCATGAGACTGATGTTTGAGGGGGAGACAAAACCCCTCCCAGACATTGTCCCTTACATGCAATTTAGCATAGGCAGACAAAATTGCCTCATATATCTGACTTATGTAGTTTTGGAAATGCAACTTTTTAATTTCTGTTCACACGGTTTATTTTGGGATTAATTTAATATAACTAATTCACTATTAATTATATTGAACTTTTATGCCATACCATTTCAAGTGGTCAGAGAGGTTTAGTTATGCTCCTGAAAGTAGTGTGTGTGTGTGATCGTAAAAAAATTCAATCAAGGTCATCAAATAACAAATAAGCACTGAAAATAAGCTGAGACCAACAATAATTACAATCCCCCACCCCCCCCACCCCCCTTGCATTCAGTATTAACCACACATTGAACAAATCTCCTTCGATAAATAAATAATTTTGAAGCAATCGCCGTAAAACTAACAAGCTTATTGTACAATGGGAAGAAACAGATATAAAATAATTTGTATTGAATTATTTATGCAGAAGAAATTACACATACATTTACAATATATCAATACTGTCAAACATATACAAAAGCATTTCATAATCCTGCTTTTTACCTCCAAGTCAGAAAACACTTTTACATAATCCAATTTTTAAACTTTTTTCATTAATATCTAGCTTGAATTCTGTCCATATATAAACTTCATTGTAATCTCAAAAGGCACCAAATAAAAATAGCATCAATTGATTTCTTTTTAAGCAATAAGAATGTTGAAATTTAACCATTTATCATCATAATGATATACTGAAATACATTTTCTTCAATTGAAAACTTTATTAGAATTGTAAAAAATAACACAACAAATTTTTTCAAATCAAATTTCCCAAATGATGATATGGCAGAATTTTCACAGTTTAATTGGCAAATAATGATAAACTTTGTCACCTTTTCATGACAAATTAATGAAGGACATTGGTTAGCTTTAATGAATTGACAAACCTGTCAGCATTACCTGTTCGTTTTGATTGACATGTCAGGTGAATAAGGAAATACAATTAGAGATAAGTGTGTAAATGACATAATATTCAAAGGTCAAGAACCACGATTTATTTTGACATTTGGCACCTAAGTGTAATTTACATTTGATACTGGGACTGTCTGGATAAAAAATAAAAATTTAACATGTTGTAAATCAATTATATTTTTTTACTAATTTCAGTAAATATTGACAACAACTCATGTATGTAAAATGTGATTAAAAAGTGGGTCAAATTTAAAAATCTTTAAAAATGTTTTTCCGAAGCATAACAGGAAAACAATTCTGTAAAACTAGTAAGAGTAAAAACAGAGACTTAGTAGATCTCAAATTCATGTTGTGAAGAAATGTATATTTTTTATTTCTGGTCATTCAAGCACCAGTTTCTTCCAAGAGCATTACTTGTGTGCCTCATACTGAAATTGTGTATTAAAAAATCTAAGAAAATGATGTGAGTAGTTTCACTGACATAAGAATCCACAGTGACAGGGGAGAAAACTGAGACTCGTGTAAGCAACTCTATCAAATCTGTCTTGGGTGTTATCAATATTGGGTAACGAGGGAAGAACACTGTAAAATTCTGATGGTAATTTTTAAAAATATTTCCATTGATTTGTCTCTTATCCAATTCAGAAAGAATTTGTAGATCTGGATGTCTTAATTAACCCAAAATAAAACTGCCAGCATTAAACCATTTCACAAATCAGTCAATACATTTATAAATATCACACCTTCATTAAAATTCACCAGATTCCAATTAAAGTCTCTAAATGTAATTAACATCTTTATTACATAAAACAGGGATGGCATAAGTCCATGTCAATCACACATGTCCTGTAGAAGTAAAATATACAACCCTATCACAGATAGGATCACCCTCACTTGTACAATACACAACTTGTCAATGCCAATCATTGCAGACCTGTCAATAATTAATTAATCAATCAAAGGTATCCCATAAACTGTCAATTATACATTCATAAATTACCAGCTGTACAGAGGTGAAAATCAGGACAAATGACCTAAAGGCTAATCCAATGCCACAAACTGGGGAAGGCAAGGTGGTTTTGAGGTGAACCAGACTAGGAACTGTAATGTTAGGAGATATTTGTAAATTTCCCTTGGATATTGCATAATATATATCTTACATCAAAGGAAGTTCAATAACTGTTACCTAGCATACTAGCTAATGGTTGGTTTACCCATCTTACTTTGGTAAACAGAGGTATCAATATATATCTACTGTCCAACATAAATTTAAAACGGCACCCAGGTCTCATGAATCTGGTCAAATTTTTCAGAAGCAATAAAAATGTTTTCTGACCCAGACCCAACCAGTCAAAATTAATTTTTTTTGGAAAAGCCATATAAGCAGACAGTTTAAAGATCTATCAAATTAGTCTTGCCTGAGGTGATGTTACACCTATCCATGATATAGCTTAAAATGATTAAAATTGGCATTAAAACCCATTCATACAAACAAATTAAATCTATCTAATCAGCTATAGTTTTTTATATTTTATAAACATACATAGGTTTATACTGTAGTACCAGAGTGAAATCATCTGTATGTCAAGATTATTGATTTAAGGAAATTCCAGATCAAATCTTTTATAGAAATATAAATCATATCTTATTTTTATTCCTAATCATATCTTTTTTTATTCCCTACTGTATCATTAAATAATTTTATGGCTAAAACAGACATAAAACCCAAACATTTCCCATACATCTGTCACCACCTGTATCTCATAGCAGACATCAATTCCACATGTGACCTTCACCCCTGTCAGGCTCCTCATGAATACTTGTCACCAAAGATGTCATCTCCAATATTCCAATGTATCCTTGCTCCTTTTCTACACCTGTCATCCAAGCTAAATTATCAGACAAATCAATCAATAATTGAACACCACAGATCAATAATTTGTCCAATTAGTATACTCAACACAGTAGGTTCCAGGGTTAATTATGTCTATTAGGGATTCAGAAAAATTACAATTTAGTCAAAATGTATGTTCCTTAGTTAGGGAAAAATCTCAACAATCCAGCACCTGCTATTGGCTCTTGCTTAAATGATTGATCATATTTATATAATGATTTTCATTTTAAATTTTTCTTGTATGCCTGATAGGTGAACAAAACTGGGTATGTGTGCCTGTCATAGAAAGATTTCAAATTATATTTTGTAATATTCAGTAAGAAAAAGCAGACTTAATACCAATTTGTCATGAAAAATCACAAGTCAATATTAAAAGACAAACAAGAGGTCAGAGAAACAGAAAATACTGGACAAATACAAACAAACATATCAAAGTACTTTATAGATATTAAAAGTACTAAAGTTATTTAACAGTTAGTATGCAAAACAAAAAATTATTCAATTGATCTTATTCCTGATATTAACATAACCAGTTGTATGACATGAATTGATTTATTCTAAACAAAGTGTGAAAAGATTAGTCAGATTGTATACATGTATAAAAGCAAATAAAACTTTAAAACAGAAGTACATATAATATCAGCAATAATCAGGGATGTTTGTAAACAAGACTTTATCATTTTAATAAATGTCAACCAGACATTTCTGTCACCATGCACACTCCTGTATAATTCTGGCAGTCTTTTGCCCTTATTATTTTAATTGTATTTAACATTACAAAAAAACTTATAAAACCACAACACCTGTCATTAAAAAAAAAGAAATACAAAAAACTTGTTTGTTTGAAAATGCAAAATACATACATGTACATATAATGTACATGACATAGATTATTATGATAACAATTTTTTAAAATTAAAGCTAGTCGTAAAACTGAAAATCTATGAAACTTCAAAAATCAATATCAGCACAAACTCCAAGCTAGAAATTTGACCTAAAACTCTGTGTTTGCAGGATGGTAAGTGTCACATGTCATCAGAGAAATGACCAAACAGCCAGCCACTCTACCCTTTTAAATCATCAATTAGAGCAATTACAGAAAACATTTCATGGCCTGCTGCCCCGTGGAGCTGTGTTTTACTGATAAGGCATGCTTTATATTAATAGCAATGCTTGACAATGAATGATGAACATGGATTTCCCAGTTATCTCTAGGGATTCCTTCCGAAATAAACAATAATACATTTCACTCATTAAATCTGGTCTTATCAAATGATGTTAGGATGTCCCAGTGGGAGGGACATTTTTTTTTCTATCACATCTGTCCTTATAATGATAGACAAGACTGATGCTAGTAATAATTCATTTTTTGGTAATCGGATTTGTTATGACTTTGTTATATGACAATCAAGTTTTAGCAGAATATATTTTCAGCACAGAAAATGTAACCAAATTTTGTTTTAATAACAAACAAAATAAAAATAAATATATTCTTATAATAAATTCTTATGAATGCCAATGGTAAGCGTAGAAGTATAAAAAAACGAGGAATAATGACAGTGACTTAAAAATTGGCTAGATCTACATTTTTGTGAACTATGCTCAAAATCAAATTTATTAGACTATAAACGTTTATATACATATATATAATTAAGCTGAAACACAAGACAAGACACCAGGATGCTTCGTTACAAAGGGCCATAACTCACAACATCTGAAGCCTTTAAGGCATTAAGAAAAGTTAAAAAGTGCATTTAAACCAATCATCACAGCAGACCATTAATGGAATCAGTCCTAATCAGTGCACAGCTGTGGAAAGTGAAGGAAACCTTAGGCAGATTACTGCTGAAATTCAAGACGATGCCTTTAATTGCAGAAATTATTCTTCTGATTATCAAGTCACCATGGAAACCATTGTTCCTGTCACAAACCAATTTCCTCCCCTTTCCATTTGGAGTGATTGTGTTACACTCGTCTTATAAAAAGGATTATTATTAACTTTCACAAATTAAAAAAAAATATCGTAATGTTCTTGAAAATGTGACTCATCATGTTAAGCTCTGCTATCTTTGAAGCCTTGATACACAGTTTTTGAAGAAGACAAATGGTAATATTATGGAAATTACTAATTATCTTGACATTTTCAATATCAGTTTACAGAATGAAAAATAAACGATTGATTTTTTTTTTTTATATGGAACTCTAAAAACATTCACCATGATTTTTATGTTTACGAGCTTTTTGAAAAAGAACACTGACAATGCCGGTAATCATCCGCTGTGACAATCATGATATTAAATAAGTACAGAATATCTTCCTGGCTGATCAAAGAATAATTGATCAACGGTAAATTAATGGACATAAGTTGAGATGTAATGGGTCAGATCGTGGAAAGGTTTTTTTTTCAGAGTAGTTAGTCAACCTGAGATGAGATAGATATGGGGACATCTGTCTATGTATTGACAATAATTGTAAAATCTATGGGGCAGTGTGCATACAATTAAACCACATCTGCCTAACCTTTTCTAATGTAAACAACCAACCATTATCAACCATAGGTCACAATCTGCTTGTACCATGGTGTTCAAGACCAATAACTGCTCAAATATTTGTGGCTTTTGATTTTAAATTCAAATATAGCATATGAATTTATATGAAAATTATTTAAAAACATAAAAAAATTGTCAACACTTTTTCAACAATAAGTTTTTTTTAAAACTAAAAATAATACTTTTGAGGTTACAGTGTGCATTTCAAAAGATCAAATTATAACATCAGTTATATTTGCACTGAACATTTCATATTAACCCTATATGTGGTTTCCCAAATTTGATTAATAATACACAAGCATTTAACATGACAAATATCACTTGAATCAGACATGTGACATGAGATTTCTGATCTAATGCCATTATTTGACTTATATTTCCTAGGTGAAAAGTTAATCTTCATTACAGGTAATCTGCAGTTTTAATTACTGCCAGTAACTAGCTGACCTCTGTTGATGAATGTAAAGTTCAAAACAAGATTTTCTTTCATAACAAATTGAAATATCTCATTACTTTAAGTTGACAAACAATTATCTTAAATATACATGAGACTATGATGAATAAAACTTACCATAGTTAAAAAATTCTACTTAACACAAAAATGTTTTATACAAAATTTCAGTACTTTTTGAGGTTAGGATATAGTGTGCATCGAACCCTCGTGTAAAGTATCATCATAGATCTAACACAAGTTTTAAATTTCTAGTTTGAATTTAATTAACCCCATATAAAAAGGCAAAATAACATAACTTCATTGCAACAATAGATTTGGTCAAGTCTGAGCCTTCAACCTGTCTGATTGGATGTTCTCGTTTGGCGGGGAAACAGGAAATGCCTAGAAGTACCTATGACAAATTATCCCGTTTTTAAAAAACATTACCTGTATAAATCGTGTCATATGAAATTAGTCCACCATGATGGTTTTGCTAACCTAGGGATGTCATGATTAATTGACACGTTTTGGAGAAGACAGGATGAAAACAAAGTTTTGATAACTCCTAATGAAGATGGATCTGCTGATTCACACGTGTTCTCCAACCATGTCTTCACACCCTTCTCAATCTCTAAGTCATGTCAAATTCTCATATTTTTTTTCCCTCTCAAATGTGTTAAATGTGACATCATATTTGGAGCTTAATACTGTCATACAAATAAACTTTTCTTAACAAAAAATGTAGGGACACTGTATCAAGAGGTTGATTTTGTATGTTATCAACCAAACGTCTTCATATCTTCAAATTATATTGTTATAGAAAAAACTAACTAAAGATTTAATTGGGATACAGAGCTCTATATTGGGTTTCAGGAGCAATGCTCAAATGAAATTGTTCTGTAGTGGTGGCCATCTTGGATGTAAGAAAAACTATTTATTTGATCAATTTCCTGAAACTGAATTTTCTATAAAAATGACTGTTTAAAAATTTTGAATTTTTTTCCATCTGAGGTACATTTCCAACTTGGCTGCAGGAACTTGACTGTCAAAATGGTTTAATGACATGAACATAGACCTCCATCCAAGACAACTGCCACTGTTGAAAAATTTCACAATGGAAACATTCAGTACATACATTTTAAATTCAATTAAGAAAAAATTTGGCTATAATGTTTATTTATTACCATTCAAACTTGATACCTAAGACATTCACTAATGACATGCCTCATCATAAAATATATTTACCATTAAGTACCTCTGTCCCATCCTCTATAATTACCACCTTTTCTTGATGTTAACACCATTAACCAACTGTTGTAATGATTAGAAAGTCCCTTCCTGCAATGTCAACAAAAAAAAATCCATTAAATATTTAAAACTTGTTAAAATTGGCTTACTGTAACAAAAAATTTGACCTTGATACCTAAAAACTAACTAAACTGTAGATTTTTGTTCAGGATTTCAAAGGTATCACATTGAAGGAGGAATCATGATATTGTTTAACCTAGATGATAGAGTAACAGAGGCTGAGGAGGACATAAGGAATACTGAATATGATCAATATGGCATTAGACTGCAATGGGTCATGTGTTTGGAAAGTGCCAAGCTCCATGGATGTAAGGATGTTGAAAGCGAGAAGACAGTATAGCCAGTAAAAAATGGCTAAATTCTTTGTCCCTACTCAATGCTATATATTTTTTTATGGCAGTCAAAGTTTTTGGCCACTTCCTAACTTACTTTATTGTTTGTTAACTTGTTCTTTCAGAATATAGCTGAAATACTGCTTATTGGACATAATGCAACCAGTAAAACAACCAAATCAGCTGAACTCGTGGTGCTACCTCAGGGAACAACTCATACCAAATCAGCTGAACTCGTGGTGCTACCTCAGGGAACAACTCATACCAAATCAGCTGAACTCGTGGTGCTACCTCAGGGAACAACTCATACCAAATCAGCTGAACTCGTGGTGCTACCTCAGGGAACAACTCATACCAAATCAGCTGAACTCGTGGTGCTACCTCAGGGAACAACTCATACCAAATCAGCTGAACTCGTGGTGCTACCTCAGGGAACAACTCATACCAAATCAGCTGAACTCGTGGTGCTACCTCAGGGAACAACTCATACCAAATCACTGAACTGGTGGTGCTACCTCAGGGAACAACTCGTACCAAATCAGCTGAACTCGTGGTGCTAGCTCAGGAAACAACTCGTACCAAATCAGCTGAACTCGTGGTGCTAGCTCAGGAAACAACTCATACCAAATCAGCTGAACTCGTGGTGCTACCTCAGGGAACAACTCATACCAAATCAGCTGAACTCGTGGTGCTACCTCAGGGAACAACTCATACCAAATCAGCTGAACTCGTGGTGCTACCTCAGGGAACAACTCATACCAAATCAGCTGAACTCGTGGTGCTACCTCAGGGAACAACTCATACCAAATCACTGAACTGGTGGTGCTACCTCAGGGAACAACTCGTACCAAATCAGCTGAACTCGTGGTGCTAGCTCAGGAAACAACTCGTACCAAATCAGCTGAACTCGTGGTGCTAGCTCAGGAAACAACTCATACCAAATCAGCTGAACTCGTGGTGCTACCTCAGGGAACAACTCATACCAAATCAGCTGAACTCGTGGTGCTACCTCAGGGAACAACTCATACCAAATCAGCTGAACTGGTGGTGCTACCTCAGGGAACAACTCATACCAAATCAGCTGAACTCGTGGTGCTATCTCAGGGAACAACTCATACCAAATCAGCTGAACTGGTGGTGCTACCTCAGGGAACAACTCATACCAAATCAGCTGAACTCGTGGTGCTACCTCAGGGAACAACTCATACCAAATCAGCTGAACTCGTGGTGCTACCTCAGGGAACAACTCATACCAAATCAGCTGAACTCGTGGTGCTACCTCAGGGAACAACTCATACCAAATCACTGAACTGGTGGTGCTACCTCAGGGAACAACTCATACCAAATCAGCTGAACTGGTGGTGCTACCTCAGGAAACAACTCATACCAAATCAGCTGAACTCGTGGTGCTACCTCAGGGAACAACTCATACCAAATCCATCAACTTAACATTGATTTATATGCTGACCAGTCTTTGATATACATGTACCTCATGAATGAGGCAGACTTTAATATTCAACTTTTTAAAACATTTTTTGCCTGAACTGTCTAAAATTCTAACCCAGAAAACACAGGAGAATACACTAATACTGGTTATGCACAAGAAGGCAGTATAATCTTAAATTAATTACTCCTTGAATACTACATGTACATGTAACTGCAATAGCAAGTCAAATATATTTCTCTACAATATTTGTAAGACTTTATATCCATGGAAATTGTAAGATCACTATAAATAAAGATAATATATTCCTTTACTGTGCAGTTTATAAATTTCGTAATAAAACTTCAGCAAAATATTTTAAATACTAACTAACATCTTTCAATGAGGGCTTCTCTGACATAGTGGTTAAGGTAGTTAGTCACATGGTCTGTCATAGTGGTTAAGGTAGTTAGTCACATGGTCTGTCAATAGTGGTTAAGGTAGTTAGTCACATGGTCCGTCAATAATGTTTTTTCTAGTCTCTCTTCAGGCAGGATGGACTTAACTCCTATCCTAATTGATAAGGTTTGCCAGTTTTCCTACTGCAGGTGGGGGATTTTCTCAAGGGTACTCCAGCTTGCTCCCCAATAAAAACTGGATGCCATGAGATAGCTGGAAAATTGCTGAAAGTTGTGTAAAATACCATTCAAACAAAAACTAATTCTTCCAAATATCTACGTTCCAATATATTGGTGTTTTTTTAATCTGTTCAAACAGCTCATAATTTATATACAATGGGTGATATTAGTAAATATATAGAGTAAAATTGTTTCAAAATATCACATTTTAATAATACTTACAATGAATTTTCATTTCAATTTTGCAAAAACACCAAAATCATTGTAACCCTAAAACAAAGACAAGAAATATGTAATATATTCACACACAGAAATACATTCGGACAATGATCATTTCTCATAAAAGGATTACACATCTCCAACAGTTACAAAATAATGCAACAATTGTTTTAACAGTAAGCACAATCTAAAGTAAATATTACTGGTTATTCCATATTTGTTACAATCATACCTTTAAATATTTTGCTTTTCTACATAAAGATAGATCCTTGCAACATATTCCAATTAGTGGACATAGTCCAACTTCACATAACCATATTACAGATTCCAATACACAAAGTTTGCACACACACTTAATATGCACGTCGTTTACTGCATAACTCCAGTCAGCACAATATGCCGATTTTCATATTGATTTTTATTTTTAGCTCCTGAATGTTTTATGATTTATATAAGAGTTGTGGGTGTGAAAAAGGACAAAGAAAACAATGCACGTAGGCTTACTTAAAAAGTTTCAAACTTTAAAATTGCATGATATATATGAAATGAGATAGATAATCTATCAAGGCTCGGTTGTACGTACTAAACAATCGGAAATTATGACACATTACGACAAATACCGCAGATTTTTAAAATATAAGTCTCTCTATCTGTATTGTCATCAAATGCTTATATTAGTGCAGCAGTTTACAAAGAATGCAGTCTTGACCTTCGTTAATATGGTATATCTATATCGATCAGAAAATATTTATAATACTAATATGCCAGAGCCCATTCCAATGGTTGTCTGGAGATACATTATAGGTTGATTAAAGTCAACCGTGTTTCAAATTTATTTTTGTCCTTAATTTTACACAGAAAAAACTGGTATTCTGAGAAATGCAGAGAAGTTCATTCCATTTATAATTCTACAAACAAACAAATAAAAAAAAATAAAAATCATGAAAACCAGGCAAATGTTTTTTAAAGTAAGTATACTTTTTCTTAAAAAAAGGTAAGTATAGAGATGAGAATTGCATAAGAATGTGTTCCAATGTCCCAGTTGCCCTACAATACTAATAACATCCCATGAGGATTTGCAGGGTATCAACACTATGTATTGTGCCCCTCTTCACAATTTAGGACAGATCTTGATAGTCTACATACAAAATAGCTTGGTCAACAATTTTTCTGGTCACATTTCAGAATAAATACAATTCCTGGAGACAAATGTTCCTTGAAACTTCAAAGAGACGATATGACATTTGTGTGGGATGTGGAGACAACTCATGCAATAATTGTTCAATCATGCAAATGTTTTTATGAATACAAATGTAACCTGTCAGCTTCAGATGTGCCTTTGAACCAGCCAAAAACATTGTTATCACCTAGTTGTACCCTCAGGAGGAAAATACATAATAACATTATATCTAATAATTTACATGGTATTTTTGTGTTACAGTCCTGTTGAAATGTACTTTGCATTAGCCACAGATTTATGTCAAATGTTCATTTAAAGGTGATGTTTTTCATGTACTTTACTTATGTGGCTTTGTAAAATGACACCCAAGTTGCTGCCACATGGTGGTGTGAAGAATAAAACGTTGATGTGCATGCTTGTAAGCAGCTGCTTAGATTTGATTGGCTAGAATTCGTCCCCTGCTTAAATACCAGTGTTGTCATTACATGTACATGTTAATTATATCTATTATCAGCTGAGACAATATTTGTCCAATCCCTATAGTATACAAAAAAGTCATAACTCATACTATGTAGTTCACTGTATGATGTCCATGCTTATATAGGGTGATCTAATAAAACAAGGACCTGTGAGCTACTGCTCACTCAGTATACCCCTGCTATTCACGTCTCTTTTTATAAAAATTGACTAAGTCTGTAAACATGAAATAGATATGCAAAGACCTGAAAACGATACTCGCAATATAAGACTACATCAAGTAGGGTCACATAAAAATTTTTTTCAAGTGGTTGTGATAAGTAGTTGCTGAAAACTGTTACAAAAGTTACGTTGCAAATGAAAGGACTTAAGGACAGACAGAGAAGATAAACCAGTATTACACTCCCCCCCCCACCTCTTCTTTAAAGCGAGGGAAAAAAACACTACTCCCCTTTATAGGTAGTTCCCCAATTCATGATTCCAAGTCCATGCTTATACAGCAAGCTAGAGATGGGTGAACTAGTAAATAAACCCACTGTTTCCCTCTATAAATAGTTGACCGTTTCATGATATCATGTCCATGCTTATATAGTAAGCTAGTGATGGGTGATAACCAAGCCTAAGTGATGGTTTACTTGGCCAAATGTGTAAATTACCAAGTACTTGATCCCTGTATCACATAATTGGGACATGTGCACTAGGGTGATAAGGTTTTACAGTGTCAGCAAAATAGCCTATCACACCTTAATCCAGGACCATACAGGACAGTTATTGTTATTGAGACGTTTACTTCCGCCTGACAGGTATCTGCGTCAATAAAACAGTCAAAAACCTACGGGGTTCTCTTTTCGTGAACACTATAGAATTTTCTAACAATTTTGATACTCATAAAAGATTATACCTTAACATGCTTGACAATTCTAATCTTTTAAAATGAAAAGTCAGCAAATCATGTCAAGACACTTGCTTTAGAGGACAACATTCTTTTCTCCTCCCCTGGTGACAAACTTACTGCTGGCTTATAATTATAAGTACTCCGATGGCTTTTTAAATAGTTAATATCCCGTTGAGATGACAATTCATTTGTAGGACAATAATAACACCCAATACACTAAACTAATAATCTTATGACTAAACAAGTTTCGGACAGATTTTTGTGCTTAAAAATATTTTCAGTAAAAATCTCAAACAGATCAAACAGAATACAAAAGCAGAAGATATACTTTTTCATCCCATTAATGTCCCATTGTCAACGAGATCAACTTTTAATCTTACATACTGTAGATTGACCTGAAATATGATTGTATATGATATTAATTTGAATCAGGTTTTAACTTGACATCAACACTATTGGTATGCTAATTATCATCAAAATCTGGGTCTTGCTGCAACTTTTTATGTCATATATATTTCAATTCATTAAAACACTTGGGTTAATATTCTGTTACATCAACGGACATTTATGGATGCTGCTATTATCCTTAAGAGTTTAATATTTCATTTGGGATGTTGCAGCATGTTTTTTTATTTCCATTTTTATCAAATTCAACATTTAGTTTCTATGCAGTGGTAGCATATGTGTTACAGAATGTGAAATAAAACTTATGTCCATGAAAAATATCTAGATTTTCTTCAATTTGTAGGAACGAAATCACAGGCAAAATTTTGCATCCTATAACCATTTTTAATTACACAACAGCACTGTTTTGAGTAAATATTGACTTTACATGCAAGAATCAAAGGAATTAGTAAGGAGAGAATGTACCTGTAACATTATTATACCACAAACTACCACCCCCCCTTTTTCCACCAGACAAACACAATAGAAACTCTTGTTAAACAATACATTAACAATATTTTCTACAACATTAATTTTAATTACATTATTGGCTAATAATAATCTGATCACTCCTACAGGATACAATGTACCCTGCATCATTAAGGGGAGATAATTTATATATTATTTTGTGCCATAGCCTATAAAGCCTATATTTATTTTCCAGTAAAACTCATGCATGGATCTTTCCATAGCAGTTAATAATGCCCTCATTTTTAGACATGTATTAACATAACAGCTTTTTCAAATAGTTCAAACTCAGCTACTGTGCTTAACTGCTAATTGAAACATGTTAAACTGCTAAGTACAAAATACTTTAAAAGAAAGGACTGTCCAATAAAAAATGTAGATCAGAAACTATGTGGTATCTTTACAAACTATCCAACTGTTCAAGTTCGACATAAACATTTAGATTTCATGGTCATATAAGGGATTATAACAAAAATTATGTTCAAAACAATGGAAATCCAAGTCTTAAAAGAAGCACAAATGACTTAATAGGTCATAAATAAGGTCAAACCTTATGCAAGATATTACTTAAGGCGTGTTATTTCATTACTATGTGTAAAATAACCAAACATTTTTTGTTCTAATTCTACCAGGGTGTATGCATTAAGTCTAATGTATTTTAGTCCAGCCCTAAAATCAACAGAACTAAATCATTTGTATAAAACAGCTTTATCATTATACACCCAGTAATAGCAGATGGGTTTCAGAAGAAGTTAGGATTACTTTTCCATTCATATCTAGGCCTACATATTATTGCTAATTATTAAATACTTTAACAACTGTTAATCTCTAACTCATCTTGTCCATTTTTAAGATGGCAGCTATCTGTCATTTAGGTGTTCATTTCAACAAATTGGACATGTATATAATTATGACAAATAGATATCTATTTCTGACATTACACAAATATTCCTTTCAATGGTTGTTTCTAAGATTAGGGAGATTATCAGATAAACCCTTTATCATATCATGTCTATAGTAGCCAATACTTTATGCTGATTACCTGCAGGTATTAGTTAAACTTAAGAAACTTGAGATCTAAATTGCATTTAAATGAAAATGACATGGCAGAAAATTTGAACTTGTCTGTTCAGAAGTTTTAACCCAAAATTTTACCCTGACTTCTGATATCAACAAATGGAAGGTTTTGGGATTCCTTAACCAGGTTGCCATGACAAATACATTTGAAATTTTTTTTTAATGATGTTCATAAAACTTTTTTAAACCACAACTGTTGTAAAATAAGCATATATTGATACATCTCTAAGAAAATCACTTTTCATTTCATTTTTACCCTATTTGTCATATTCAAATAAAAATAATTCATGAACAGATACTTTTTTCATTATTGTTACATTTTATTTTGTTGCTTTCTCTTATACATTATGTATAATGTATTGGTATGTTTGGTTGATCCATCTATTTATAATTTGACACTTTTAATTTCAAAAATTTTGCCAACGTTCCCAAGCAACCCTTCATTATTGCCAATTAGTCAAAAGCTGACCAAATATTACTTTTATTTGTCAAGGGATTACTGAAAAAAAAGAATATGAAAAGGACATCAACAAAGATGACTGACAATTTTTACAGGTTAGAATATGTATGATGCAGGTGCCATCGAGTAATCTCTACAGAGAGGGAGGTCTTTCATTATGGCACATCTGATTGCATGTATCAATAAATAAATATAATTTCAACATGGAGACCAAGTTTTTTTTAAGACCCACAGACAAAATAAAAGTTTTAATCTAAGCTATAAAGATACCTTACTGCATTCTGAATACTTACTTTAGTTTTTTAAACTACTTTAAATCATTTAACATAAATTCACAGAAAACTGTTCGTGGGAAAGTGACAAATATTTCCTGAGAATGTACTTTCCAACCAAGAATCTAATTCTTTAATTGTGCATTAATGTGGTTCAGTTAAGCTATTTTTTTGTAAGTTATCAATAAAAATTAATAAATTTTGCTTTAATATCTGTTAGTGAATATGATAAATTTAATAATGCAGAACAATAATTGTTTATGCAAAATACAAACTTTGACTATATTCATTTTATTTTAAACATGTAAAAAGTTGGATCATGTAGGATAATTGCATGGCATATCAGTACTTGTACATACAAACAACGAAAAAAAGTACAAATAAAACAGTTACTTATAGTTACTTAAAATAATTTGTGTAAATGTGAAAATAATTTTCACAAATAAATTACATTAGGACATCATAGCTGACTGGCAAACAAGTCTTATACATGTACTGGATACTTTAAAGGCAAATAAATATGTTACGGAACTAAATATAAATAGAACTGTTTAAGTAAGTAGAAAACCCTGTACATATCGTAATCAACCAATTTATTTAATTCTTTCAAATATTGACCATGTTATGTAGAAGAAAATGTCAATAGAACTTTGTCACAGAGTATGTTTACTCCCTTTAAACATTGTCTTGGGTACTGTTATACAATAATAACAATCACTGGTTTTTTATAAATGGGGAGTAGTTTAAAATGTCACCACAATAGGAGTGTTGTTAATTACACTTTCCCAATGTCTTGTTTCTCCATTTGGTGACAATTAGCCATTTAATACCTAATTCAAACTGTTAAACACAACAAAGCCATCCCTATATATTGTAATTATTGTTTAGTTGAATTAATGCTAGCAATGAAAAGCTTTTTTCACAGTTTTTCATACTGTCTTGGTAATACAAACTGTAAGCGTGTCTGTCGCACCGCTAGTCACGGACGTGTACTCGTGTTTGTCACCTGCCCAACCTGATTTTAATGCAAGTATAAATCAATCTTAATACACAATTCATATTGGTTCAGAAGACACAATCTGTGACGATGCGGTCGCTGGCAACACCTGCCCCACTCTTTTTTTTTTATTTAATGATTTTTCTCCGTATTTAAGAAGACAGGGCCCTAAAGGCACTGAATATAAAATAAAAACTGATTGAAATAGCTGTGTAGTACCATTAATATTCCTATTTATTATACAAATAATATTCAAGCATGATTATCATTAGTAATCAATTTCTATTCTACTTGAGGCTATATGAGACAGTTACAATTTTTCATGATAGTTCTGGATTAAGTTAACACATTAAAAATATATATATTCGTTACAGTTTTAATATCAAACCGTAATTATTACTCTTATCCACAATTATTCAAAAGAGATTTATGCCACAGGAGGCTGTCAACAAATTTAAAACATTAAAAATAAACCTGTAAATTTCAATGCAAAATTTATTGCAATTTAACTGACACAAGAGTTGAACAATTCATAATTTCAAGTGGGCTCAAGTGACCAGCTACTGATTAGGTGTCTATTTATAACTCTGATGTATACATATTTATTTCCCCACATTCAGTTTTTTCATAGATTTCCATAAAATATTTCTAGTGTCTGTATGATAATTTGAATGTCAGATTACAGCTGCTTTTCTGTGTACTTCACATGTAGCTTTCGGCTAATAACTAATGTCAATGAAAGCCTACCTTCTATTAAGATTATTTAAAATTCATATTTAAATCTTTTTCATAAATTAGACAGACAATTTTGTCTACAGACAGTATACTGATCTGTTTTCAAATGCAAATCAAAATCCTTACAAATTTTCAATTTATTGGTATCTTATTGAAATGATGGCAAGATTTCTTCAGGTAAAGCATCACTCTTACTGTGTTATTACACCTTTCAATGTATCAGCCTAGATAAGCAGGCTAAGAATTAAATGTACTTTTCACAACAATATATGCTCCATAAAGTAATAAAAACAAGATTAACTACCAACAGAATCCGCTATAAACTTTCAACCCAACATAACCCAGTGCACTTAACCAGGGCATGTTGAAGGTTTTATTTAACCAGATTGCTATTCTGTGCTGGTACAAACAATTTAAAATAAATGCACACAAAAATATAATCACAAAATCCCTAAAATTAATATTCTTACTAAAAACATTGCAAGGTGGACAAAAAATAGTTTAAGAAGTCTTTTATTAAAAGTAAAAATATCAGGAGATAGATCCTTAGTTAAATCTAAGTTGTTTTTTTCCTGCAACTGCTAAAATCAAGAAAGTGCAGTAAAGACAGAGAATGGAGAGACTTAGATAATTTCATGATTGTCAGTCCTGACCTGGTCAGAGCTGCATCAAGTTAACAACAGGCTTTGATCTTAGTAAATTGTTTAGTCTCTTCATATCAAGTTGCACCCACTAAATATTTGTGAGGACCCACACTGTTAGATAACTTAGGGTTAGGAATGTTTCATAGGTCAGGTCAAATTGCCATTGATCCTTCAGTGATCTGTGAAATTAAAGAGATTCTTAGCATTCTATTTACTGGGACTAATTAAAAATGATTATGTAAATAGTGGCATCAACTTTATTTTGTTTAAACAGAATGCTAGGTGAATTATTTCGAACTTATCTTGAAAAAGCAATAGTAAAGAAAGTCTATTTGAAATCAGCATAAAACTTTATTCTCATATATACAATATTCAAATACTTCAAATAAACTGACCAACAGCACAATTATTTTTCAATTAAAATTCAATTAACACCAGTTTAGCTACATGGCATTTGAATCTAACAGGAATATTGACCTACCACAAATATTTACAGGTAATTTACATACAACTGTTAATCAGCAATTATGCCACCTTTATGTTAATCTTTGATGTGGTTGAAATCATTCAATAGACCAAGAATGTTCTGAGTAATGTGGGTCTGAATTCAATTTGTATATGTTATGAAAAACAAACACAATATCAAACAGAATTAACTGACAACTTACAAAATATATAGAATTTATGCAATTAATAATTGAATTGGTAATAGTTTGCCATAAGTATATTAATGAGAAATAAACTAATAATTTTCAAAATGTCTCTAATGAAAAATACAAAAAAACGTCAGTGACCTTCTGTAATTAAAATAAAAACTCTTCATGTTGTTCTTTGGTTTAATGATCTATTATATTATGTAAATATAAGATCTTACATTGGTGTAAGTGGATTATCATATTTTTACAATAGAGATGATAAAATTCCATAATTTAATATCAAGATTGGAGAAATAATCCAAGAGTATTAATTAAGATTCTTTTCTGTAATTTTATTTGAAACCAATCAAATGCTGTGAACCAAATTTTCATTAGTGAGAAGTATTTTGTTTCACACCAGTCAAGCAATTTGAATATTATGTAAAACTTATTATTGTATTATATTTGAATGATTGTAACACATAACTTTTAAACTATACAAAGATTTTTTAAAATAAATTAGATTTCATATAAATTTTACAGTGGAGAAAGTTCATATGTAAGTTTTGGTTTTGCATAATTAATTTAATTTTCTGTTATATTTCAAATTTTACAGTGAAGAATGTTCATTATGTAAGTTTTGATGTTGGATAATAACTTCAATTTTCTGTCAGATTCATGACCCCTGACTGTAATGACATGCAAGATATTATATTAACCCAGCTAAAGAACTGCTGGCACTGCAAGAATGACCACTGCTGACCTGTGACATGTGTGGTTGGGTCAAAGAGTGAACAGGGGAGTTAATCATAAGATAATCTGGATAATCAATTTAAAGCTGACAAACACTTCATGTCTTCATTTTTTACTTAAATAATTATTTTTTATGAAAGTGCTTCATTTTAATTTTTTTTAATAAATATTTAAATTAAAGTCTTTAAGTAGATGAATTTGAAATAAGGCAGAACAAAAATTATGCATAGTATGCTTTGATCTGTTAAAATCAATTGATTTTTGCTACTTGTTTACAAGTTAGCTTTTCATCAATAATCAAGGGACTGAAAATTTTATGAAAATTATTGGAGACAGGAGCTACAAGGAGACTTGTAATAAATTGCAGCTGTTCTTTATCTCTAGTATGCTGCTGTCATAAAAATGTGACAAAGGACATTAGAAATTCAGGAATGTCAAAATCACATTATGTTCTTTTTCTCTGTGTATTAGGATATATTGATTCTGTGAAGCTTCATAATTATCCCGTCCACGTGCCGGTGGAAATTAAAAGCCTTATAAAGTCACGCTTCTACAAAAAAGATAAATATGCGGGTTGAACTTGTACCCTTTTCCTGCATGGCTCCGAGCAAGTTATTGGAGACTTTTATGAATAATCACATTGAGTCAGTAGCATGGATAAATGAAAAATCCATACAACATAACGATGTTTGAAACCTTTAAAAAAGTTGAGCAATTATTAAAATGAAACCATTGTGTAAAAAACAGGAAAAGCTATTTATATTTTTTTTTTCGTTAATAAATTAAGTTGACAAGTGACCTTGCCTTGGATATTTTTATAAATTATAATGCATACATTTAAGCCACAACAAATACTGTCTAAATGTATGTTCTTCTCATTCTTAAAGACAGATGATTGGAATATAAAAACAGAAAAACAAATTTACCTTCCTTAATCATAGTGTTCTTTTTATGTTAGTTAAAATAAGAATCGTAACTTAAATATTAAAATTTAAACAAACTAATGTTTGGAAAAGAATCCATTTTTTTTTATATGCCCAATCATATATAAGTGAAATTAGTACCCCCAGCCCCCCTGCCTTGTAAGAAGTCCAGACACAAAATTAGTGTTTATCTTACAGCTTCAGAATACATGTATATAATGAACCTGTTTCCTAACCATTTATTGGTAATCACCTCTAGATGAGCACAAGAGCCAGGTCTAAAATATACATCTTATATTAAAAAACCAATAAAGTTCAGGATGAAACAGAAAACTTAAAAGTATGCCAAATTACAATATCAATTTAGTTATTTACATTGGGCAAAAACAACACTACAAATGTTCTGTTTCATAATTTTTTACCAGGTCAAGATGACCCACACACAATATCAATATAAACAATATTCTCTGCAATTATTTTTTTAAAGCTTTTATTTACAAAACATTTGGTCAGTGTCCTAACATTCTCCTTACTTCATAGTTCCCAATGAAAAAAAAAGGAGAGAGTTTGCTGAGTAAAATTATTTAGCATTCAACAGTTTTCTTACCAAGGACATGGAGCAGATTCATCTCTTGGTACTACACTTTCAAAAGCCTTGGAGTTGTACAGGATTTATTTGTAAAATGTATGACCTAATATATGAAAAAAGGAATTACGGTATATATAGTTACTCAAGTATTAGAGAAACAAAAAATTAAATTAATGGAAAAAAAAGGTCAGTGTCTTATGAAAAAAAATGGAAAACTCACAGTACCACATACAATTACTTATGTAAGATATAAAAAATATTGGTTTACAAAGTGACCTTGAAAATGTTTACATCTATAACACAGGGCAATTATAACATAAAGCAAAATCCATATAGCATATTAACAGAAATTGTATAATGACAATAATTCTTATTACACGTTATATACACATCATTACCCACACTCAAACACTTTAAAAACTTTTAATTATTAATTTTTAAAAACCATGTAATAAAATCGAACAACTAGACCAGAAAATAACAACAGATTGAGAATGTAATTGGGGTAACATACGGTACTCAAAACATGGTTAAAAATCATTTGTTCATATCATGTCTTTTAAGATAAGTAAGGGTGACAGTTTGCAACCACAAAAAACCCCAAATACACTAAAATAAATTTTCGGCAGCTGTGCCTCTGTGCCACAGCTGGACGGTGACAATAAAATAAATATAGGTATTATATGCCTCAGGGTTTACAATTAGTCAAAATGTTACCCTACTAGTGACAATTTAATTCGGGAAACATAATCATCTTACATCTCCTAATCCTTAATCTAACAGGGTCTCCGACCTTCACCAATAGCAATATTAAAGTATATTTAATGACTTTAATAGTCATTTCTATATCACAGTTTGAAAAGACAACTTTTTAAACCTAATTTTCAATTTCCTGTTTAAACAAACCTAAACAAAACTTACTCTCAAATCCAAAATCAAATCTGACACCTGATACAGTAAAATGTTAATGGCATGTCCTAAAATTATATATTTTTTAGTCTACTTACCCAAATATCATTTTATTAATACACAAAATAATTTGAACAACAATTTTAAAAATTTAAAATTAAAAAAAAAAAACATCACATGGCTGTTATACATGTGGGCACTAAATTAAACATGAGGTCAATGGGTCAACCAAATGATTTTTTGAGACTATTATACATTTTGTGATGTTGCATACTACATTTATACTGTTTGTTGCGACTTCTGAGGAAAGAGACAAACTTTTGGGTATGTTTAATAACTTTGTTTTTACCCAACTGCTTATTCATGATGTTCAGCAGGAATGTAGTGGATTATGCCATGATCATCTAACAACAGGGTACACAATTATTGAACAAAAAATGGGATTAACATGCATTAAAACATTTTTGATAACTACCAGATTTTTTGTTTTTTGTGTTCCATTCAGGTGAACTATTTATTAAGACTGTATGAAAAATATCTGTTTTATTCAACAAAAAATAACCCAAAATGTCAGGTGGTCACTTATTACCAAAGTAAAAAGCTAACTAAAACAACAAAATAATGGATCCTTATTTCATCACCCAACCCACCACTATGTAACTTACTATAAGGTAACAGTTAAGCTAGGAATGTGTCTTGTATAGCTCAGAAATTAAATCTATTAACATTTTTAACTAAACCAATTTTTTTAGTAAATATGTTTGCTAAAACAACAGCAAGGATCCATGTAATGTCTTAATTTTTAGCGATACAGGTAATAGTGCCATTCAATTGAAGGCTGATTTGCATAAACTACCAATAACTGCAATCAATAAGACAAATTTATATGAACTTAAGATGCTACTAAGTTTAGTTTAGTTTTTGTATAGCACAATAGTCCAAAACATTGGAAAAATATATCATTAAATTGTAAATCATATAACTCATGGTTCTGTGACTTTGAAAGACCCATCAGACATATATATCATCCAAACTGTTAATTAAATACTTCAGCTGTGACAAATCATTAACCCTATTTTTCTGTCCACCTGGAAAGGTGTTAAAATTAAAAGTAGCGGATGTCTGCCCTCATTTTCAAAGTCAAAGATCGGGTGAATGTACTTATCGTTTTCACCTCACCATTTCCTTTGCCCGCCTCTTTTTTTGATCAAAGCCGAAGATTTTTTTTATATCCTATTCAACATTCGTCAGCACGGAGTCAATTCATTCAAGAAACACGTATAAAATGTTTACAACTTCAGACTAAAAGGCAGAACGTAAAGCATGAACAAATGATTTTAGATACAACTGTATGTACAGGACAAAAGTTTGTGTCGTGTTACATTTGTCAAAATATTTAGACACCTATCCTTCTACAAAAAATGTCACAAGTAAAAACTACTTTGATATGTATCTGCCTAATCTATTTTCTGTGTATTTAATAGATTTTGTTTTGTTTTTAAAATCCTTTTACCTTGAAGATAACAAGATAACCATACACATTGTCTTTTTAATTCAAAGAATTTGCACTGATTACCAATAAATTAACTCCTTATAAACAGATTCATTTTGGTAACACAGATTAAGTACAATGCAGGCTATTTTCATAAACAGTTGGTTTGTGTGCAATTTTCAGCAATGTCAAGTCCCCCAGTTTATATCTGGGTAGCGGTTGGGGGGGGGGGGGGTGTAGAATGCTAACTCCAATATTCTGTACCATGTATAGCAAAAGAAATCATGATTTTAGGTTACTAGTGGAGACATTTTTACAGAGTAAAACATGTACATATATGTTTTTAATAATTTACAAACGTTACCAAAAAGTTTGTGAAATTATAACTATCTATTCTAGTGAAATTATAACTATCTATTCTACAGAACTCACTTAATAAATATAACTTTTGGTCTTTTATAAACAGTTTGGGAATATGCACTTAATTTAATTAAATATACTGTCTTGTTTTTATTTCCAATTATTACTCATTATTTCGAACAATACAGTTGTTTATCATTATTTTGATCCACATTTGACAATATCCATGGAGATTTAAATTCAGTGACCATCAAGAGGCTGACCTGTTATCAACCCTATCCATCACAGGCAGTGAGGCTGCTGTAGCAGAATTGTCACCCAAAACAGATAAAATGTCATCAGCTGACATGTTTCTATGGGCATGGCATGCATTGTAATTAATTGAATTAAATACACTGAACACTATAATGAAGTTATAGCTGACACTTTTATATTAAGCCAACAGCAATTTGGTGTGCTGGACATGGATGATCTGATGATAAATCACATTTCAAATCTAATTTCATCAATTTAATTTATTAGGAATTATATAATGAACTATTGATTCTGAAATGAGATTTAAAAATTGTGTTTTGCCCACTGTGCGATATGATAAAATTTATTGAAAGTTATCGGAACACATCACAACTTATTGTCTGGAGTTCAAATCCATTCATCACTGCCAAATCTGAATTGCAAATTCTGCAAATCCAAAGATGTTAATTTGGAAACTAAATGAATGAATTAAATAGAGAAAAGTTCGGCTACTTTTCAAAACTTCCTGAAACACAGAGGGAATGTGACGCACTACTTGCCACAAATCCTGAACTGGTTATTACACCAACATATATAAATCTCCCCATTATTATATATACCAGTAAATAGCTTGATTTCTCAATAAAAAAAATGAAAGACTATTTTAGAGAAGGTGACAGAAGGCTATTTTAAGTTAAGACAACACTTAAAGTAAGAACATTTGATAAATTTATTGAGTATTACAAGGCATACCTGTACAAAGTAATGTTTTATTATTAAAACACTTTGGCTATGAAATGGATATGATATTTACATGTCTTATCACTTTCATTATTTATCATAAACAGATGGCAAATTGGTCTATAAAATTTTATATAAACTTAATATTCACCAGGGTGGTCAATTGACTTTAGGATGGGTAATACCCAGGGTCATTTATACCTAATTTGTCAATGTCAACAGTTTTGGAAAGATAGCATTGTGAATATATTCAGTAATACTCTCTTTGAAGTTTTATATCCCACTCTAAGTGCAGTGTAAACTTCCTATTGTAAGATATATTATCAGGGGGTTCTTTTTGTGGTTTGGACACCTACCCGATGGACAGAAACAGGGGGGTAATAATTACAAGTCTCTCTACCTTGTGTTCTCAAACTCGGTAGTTTTCTGACGACCAAACGATTTGAAAGAATGAGGTGTCAATTTTTTGGTTTGTTTGTATGGGGTGAATTAACACTTTAACAAAGGTGTTGTAAGAAGGAGATGGTGACAAAATTGTTAATCAAACATATATAATGAATTCAAATGTTAAGTCAATAAAAGTTTAAATGTTTTTATTGAAAGGCTTTTCAAAAACTCTTCATATTGTCAACATGCATTTAAAAGATCTTTTTAACAATAAAACAGTAACTAAACATTATGTTATTGGAGGTGTAATAAGCAGAAAAGCATACAAAGGCGAAAGTAACCTTAACAGTGGGAGTAATAGGTCTGAAATTATTTTTTCCTTTGATTTCAATGGTGTCTTTCCATAACAAGACAAATCTGCAGGTGACTGGTCTAATTTGTTCTGGAACTTGGTATGAACAAACACTGGCTCGTAATAAACAAATATGATATCTGTTATTCTGTGTGGATTTATGTTCAAAAGTGTGTATTTAAAAAGAAAAATATTAACACTTTATATTTATTAATTATTAACATGGAAGGCAACAAGCAGGTGACAAGCTTTATAACTTCACACTTTGAAAATGATAATTACATTTTTTAAAGGGCTGTGACAAATATTTATTTATTTTCAGTTGATACAAGGAACTGATTATAGTCCACCTAACAGCTGACTCATTAAATTATTTATGAGTGAAATTCTAAGGACAGTCAGAACTTGGTGCAGTACAGTCTTGAGTACTGACAATGTTTTATGTATCATTAAAGCTTGCCTTTGATACATTTGTGTTTCAAACTTCAGATTTAACAATGTTTCTTACACTTAAAACATTTATACTGCGTTTAGCTTAATGATGTCAATATTTAAATTAAGGCCAGACCTTTTGAATATTTATATTAATGGTAAAATATTTTTTTAAGAGAAAGTGATCTCAGTACCAAAAATACAAGCAGTGACTAAAAAACAGACTGCACCTTTCAGTACCCTAAACTGAATTAGGTGATACATAGAGTCAACAGACCAACTAAATGGTCTATTACCACTGTTTAAAGTAACAGAAAATGTCATCATTAAATACCTTCAATTCTATAGAAAGCTAAGCAATTAAAATCAGATTGAATAGTTAATGCTTTTAACAGGGGAATATAAATACCTGTATGATGTAATAGGTGAAAATAGATGTTATACAACTTGTATACACCTTCTCAGGTGTTCCTCAAACAAACTGCTTAATCAGCATGATTTTAATTAATTATTATCAAAGTTAGTTATTTTTTATGCAGTTAAATTTCATTTATACATTTTTAAATCTGTAAAACATTTTGACATTTAAGTTTACACATGAACTTTATATCTGAAAAAAAGATAACAGCATAGCATCAGAAATGGATATGGTGTATAGGTAAATATATATAGTGTATTGGTTAATACTGCAAAGGATTTGCAACCATGATTAGAGAACCCAATAAACTTTAGTAAATTAATCATTCTTTTGACATTATCAACATTATTTAAAAATGAAGTTTACATTAATTGTTTCCCTGCTGCAGGCCTGGGGTTTTCTACGGGTACTCCGGCTTCCACTCCCAATAAAAACAAGAGCAATGACTTGGGGGATATTACACTATATTTAATCACATTCAACATTTCAATCGATTAAAAATAATTTTAAAATTACAATTTTATTCTAATGTATTGTCACAGAACTTTATAAACACATTCTTTCAAACATAATTTCAGAGCATTTAATGGCTATTAGTGCTGCAAGAAAATAATAAATTTAAATTCAAAAATGACTTTTTAAACATTCTTTTAATTGATATTATATTATTAAATTGCTTCATTTATTATTTTCAACACATCTATTGGTCCATTACAGTAGTTTGGAAAACAATATACAAATCTTTTTGCTGCTGTTTCAAAACAACTTCTTTTCTGTCAAACTTGTACAATTTAATTCAAAATTATATATTTATAATAAATTTTTAAATAGCATCAATAGCTTATGTAATACTCCTTAGCTCAAATTAAAATTTATTAGCAACTGTTTCTGTAACCTTATTGGTCAATTTGAAAATTCAAAAAAATGACCTTGACATTCTGGGTCACAACTCATTAGCAGTTGACTAAACCTATTGAACATTGACATTATGAAATATATATCCATCAATATAAATAATTAAATTGCCTGTCTGATATCTTTTGAAAAGATCCTGGTCATTTTAAAGATAATCACTTATGGCCAGTTTGACAGTATTTAGGCCACAGATGTATAACAGGTTATGCCCAAGGGTATTATTATATAAGGGGTAATAAGATAATTAAGAATTAAATAAGCATTTATTGACAGTGAATTTGCCCAGAAGGAAACCACTTATATTATTTTATTTATAAACATTTATTTAAAAAAAAATTCATTCAATCTAATAGTTTTTTTATTGTATTTCTATCACACTGAGACAGATGTCTCTGGGCTGTTTAAACAAAAACATGATTTGAAGGATCATGCTGAAATAGTATACCACTCCATTGAGCAGACGACAAAAATTACAATTATAACTGTGTATTGTAACAAGTTTAAATCCTGTCTCAGTTTTTAAATGTTGGACAAACATTACATTTTTTTTATCCAATTCAAAAAAAATTTTCAATTTAAAACTAGTCTATCGGTCTTTTATCCTGGCGTCACTTTCTATGAGCAAACAAACACTTGAAAACTAGATGAAAAGTCTTAATAAGCGTTTAACCTATTGAAAAGGTATACAGATTTTGTAGGGATAAGTTCTGATTTCTGATACTGTACTTTGTATAAGCAGCAATAAGCTGATAAACTTCTCTTTCAATGCACTGTATCAAATAGTTCAGTTATGAATGGCAATTAGCTATTCATTGCTACAAACATTTGAGTGAATATTATCAGCCATATCTACAAATTTTTACAGGCTGGGGCAGTATTTCACCCCACACAGATCTGACAAGAAGTCATCAAATATCGATAAGATCATCAGATTTCAATCTGAACCAAATGAAATATGTGTGAACTGCAAGTTCGCAAATAGTCATTTTGTAACAAAATCTCAGGTTGCAAAGTGTCAACGAAATCAAAGCGTCTAAACAATGATCTTTTTATTTATTTTAACAAATAAACTGGTATTGCCAAAAAAAAACACAAAAGGGAACAATTCACAATTTTATGATAAAATTACTTTAAATTATGCATAAAATCAATATACTTCATAAATAGAACATTTTGGACTGCCGATCTGAAATCTGTTATACGCAGAAACAAATTATGATTGAAACTGGGGATAGACTAACAAATGCCCTATATTTTATATGTTTTAAATGTGAATTCAAATACATGTAAGTAAAAACATTTTGATGACCTGGCTACATTTTAACCCATTTTTTTTTAAGTTGAGGGTCAAAGGGTTATGTTTCTTCATGTATACTGACAGTCACGACATGTAATTTACTGTCAATTTTTTGCCTCTTCTACATACTGCCAAAGGCCAAAACAACAAATACTGATGCATGTTCAGTGTAAAAAGTACATGTATTACTTCAATCCATGTTCTACATACATGTACCTAACAGAAAAAATCAAAAGATCAAAGGGAAAAATTGACGAGAATATATGTTCACTTTATGTCTAAAGGGCCATTAACATATGATACGATCTGAGGTAAAGAGCAATCAAACAAGGACCAGTACTCCCGAGACTATACATGGTGATAAAAGGGGCATAAAACACTAGTCCTTGTAAAGTATCTGGTTATAAATCTAGGGATATTTGTCCCTGGGCCTAATGTTGACTAATTTTTACATCACATACTATCATTACAAGAATCCCTCAATTATAACAAAATTTTGACAGTAGAATCTTAACATTATCTAACAGTAGAGCAAAAAAAATTGTCTTGCCATTACATGATCTTAATCATGGCATTATTACTGGAAGATAAAAACCCAAGTTCATAATTTTAAGGGATGTAAAAATAGTTTTTTTTATGTATGCATAAAATTTCTACTTTTTTTTTATTTGATCCGATCTATTACAAATATGAGGTTTTTGGTTATTAATTTTTGTGGATAATCAGCTGCAATCAATAAAACAAAATGAATCTCTAATTAAAAGTGTTTTTGACAATGTATGTGGATTCAAGTTTCAAAGAAATTCAAAGGCCCTGTTGAAAGACTTTACTGCAGACCTGTAAACTTGAGCTTTTGTATCTAAATGACTCATTATGTCATTTTGTACTTCAGGATGTTTTTGAAGGTGATGAAATTGATCAAGTCAATAAAAACCAAATAAAACAACCTCCCTTTATAATATCTAAAGAGTGTTAAATTAACAACAATTAAAAACTAAGAACTCTTAATGTACTATATCACAACAAATGTTAAATAAATGCCCCAAAAGAATATAAATATTTTGATTAAATAATTGTCTCACACAGTAACAATACCTCTGGGAACTTGGTACAGTGACAGCATGTATTAAAATTATTGAGAGAAGCTCCAATGAACAGACAGCAAATGGGATTACTATTGATTTTAGATTTAAGTTGAAGTCTTTTATTTTGACTAAGCAGATGGCTTCTTAATTTTTACGTTGGAGAACTGCCACTTTTTTTCCAGTTGCTCGGTTTCCTTCTAAAAACGTCATAATGCTCACATCTAAGTCAGTACTGGTTCTAAGAAAGATAACTCTTGTTTAGACACCAACCATTCAAATTTCAAGAAGATTTATGTATTTTTTCCCATAACATAAACACTATTATCATGTACTTTTCAACATAAAGACATACAAGGCAACATTGTAATTTGAAAATTTGAAAAGAATTCAAAATCTGGCATTATACCATTCATAGAAAGATATATACATGGTGTCCTGTGGTAGTTGATTGACAGCTATTGACTTGATTGGAGCAGGGACATCAATACATTGACCTATTTATTAGCTCCATGATGTCTGTCTTGTATATGTTTTTGAATTATCATTATGTAATAATTTTAAATAATTAATTGTAAGAATATGCAAATTATACAATCAAAATAGACATTGTCGTAAGGAGTTAATATAAATAAATAAATAACATCCTGTTTGAAAAATACAAAACACAAAAACAAAGGCCAGCAGCATAAAGAAACTAACATCATCATGAATACATATTGATAATGAAGGTCAGAAGTACTTTTTATTCCTGAAGCAGAACTGAATTCATTTTCACAGAGATTACGTCAGAACATGTTGTGTCATATAGACTACTATACATCTGTGTTAAAGACATGCTCCAAATAAATATCTTGTTTTCTATCATTGGCCTACTGGTATTATAACCTGACATACTTCTGTGTAATTAGTGCCATGTCACACGAGTGTTGACTAAAGTCCAACTGCTATTTTAATTTCTTGTATTGATGTACTTTTACATATTTGTGGGTCCTGACTGAAAAATAGGTGTTTTGATGCAAGACCAATCACACAGATAGAATCACAAGTGGGGAGCAGAAATGTTAAAAGCTAAGCAAATAGGAAAAAGTTAAAAGTGGTTTACTAAACCTACAAGGTTTAAAAGAGAACCTACAGGGTTCAAAAATGACAAAATCAGAACTGTTTTAAAGACAGAGTCTCCTCAATATCAAGAAATGTGTCAGTCAGAAATATTTACCAAATTCTAGATCATCACCTGTGTAATGTGACCAAATCCTCAGGTGTTACAGTTAGGTATCTAGATCATCACCTGTGTAATGTGACCAAATCCTCAGGTGTTCTAGTTAGGTATCTAAGGCAGCGTCATTAGGAACCTGAAAGTGATACTCTTGTGATGATAACTGCTGTGAATTAGAGTACACTATAATGATCACATATGGTTTATAAACTACTGCAGAAAAATAAACATGGCATGCATGTAAAATAAATCACTAAATGTTAATTTAGTGTAGAGATACTAGGGGCTCCTCATTGGGGGCAAAAAAGGGTGAAAATAATCATCAAATTGTCTTTTTTTTTAATGGCAGCCCTCTAACATAAGCAGTCCTGCAGGACATTTTACATCAAGTTTCACTAAGTTCTCTTTGACCATCCTCACGGTGTTTCTGTGTGGACATGTGTGACTTGTAAGGATGCTGTTTGACCAGATAACAAGAATCTGATATAAACTTTTTTCAGATAAACAATATTAAAGTCAATCAAGGCAGATCTAAATACCAAGCTTTATTTGGGTATGAATAATTGACCCAGATATCAAACAATTCTTATATAAGTACAGCTGTAGTGTGAGACAGGATAGATGAAATTGACAACAAAGAAGCCAACCAGAAGACCACCACCCTGACATTTTATACATAATTATACATAACAGCTAAATATGCCTACAACCCAATAGTATCGGTAAAGGTCACAATCTCATTGTACTAGCCTAGTACAATCTGATTACAGCTTTACAAATTTTACAGCTTATAAATTATATGCAAAGCCTTGCCTAATCTAACCTTTGCTTTCTTGCCTAACCTGACCTGTTTCCTTGCCAAACCTAACCTTATAACAAAGGACAAAATTTTCTGTCTCTTAATTATCTATTTCCTTGCATAACCCAACACCTGTTCTCCTTGCCTAACCTAACCTTATAACAAAGGACAAAATTTTCTGTCTCTTAATTATCTATTTCCTTGCATAACCCAACACCTGTTCTCCTTGCCTAACCTAACATGTTTCCTTGCCTAACCTAACCTTATAACAAAGGACAAAATTTCTGCCTCTTAATTATCTATTTCCTTGCATAACCCAACACCTGTTCTCCTTGCCTAACCTAACCTTATAACAAAGGACAAAATTTTCTGTCTCTTAATTATCTATTTCCTTGCATAACCCAACACCTGTTCTCCTTGCCTAACCTAACATGTTTCCTTGCCTAACCTAACCTTATAACAAAGGACAAAATTTTCTGTCTCTTAATTATCTATTTCCTTGCATAACCCAACACCTGTTCTCCTTGCCTAACCTAACATGTTTCCTTGCCTAACCTAACCTTATAACAAAGGACAAAATTTTCTGTCTCTTAATTATCTATTTCCTTGCATAACCCAACACCTGTTCTCCTTGCCTAACCTAACCTTATAACGAAGGACAAAATTTTCTGCCTCTTAATTATCTATTTCCTTGCATAACCCAACACCTGTTCTCCTTGCCTAACCTAACCTTACTACAAAAAAGACTAACTTGTTGGTGTTAGGATAATGACCCTTTTCCTTTAGGCTAACCTAACTTTCCTTATCACACAGGACAAACCTTTTGATCCCAATTATAATCCTTTCCTAACCATTTATGTGAATATTGTAACCAAAGTTTTCATAACTCAAATCATTGCATTGTATCACACGTGGCGTTATAACTAATTTCAGGTACGGTTTACTGAGCTATTGCGCGATAATTAGTTCGATGTTTGCATTTACCGAAGTAAGTACTTTCTATCTGTAATATTGTTTTGACTATTTTTCAGGTGAAAAACAGTATGTTTTGTAGTGCGAAATGTAATAATTTTGTTCTTTGCATTTGAATAAAAATATAATTCTGTTCATATATTCGTACGCGATCAAGCTGGCTAGTGTTGTATTCATTACATTATGTGCACGTGATTATGTGTCATAACCATTTATTGTAAATCACGTGTTGTAAATGTGTTGAACAAATAAACATTTCGTACTATTATCATAAATGCACATTAAATCTGCTCTCATTTGAATTTAATTATATAACAAGAAAAGGTATGCGTTAAACCCATATCCAGAGATGTTCGATTTATATGTTATAGGTGTATCCCATTTGGTTTAATAGTTTTTTTTCAATTTGTTTTATTTAAAATTTTATCATATGTTGTAAAGGCAGGGGCGTAGTTACAATGTGGATTCACAAAGAACTAGTGGGGTCCGGGTATGCACCCCGGAATATTTTTGAAAACAATGGTGCAATTTGGAGAATTCTAAAGTGGTTTATTTAGAACTGAAATGGACAGTTTATTGATTACAGGGATAGATTGCAATTTTGTTCTTAAAATAATGTGGATTCAGCCGCGTACTCGCGTATAGGCAGCTACGCCCCTGAAAGGGATGCAAATATAGACGATTGTGAAAGGCAAGAAATAATCATCTTGATTATAATATCTCAACTTTGAGAAGAGTACTGTAATAAAACAAGTGTGGACACAGAAAAACGTCTCGCCTGCATTCCGCATCAGTAACGAAAATAAATTTCGTCATAAGCATTACGTAAATAGCATTAAATATCAGCAGCGGCCTGTATACAAAATATTGTCACCATACCCTGCATAGTTACAGGGGAACAGCCGTAACCCAAAAACTTTAACATAATCGCTGGACCGTGAAATTGAGGTCAAGGTCAGGTGGAACCTACCAGACAGTCATGTACTATTCATCAGCAACCTATATACCAAATATTGTCATCCTACCATGCGTAGTTACAGAGGAACTATCATAACCCAAAAACTTTAACGTAGTCGCTGGACCGTGAAATTGAGGTCAAGGTCAGGTGACACCTATCAGACAGTCATGTA
Organism: Limnoperna fortunei; assembly: GCA_944474755.1. Taxonomy (NCBI): domain Eukaryota; kingdom Metazoa; phylum Mollusca; class Bivalvia; order Mytilida; family Modiolidae; genus Limnoperna; species Limnoperna fortunei. The sequence continues at coordinate 88,437,844 of OX104111.1, forward strand.
CTAGTCATCAGCAACCTACACACCAAATATTGTCATCCTACCATGTGTAGTTACAGAGGAACTGTCGTAACCCAAAATCTTTAACGTAGTCGCTGGACCGTGAAATTGAGGTCAAGGTCAGGTGACACCTACCAGACAGTCATGTACTAGTCATCAGCAACCTATACACCAAATATTGTCATCCTACCATGCGTAGTTACAGAGGAACTGTCGTAACCCAAAAACTTTAACGTAGTCGCTGGACCGTGAAATTGAGGTCAAGGTCAGGTGACACCTACCAGACAGTCATGTACTAGTCATCAGCAACCTATACACCAAATATTGTCATCCTACCATGCGTAGTTACAGAGGAACTGTCGTAACCCAAAAACTTTAACGTAGTCGCTGGACCGTGAAATTGAGGTCAAGGTCAGGTGACACCTACCAGACAGTCATGTACTAGTCATCAGCAACCTATACACCAAATATTGTCATCCTATCATGCGTAGTTACAGAGGAACTGTCGTAACCCAAAAACTTTAACGTAGTCGCTGGACCGTGAAATTGAGGTCAAGGTCAGGTGACACCTACCAGACAGTCATGTACTAGTCATCAGCAACCTATACACCAAATATTGTCATCCTACCATGCGTAGTTACAGAGGAACTGTCGTAACCCAAAAACTTTAACGTAGTCGCTGGACCGTGAAATTGAGGTCAAGGTCAGGTGACAGGTGACTGACTGGCAAGTACTCATCATAAGCTACCTCTGGACCAAATTTGATGGACCTAGGGCTTGGGCTCACAAAGATATGAAGCAAGATGTCAAGTGTTTACGCCGCCGCCGCCGCCGCCGCCGCCGCCGCCGCCGGATTCCCATACATATGTCTCGCCTCCAGCGACTTTCGTCGCAGGCGAGACAAAAAGCAAAGTTTTCGAAGAACATATATATATTGTTTACCAATAAAAATACATTGACCATAGTCAAGTGGTTCTGTGGGGGAAAATGTGAATGTAAGATCGGCAGTTATCGCGTCCTCGGAAAATCAAAGAAAACATACCGACAAGTTACAATTTTTATTGATTTAATTTTACTGTAAATTCGTGTGATGTTATATATTATTTTCCATTACACTATTTATTGTAGATGAGTTTGAGCCAATAAAATTATTTATATTTGTATTTTAATAATCTCTCATATTACAATACAAAATGGGTTCCTGTTTTAATCCTCCATTTACTTTAATTGAGTTTCCCCGATATGGTTCAACCATATCTTCTCTTGTTTGTTACTATAATTGCAATTCTTCAGGCTTTATCAGCCTAAATATATAGGTGTGGAATTAAAAAACCAAGAACGACCTATATTTATATTATAAACTTTTGGGGTTCTAAATGATAAAGCTTTGCTTGGGTATTAACAATATACACCTGTGTACACTGGGTGCAAATAATTTATTAGAATTTACTTTTAATTTAAATTACCTATTCCCATAAAAATCTGCCTGATTAATGCTCACACAAATTAATCTATTCCAACAGAACCTCCCTGTTTAATGTTGGCAATGTCCATTGATCACTGATTCAATTATATTTATCAATGATTTATTTACACTGTGTAAAGATAAAATCTCAAAGAAAACATTCTCACATTTCAGAAGCTCAGCAGAAATTACTGTCTACATAGCTTTGTAAGACAATATAAGATAATAAAGTCCTGAAGAGTGTTCCCTCCTGTTTTCACTTTAAAGATCAATGACTCCTTATTAATAATACTACTTCTCAAGATACATTATAAGTCATACATTTTTCCTAACAAAACATTCAATACTGACTATTACTTAATTTTGAACTTTGAGAAAATTGGATTTATAACAAATAGGCTTAAAAGGACTAGCAAACTGTGGTCTGTTATACAGGACCCTATCAAAATGGTGCAAAAAAGGTTCAGAGATGGACCTAGAAGAAGCAGTCAATCTGAAGCTGGACCAGACAGACCACTCAAACTGTGACTGGTCCAGATGGACCAATGAAACTAAAAGACCAAAGCAGATAAATCTTACTGTAGCTGGGCCAGACAAATCACTCAAACTGTGGTTAGGCCAGATGGACCAACCCAACTGTAGGGCCAAAGCAGACAACTGTAGATAGGCCAGAAAAACCTGTCCCAAACAGTGGCTGGGCCAGATGGGCCAACAAAACAGAAGGGGCAAAGTAGACCACTCTAACTGTAGCTGCTCCAGATAAACCACTCAAACTGTGATTGGACCATATGGACCAATGAAACTGAAGCTCCAAAGCAGAACACTAAAACTGACTGGGTCTGACTAACCAATCAAACTGTAGGTCCAAAGCAAACCACTCAACCTGCACTGAAACAGCACAAATACATATTTTGTAACAGATTAATTTTTGTATGCTTAAGAACATGAGCAGTCTATGTCATAATTGGAGTTAACAAATTAGACCAAACAACCCAACCAGGAGGGTAAAAAGATTACCTTTGTTTTCACAGGATTTTTAACTTCAAAGAAATATAGATTTTCTTCCTCAACTTCAAAAGGTGATTAAACAATCAGTAGATGCTGGCATTATAAATATAGGAGTACAGACTCATTGAACATTGAACTTTCTATAATTACTAGTGATTGATCTGTAGATAAACAAACACTGGTTCCCTGAACCATTCTCACAGCCTGAGTTGTCTGATATCAGTCAATATATCAATGATTAATTATATGTTGTTAATTTGCTGTTACATTAAACACTTTGAAGATCAAGTTGGTTTGGAATGTCTTTGACCAGCTGAATGTTTTAATGTGCATGAAATGGATTTGCTATGTGCTTTTCTGCATACAGGACAAGGTTGTGGTCACTTGGGACATAGAATGATTGATTTAACATCAAAGGATATAAATTATCTACTCTTTGATGACTTGCTGACCCTGATAATTAATTAGCTAAACCTCCCTACATGTTTAATTATTATTTATATACAAATAAACAATCTCTTTATCATTTCCAAGATTCAAAGGAATAACATGAATTACAGTATTAATAACTTTATGATAATTATATACATTAATAAATATCTTTTTCAGTTCCTAGATAATTAATGGTACCTCCAACTATTCCTATGATAAAATAGAAATTCCAAATTATACATCACATCTAAATATGCCTACAGCCCATAATTAGTATCAGTATTCCTGCTTCTCCCCCAATGCATGTAAACTGTTCTACCAACTTGAGATTTTTAGTTTGATTGGTTATTTATTTTTAAAAAAATTGTATATATTAAAAGCCACTATCTACTGCAAAACAATAAACAGATGAGTTCCTTTATTATAAATTCATAATTCCTGATTTACAATGTATATGTTCTGATTATTATAATACAATTTTTTTTAACATACTGCCATGAGCTGTCAAATCTGTCTGATGTGACCTTCTAATGGAACAGAATTATGGGCACATAAAACAGATGGTCACTAATTACTTAAGAAATGCAATGCAAAGTGAACATTGAGGTTACACAAGTTGTTGCTAAATAGAGGTGGTCCCATTAGGCAGGTTTTACTGAATTTTATAATAATACATGTATGATTATAACAAATGAACATGGGTTTTTTCAAACCACAAAATTTCTCAAGAGCCGTATTAGAGATGTAGTCTTTTTTTAGTGTTCAATATCACTTTTCTAACATAATTCTGTTCTACAATGATTGATGGCTAATAACATAAGCCAATGAACTACTGAACATCAAAATAAACTGATACATGTACAATAAAAACAGTTCAATAAACTTTTCAATTCTAACAAATTGATTTATTTTTTATGAAAATGTGCACATACAAGTCTAATTTTATCCAAAACATTAGGAAATAGGTCAATAATAAAAGTACAAGTAGAGGGAGGGTGCAATATACATAAACATTGAAATATTATATTAATAAGCGCTTCCGACAATACTGGTCAATAATAACAATATTCAATATCAGTACAGGGAGGATGCAATATACATAAAAACTGAAAAATGTCAATACTGAATAGTGAAATTCAAGTCTTGGGATCTTATGTAATAGACATAAAGTATACCTGTATATTGATCCTGTCAATGATCATGAGAATGTACATGTACTACTACATGTAGGTCAGTAATAAAAATACCAGTACAAGTATTAGATGGAAAATTAAGTATACACATTGAAACTTTTATAGGAAGTAGGTCAGAAACAAGAATACATGTTCTAGGTTGATCTAACAGACATCAATATAGAACAGGATTGAGGTCAACAATCCGAAAAATATGCATATAGATAATGCTACTATCTAATAGTCTGTAAACACAGAAACCTGGATCAAAAATATTTTGACATCAGCATTTCAATGGGTGGTCTTAGATATGTATAAAGTAATCAATTTCTTCTGAAAAAAGTGAATTTCATCTGTAGCAGAACTTAATTTTCTTATTATCAAGATATTTGTGCACAAGGCTGAAACTGAGTACCATATAATTCAGACAATTTATGTATAATTTTCTGTATCAATGGGCTATTAAAATTTTTTAATAAATCCAAATTCTACCTCAAGAAAGTAGCTGCTATATCCTTAATTGATATCAAAAGTGCAAATCAAATATTTTAAGTGTTGAGATCAACATCTCACTTTCAACTTTATTAAATTTAAAATTTCATTTTTAAATCCATATCTCACTTGCCAGACGTCATAAATTAGTTGTCAATTCAGTAATTTTCTTTCTTTTCTACCTAGGGTAGATTACTGCCTATGTTTGCTATCTTTTTGAACATCAAACATTTATTTTTTACTTACATAATGACACTGCAATTATTACAGTACAATATTTATTGAAAAACATTGTAATTCTCTTTTTGTGTAAAATATTAAAGCGACATTATAAATAATTACATCGATTTGAATAACTTTAATCTTATGCATCAATTTCAATTTTCACTGCACTTGATTTCATTCTGTATTATAACTATGCCATTCTATTTCAGACAGAAATGATACAATCAATTCCCATGCCACAAAGGCCTACTTTTTTGTGTAGAAAGGGGTGGAAAGTTAAACAGAGACCCATCCTTACTCAACTTTATATAAATCTTTCATTTCAGTATCTGTAAGAAACTTGGACCTAATTTCCGAATCAAACACACTGGTTACTCTGTAAGAAACAAGGTCCGATTGTTACCTAGGTCTGCTCTACAGACAACTGGTATTTCAGTTATCAAACTAATGGCTCAATAACCTAAAATCAATATATCATAATTTCTTTTAATATAAGGATACATTTTAACATATATTTTGGGTTATTTTCTAACAAGTGTCCAATAATTAGGTTTGGGGAAATTTTGATGTGAAGGCTAAATGGTTAGAATTTGTAATGGGTCACAATTGTTTTGTTTTTTTTTTGCTCTTTCATGGAATATCCTTTGACATAAATGTTTGTAAAATTATATATATAAATATTTTTTAACAAAACAGCACAGCACTTCTGACAATCCTCACATATATGTTGTTTGTTTAAATGGTGTTTAATGCCACTTAAAGCAATTTTACAGCTATCACTTTAAGTTTTTATTTGGGAGGATCCTAGAGTACTCACCAACCTGCGGTAGTACCTACATACATTGTATATGTTTGTTTGTTTGAATGGTGTTTTAATGCCACTTTCAGCAATTTTTCAGCTATTTCATGGCGTCCAGTTTTTATTGGGGGAGGAAGCCGGAGTACCTGGAGAGAACCCCCGACCTGCTGTAGGAAAACTGGTACATTGTATATTAAGTAAACAAGCATTATACATAAAAGTGTAGCTAAATGTGAATTCACCATGAATAATTTAGAAAAATGAACATTTATATGATTTTTGTTGTACATGTAATAAAGTGAGAACTAAAAAATCGAAGAATGTGTCCATGGGACACAGATGTCCTCACAAAATGAAGTCCCAAACAAGAAGTAGTTGTCTGACAGGTCTGAAAGTCGCTATTGACGTACTACTTGTGATACTGAACCATCTTGCTAAATTTCAAATTGTTTTCATGTACAGTTTCTGAGAAAAGCTTGATGCAAATTCATACGGATGGACATGAGTAAAACAATGCTCTCTCCCCGCCAACATGTCATCACTAGGGCATATTAAAAATGGAATAATCATAGGGAGAAGGCTGTAAATAAGTTTATTGTTATAAATGCACAATTATACCCATATGGTGTTAACAAACAATTAATGAAACAAACATAATCAAAACTAAAATTTTTGCAATTATACAGAATTGAGTCCACTTCCCTCAGTATTAATGACATTTTTATGAATGGGGCAACAAACTGCACATGATTGGATTGGGATGTAACTTAAATGTATTTTTTATATCATTAACATTAATGATGGTTAAAATTGGAAAATTTAAATATGATGTTACAACTGTTTCCCAACACTACACTGCTCCTTTTGTGAGCAATTTGGAGACCAGTCTTACTTATGTATAAAATGTTTGGTCCACATACAGTCTGATATTTACATTTTGCTAGAATATGTTTAAGCCTCCATAACTAAAGAGGAATCAACAACTTTCCAAAATGGGTGTTAAATATAAAACAAAAATAAACAATTTTCACAACCCAAAACATAAAAGAGAAAAATCTCCCACACTGTAATAAAATAGTAACATATCCTTATATAAGGGTAAGTGGCATGGATCAGGTCTTGGATATAGACTATCAATTAGAAATGACATACATAATCTTGTAATGTATAGCCCAATTTCCTGGCACTTTTATGAATATACATAGCAATTTTATCTATAATGTCTGGTACCAAATCAGCTGGCTCCTAACACAAGTGCTCACAAAAATTAACTTCTCTTTGATTAAGACCATATTTCTTAGTTAAATGGAACTACAGAAGCCACTATCAAATAGGTTGCAATTTTACTAAACTTTTCTCAAAGTAAAATTGATAAGTCATGTTCAGTTACACTATGTGCCATTTTTATCTAATTTTAATAAAATGATAAAATATAATTGGAGCAATACACGAGGCAATTTCAAGGTTGATAAAATTTAGACAAGCTTCTAAATTGCAGAGATGAAAGTATTTCAAATTTATAATAATCTTGACAAAATCCAGATTACCTTGGGAGATTTGATCTTGATAAGTATGTTACATTCTAAGGGAGATAACTACTGATAAAACATTGGGTATCAATTAGAAGGTGTGTGTTGCTATAATTTAGCAGATAAATATTGCACTTTGCTGATATCATCTGTTAGCATAAGGTCTAATAGGGGATGGTTATAATTGCTATGTTAATGTTTGAGTAATTACTCATTTAATTTTTTATCATAATTAATCTAACAACCAACTATCTGAATTAAGAATTAGGTAACCTGCCATAATCCAGAGATTATCAGGTTTTAAAAAATGACCCAACTGATAAGTATCATCTATAGGTAATCCTATGATATAGAAAAATTATAACAATTTTCCAAAGCTATACATCCAACTTTAGAAGTCTCATAGAGTTTAGAAGTGATCTAGGAAAACAAGTTTCACTCAACCTGTCCAATAATTTGAAATGGTAAAATGGCACAGAAATAAAACTATGTATGGCAAATGCTGGATTTTTTTAGATGTCAATTCTCCCTTTCTGATAGCTTTGTGCATTACCATTGAATAATTCATTAATGTATACAAGACATCTGATGTTTGATAGGATTCAACAATGTAAAACTTAATCCTTTTCAGTAATACACATCTTTTGATATTCAAATTTAGATTTTATGAAATTGACATTTGATAAGAAGTTGTAGCGTCTGTTTCTCTAATTTAATTTCTATGGGGGGTTGACTATCTATTGGTTTTCATTTAAATTTATGACCAAATCAATATTTTCTGTAATTTCCGTTTTTTAACATAATAGAGGGCTATATTTGACACATCGCCTTTATAGCACAAAACAGTTATCAGTCAATTTCAAAGAACCATCTGTTCAAGAAAGCTATCTGAGGCCGTACAATATAATTTAATTGGTAATTGCAAAGCAGTTAATTACAAAAATGCATTAGGACATTAATAATTAAATACACCTTTTCAGACAAATCACTAAGCATGGCATGGTATTTTTCAATCATGATTTAAAAATAAGACATGATAAGGTTGATTTGTTTACCTTCATTTAGATTGATCAGTCATTATCAAAAGATAAAAGTATGTCTAATAAGCAGGTGAAAATTATAAAGTAAATTACAGGTAACTTACTTCGCCATCAAAGAACCCTTACATTATATCTTTTATCTATTTAGTCTTAGCTCTAAATATGGATTTGATGATAAATATATCTATCCTTTTCAAAGATTTCAATTAAAAAATGTATTTGAACAAAATTAATATATTTCAGTTAAAAATCTGTGAGCAGAACAGATATGCAAGAACAAACAAGCCCATGTAACCATAGAAACCTCTAATTATTTTCTTTAAATGTAATTGCTATTATAACATGTAACAGTATAAGCTATAAAATATACATGTATAACCGTAAACAATCGTTAGATTTTGAATACATATACTATGAAAAAATGTGTGTAGCTTACGACCTATAAGCATAGATCACTAGAGCTTTTTTTAGTTAATAACATCCCTCATTCATGCAAAACTTGAATCTTTAGCATAAATATCTGAAACTTGGCAGAGGTTTTTCTTAATAATAAGTCAAGTTCAAAAGTGAACTGGAGTTTACAAGTACATGTAAAGTAATGGTTGTTTGCAAATGTACTAAAGTCATTGGCTGTGGACCTCCCATGAATCCGGTATCACAATAGATTTTTATGCTTGGCCTGTATGTGCGTTAGCTGACAAGTCAACAAACTCTGGGATTAAAATGAGGGTGATGCCTAACATAAAATTCAGTCATGTAAGGACAATCTGCCACATGGCCTCAGATCACTTGTCAAGGCCAGCACCTGCCCTGCTGCTTGTATGCAAATTACTTGAATCTGATTGGTCTATTTCAAATTTCTGTCTTCTGCAACATTTATCAAATACAAAGTTACCAAGACTGATTATTATTGATTTGAAAATGAGAAGGATTTAAAGATAACATAAATATTGATTAGAGACAAGGTTTCAATCACTTTTTAATGCATTCCAATTTATATTGCAGATTTGTCATAAATATTATTTGTAACATTTATTTTCTGATCAGTAAGTTTACAAAATTGAAGGAAGTGTGCAGGATGTAAAGTTTACCCATAATGTCTATTTAGAAAAGTCATTTAAACCACATTAAAGAAATGATTAGCACTGTAATAAAATTCACAGTCATTTGAGAAACTATAATAGGTAAAGGGGTTTTATTTTTCAAACGGTGCAGAAATCTCTTTAAATCTCAGTATAAAGTGCAGACAACATATTATTAATGTTCTCAACAATTTTCTTCTTTTAACAGCTGTCTTGTTAAAAATGAAAGATAATACACCTACACTTGGGGGATATAAGGCAAGAAAAAAGAACCCCTCCTATACAGCACAATCAATCTTTGTGTACAGCAAACAGATGTATTATATCATAGAACTTTTATTATGACAAAAGAGGAATCCCAAGATATTTGTGTACAATCATGGGTTGGAAAAGAATATAAATACACAGTATTATACCCTCACAACATTATCATAATAAGCATTAGGTCATGGGGAAATTACAATGTAGTAAAATACTCAATTGCACCTTTAATTTGGATAACTGATGACCATCTGGTAGACCAATTTTACACCAAATTGTGATTTTTGACAATTGACCTACAACTTTAAAATCTTTTGGTCCAATACTACATCAACATTTCTAGTTGAGCCATGCTATCTATTCTAACATTCCAGAAGACTTTTTAATAATGTCAGAGGCCCCAAAGTTTCAAACATAGACAACAGTCCTAGCATTTAGTCCTACCTAGAAAGAAAGTTTACAAAACATTCAAACAGGACTCGGTAGTTTTATATCAAACAAAGACATGAAAGGGACTTCATACAGAATCTTGTCTACCAAATATTAAATAAATGATCATTTTTGTAGTTGGATTCAATTTCTAAAACACATCAGCAGGGAGTAACTCCTATAAAAACAAAAAGCAATACACATCACATGGCTGACGTTTTTTGCAAGTCGGTTTTAATTTCAAAGTCATTTCCTGGGCTATCAGTTTAATAGATATAGCAGAAAAATAGATGGCATCTGGCATTAAAAAATAACAAGTTATAATAGAAACCATAACCAGAACTGAGTTTGACAAAGTTTGTAAAAGTGCTGATGATACAGAATTCTGTCACTGAGGTTATGTATGGGGGAAGTTTAAGTTTTACAAGGGGAAGTAATTAGGGTTAATCTCAATTATTCTATTGAAGTGCACATTTGAAACTAGTTTACATTTTAGCTGAAAACAATATATGTATCAACAACATGCCCAGTTATATTTGTTCATTAAGTAATGTGCTTTTGTTGGCAGACAGGACATACACATCCTCTTTTCAACTCTTATTCTAATTAAAAGAAACAATTCCCATGTTGATTATGTTACTATAATGTAAGAACAAGTACCATAAATCTATTTAGCCTATTATAAAATATGTCTTCTGATGCAGGCCATAGTTTTTTGCATGGCACATTCAGGGACTTTATGGTTAAAGTGTGGCATTTTAACAGACCAACCATTATCTTGTTTTAACTTTAGGGGGAAAAAACATTCCTTCTATTTCATATATCATACATAAATTTGAAAAAAATCTTGCAAGACGATTCTACTTCAGACACTGCAATTAGAGAACTATTAGCTGTTCCTATACTATCCACAAAGGCCATTTCTACACGGATAATATAATACAGGAACTTGATAGTAAAAGATGTAACTAATTGCAAAAAAAAAAACAAAATTCAAAGGGAGTTGAGGTCTAAATCTACTCTAAACAAGGAAAGCTTTATTTAGCTCATGACTACAAAATACAAAACAATAAGATATGGTAACATTTTGTTCGTTATTGACTAGCTGACACAGCTGACATCATTAGTAATCTCATTACCATAAACTATCACATAGTCTTTTTACATCACAAAGTGAATCAAGTGCAAATGTTTTCTATCAATTTAATATATCCATTTTTCTCGCAGTTGAATTAACTGAAATATTAATCACAATAGTTTAATCTGTACACAGAGTGATGATGTAACACAACAAATTTTAATTATTTCTGTTTATATTGCAATTAAACTATGTTTAACAAAATCTTAATTGATTGATTGGATATGTTCTTTATGTCCAGCAAGCAGTATTTAGCTATATTCAGGACGGTCCAGCAAGCAGTATTTAGCTATATTCAGGACGGTCCAGTGAGCAGTATTTCAGCTATATTCAGGACAGGAACAAGTTAACAAACAATAAATCAATTGAACTAGAGGCTCCCAGGAGCCTGTAATCGCTCACCTGGAACCCAAATGACTTCAATATATTAAAATTTTTAAAATTAATAGTTTCAGTCTAGTTGTTATAGCTTTTAAGTTACTGTGCAAAAACTAAACATTTCTTCAAAAATTTTAGTTAAGTACAATAACTCCTATAAAGTGCCATCAGACAATTTCTGAAAATTAAATGATTTTGTAGGCCTTGTCCTTCAGGGAAATTTAGAAATTTACAGTTCTACTCTAGGTGTGTTATAGACTAATTTATAATACAAAAACTGTTCATTTGTCCAAATTCATAATTAAAAGGGCAATAACTCCTATAAAGAGTCATCTTGCAATTTTGGACTAAGCAATCATTTGTAGGGCTTCTATTGCTGATCATTTGTGCAATTTACAGTTTCAATCTAGCTGCTACAGTTTTCAAGTTACAGGACGAAAATGGAAATTTGCATAAAAAAATTGTCATTTAAGGGCAATAATCCATATAAGGAGTCATCTGACAATTTCAGACCAATTATGTGAATTGTAGGGCTTTTATTGCTGATCATTTTTGCTAGGTATAATTTCACTCTAGCTGTTATGGTTACTGAACAAAAACGGAAAATTTCATAAAAATTGTCATTTAAGGGCAATAACTCCTATAAGGAGTCATCTGACAATTTCAGACTTGTATGGTGAATTGTAGGGCTTGTATTGCTGATCATTTTTGCTTTTAACAGTTTCACTCTAGCTGTTAAAGTTTTTAAGTTACAGGACAAAAACGGAAAATTTAAAAAAAAATTGCCATTTATGGGCAATAACTAATATAAGGAGTTATCTGACAATTTCAGACTAATCAAGTGAATGTGGGGCCTGTTTTGCTGATCATTTGTGCAATTAACAGTTTCAGTCTAGCTGGTATAATTTTCAAGTTACAGGACAAAAACGGAAAATTTCATAAAAAATTTGCCATTTAAGGGCAATAACTCCTATAAGGAGTCGTCTGACAATTTCAGACTTATACAGTGAATTGTAGGGCTTGTATTGCTGATCATTTTTTGGGACAAATAGGGAAAATTTCATAAAAAATTGTCATTTAAGGGCAATAACTCATACAAGAAGTCATCTGACAATTTCAGACCAATTAAGTAAATTGTAGGGCTTTTATTGCTGATCATTTTTGCCATTTACAGTTTCACTCTACCTCTAATAGTTTTCAAGTTATATTGTAAATACCAAAAATTTTGTCAAAAATCGTCAATAAAGGGCAATAACTCATACAAGAAGCCAATACAAAACTTCACACTAATAGCAACTATTGTAGACTTTAATGTGCTGATCAATTTGAAGTAACGGTTTTCTCTATAGCTATTATAATTTTTTAGATAATGATAAAAAAACTGTGTTGACACCCATGTTCTATTTTTAGTAACAGTGGCCATCTTTGTCTATTGATCAACACACTGGGTACAAACTTGAAACTAGGAACCCTAAGGATGATTGTGGCCAAGTTTGACAAAAATTGGCAGAGTGGTTTCAGAGAAGATTTTTAAAAAAATGGACGATGGACGCCAAGTGATAGCAAAAGCTCACATGGACCTTCAGTCCAGGTGAGCTTAAAAGGGGTGGGATGGGACACGGGGAACAAAATTTTGGGTCGAGCATTGGGAACCATTAATACTTCAAGCTACATGTATAACAATCACATTTATTTGATTTCTCTGAAATCATGTCTTTTTTTAGCAATTTTTCAGAGATATAATGGCGTCCAATTTTTAATTTGTAAAGTAATATTGTAGTCCAGTAAACCTTGCCCGCAGGGAGACTCAAACCCACAGAGGCCCATAGTTTTATTAAGTAGTGAAGTTTAAAAAAAAAGATAAGTATATAAGTAGTTAGCATTATCAGCTAGTCCCGGGCATCGTTCTGGTCAAGCAGGTATAAGCATGTATCTAAGATACACAATGCAATTAAATTACTAAAAAAATATAAATGTTTACAGAACCTATGTGGACACACAAAATGCTTTTGGAAGTTAGTAGACCTTCAACACATCACATGCATTACCAGATCTGTCAAGGGGAATAATAATATTATCTGATAGGTATGATTTTCTGATATGTCTTTAAACAGGTATATGTGTTGCACCTGGTGTGTATTGCATTTTGAGGTACATTCTTGAAATTGTTTAGACTATATATACTAAGTATCAGCTATTACCTATATATATTGCATTACTTCATATCATGTGTACACTATTAAGTAATTTGAAAGTAATTTTGGTTATTATTTTTAAAACTACGATACTTGTTCAAATAGTTTTAATTCAGTTAAATAATCTATTGAAATTAACACATGCCTTTTTAAAAATTTTTTAAATATTTTAAATAGCTATTTAGCCACTGGACATGTATGTACATCTCTGCTATATATATTCCAGTCTCCTAAAAAAATTGAACAAGTTATGGTCTATTTTATACAGACCAATTCTTCATTTAATACAACGGATTTCCTAATTGTAGCCTCTAAATATTAAACTGCAGCAATAAACAGAATAACTTTCACCATATTTTCTATATTAAAAGTTAAGATAAGACAACATACACATCCTGTCAGATAGTCGGAATGTACTTGAAAAAGTTCTTCAATTCTTCCTGTCATGTTTTTACCAGGAAATTTTATAACATCAAGTGCTGTAACTAGGTCAAAGCACGAGGGTACAAATAATTCAGAACAAAAAACTTCCATGTTCACAAAGCTAAAACCCAAGTGGTCAGCAACAAGTAGCAACATCATTTTACACAAATTAAATCATTTCTATAAACATGCAATTTGTAATTCATGACTATATTATATTTCTATTCAACTTGAGAAAAATGTATCTAAAGCATTTTGGTAATTTTTCCTCAATTCAGCATGAAAAGAAATTGTAAAATATAATTGTGTTAGGCATACGATACAAAAAACAATCATTCTTCTACAACTAAAACTTCTACGCATAATTAATGTACTTAGTTCTAGTCATTACTAGTTGTTTCCAATGCATATCCAAGATCTAGTCAGAAACAGGACATTGACATTCTTTCATTGTGCAATTCAAACTTTGAGTTTAACCCGTTAATTACACCCGATGAATACATTAAATAGAAAAGGGAAATGTAACTCAGACATACAAGTCCCTATTAACAAGTCTGGATATGAATACAAAGTAAGGAACAAAGGTCTCGTTGATTTCAGGTGAAAAGAATACACATTTAACAATCAACCGATTTCACTTGAGAGTTTAATTGACAACGGCATCTCCGATTACAATCTCGACCAGAATGACAAGGTCTCTCCATGAATCAACCCTTGCACACTTCAGTAGATACCTTAACCTGACCCAAGACGTGCTGATGTGACGATTCAATTCAATTCAACAATTGATGACTTAGGATTTAAAACTTCCAAACTTTCTAGGTATGTCACCTAATTCCTTACATGTCAATTTTCAAGACAGATCAAAAGGAATTAGGCATGACACCGATTACCTGGATATACCTAAATAGATTATAACTAAATAAACTGCTAAACTGCTAAGCAATATGTATGCTTTTATGAGTAGGAAAAACTATTAGTCTTATTTACTTCAAAATAAGGATCTTTCAAGACATTAAAATAATTAGCTGGATCTCAAAGTAAAAAATCTACGACCTACATGTATCATGTTTTCAAGTACTTGTTTGTTTGTATAATGTCTTACTAGTATATGTAAATTCTTGAGTCTATTTGACTGTAAGTTGAGAAGGGTGTCACTAAAACCCTATTATACAAAGTAAAGTTGATCTATTGATACATACTTGGCGTTCATTACGTTGGTCATGGAGATGTTGGTTTCCGTGTCAATCAGACTTTGTCTACCAGACTTGCAGGGATTGTTTAATCCTTAAGTTATCTCTGAAAAATATTTTTAACTGGTGACTAAAACATTCTGGACAAACAAACCATTTTTTTTTTACATTCAATTTAAATTCAATGAAAAAAACCATACAGTGAAACTTGTGTATATCAGCCCCTCATGGCCTACCATAGAATTCTGGTTGATTTTATACTCCTTGTAATGTCTGGTTTCAAGAAATTGATTACTACATTTTATTAGTATTCCAGAACCAAGACCGCCTGTCAAAGTGGTGGCTGTTTTTATAATACATTGTTGTATCTATGCACATAAGTAAGATATGCACAAATTTCTAAAATGACAACCAGTTAGGTTAGCACTAGTTAATATGGATATAGAGGCATCTATTGCAAACCATGCTCTATTTAGAAGCACACATGTGGATTTAGTAACAGTATACACTTCCTTAAGTAAAATTACAGGTAACCGTCTGTTAATTGTGTAAATCTTTGGAAAAAAATATCATTACATATTAAGATGTAATTAACAATATAACTATTTTTAAGACCTTATATTTTCTTATAAGGAGCATTTGATTCTCAATATAAAACTGGAATACATGTACCTAATGACATTATTAATTTTGACATTTTTGCCAAGGTATGTAGTGACATTGCTATCATTATTTATTTGGTTTCATCATATACATGAAGGATTACTAGTATATTCAATGCATTTCCTGCAGATACTAAAGAAGTAAACAGGAAAACAAGATCAGACTTTGATAATACATATCTTAATGGCCACTTACTGTAAATACATACAAAACACTTATAAACTGTACAGAGGATGTCATGTAACGTATGAACATGTACAAATAACTTGATCTTTTTTCATACTCTACAATGCTAACATTGTTTGTTTTGTAAAGGACTATTTCCTCCCTATAACATAACAAATATCAGACTAGTTTAAATAAATAAATTTCGTAGTAAATATTGTTTCCTATATTCATTTTAAACCATTCGGAAATAACACTTGATATGAAGAGGGTTTAGGACAGTGATCTGGGTTTCAATATTCAGTCCTTAAAGTAAAGTACCGCAAGAAATGAAATCATATATAGGTCAAGCTGTAATTCCTGGATTCCATTTTCAGTGAAAATCTGCTGAAATACAATTTAACCTGAAAATTTAAAACAGAAATTTATGATGCAAAAGCATTTTCTGTAAGGAAACATGCATTAAAATCTATACCCACAGCTTCCTCTATTTCATCCCATTAATATGTGAAATGGGGAATAACTCTGGGATCGGTCAACAGATGAAGATGCCCTAATTATATGCATATCTTCATGAATGGATCTTGGTTCACAGTTTCACAAACACTGATGAAGCATGTACACATAGGAGTTGCGTCATCAAGTTTATCTTAAAAGTAAACAAATGTCCTGTGAACAGGAACATAACTGTCATGCCTCATTAATAAATGGAGGAATGAATACTCAATACTTTTTTAACATTTCTTAGCAAAAAGGGGCATAACTCTAGAGTTTAGTCAAGAAGACCAGGATGCCCCATGATTGATTGATTGATTAATGGTGTTTAATGCCCGAGCAGCATTATTTCAGCTATATTCAGGCGATGAACATGAAATGGATGATAAAATGAACATGAAATGATGATGAATGAAAATGGGATGGTACACAAGGAAAAATAGGGGTAACGGATTTTAGATTGCCACTGGCAAATGGGAGGATGGATAGGGTCGGGCAATTCAGCCTCCTGTAGCGGGATCGAAATCCCTACTCATAGCGAATACTACAGCAGCATTCTTTAACGTGCGAGGAACGTGGCATTTTTCCCAACACGGTGCACTAATATGGTTTGCGGTCAGGTTTTCCGTATTATGGCCTGACAACCCCAGCTTGCCAGGGGTACCCCATTCAAGGATGCCCCATGAACATTTATTATCCAGGTCAGTTGACAGATCACACAGTTATGTCCCTTTGACTCAAATTTTTGATACAATATATTTGTCAGACACAAATCAGTTATAAATAAAGGATGCCCCATGAACATTTATTTATAACTGATTTGTGTCTGACAGATATATTGTATCAAAAATTTGAGTCAAAGGGACATAACTGTGTGATCTATCAACTGACCTGGATGCCCCATGAATATGTATATTTTTATGTCATGTGAGGATCTAACAATGTACCATCTAATGAAGCAATTAGTAGGAGTTGCATTCACAAACTGTATACTGAATTAAAAAAAAAATTACAATGTTCAAAGGTGCATAACTTTGAGATTGTTTCTCTAAATTATTGTGCATTGTATATGGAAAAAAGTTCTTAGCCCTGCAAATGTGACAAATCACCTGTACAAATTTTGGGTGAATCAAATTAGATAATGGACTTGAAGTTACCTAAACCTGCCAACCTTACTTCAAAGATAGTAAGTGATGTGTCATAGAGAGAATCCATAACAGGCTAGTGTTAATTTCACATAGATTTCAGGTCTTTAACCTTTGTTAACTTGTTCTTGTCCTATATAAAATACTGCTCACAGGGACTATAATTTCAATTAACAAATATTATCTGTAAACATTGACTTGTATAAAGACATTCAGCTGTATCTGCCTGCATCACTAAGTACAATACTAGATTGTATCTGCCTGCATCACTAAGTACAATACTAGTTCATAATAAAAACAAACAAACCAAAAAAAAACTAAATATATCAATTATTAAAACACTTTTTTAAAAAAAATTTGCAACACTTTCATTACAGCATTCAGAAAGGGAATACACAATCAATATAAAAACACAACATGAACAAAGTACAAACATATTTCTAAAATTTATTACTTCCTTCATATTTAATAGTAAAGCAAGGACCTAAAGGACGAATTTTATTATCAGAATTATGAATGATAACTTGGAACATATGAAGTTTCATCAACTTTCCCACCATATATCTGAAGTTTCTTCCACTTCATGGTATATAATTATTACTTTTGATGTTAGGATATTAAGTAAGCACCAGTAGTCAGTTACAGTTTAATAGACAGGTTTATATCTAGTAACTCAACAAATGTTCCTTTGCTGGGGGGATCTTATGAATAAAGAAAAGAGTTTAATATAATAGTTAAGGAATAAAGATTATGAGTTTTTTTTTAATACATGTTTGAAACACTGGCAATAAATAAATATGAGATAAAGGATGAAATCATCTAAAACATACTTTAAATAATTGTTTATAAAACTGATTCTTACAAACAAAGAAATGAAACCCAATTCTCTAAAATTCAATATGATAGCTCAGTTTTTGCATTACACAATATGTTTAGCTCTAAACAACATATTCAATTGTTATCCTTATTAATATGATGTCATGTTCTTTTTTTATACCATTGTACAAAATTGCAAGTATTAAATTTTAAAATCGTTCAAATATGACAAAATTTATAAAATTTCAGACATGATCGATTTAAATGCAACATACTGTTCATTACCAATTTAGTTTTTTTCAATAAATCAATTACACAATAAATTTGAAATCAAAGAACCTGTAAACATGATTTAAATTGCTCATACTGAGCCCCATGCTACCAGAAAATAATATTTAATAGCAACAGCAGCTGTCTGCATACTAAAGAGAAAATTCATCTATTTCTTCATTACCAGAATGACACAGAGTGTTAAACTATCTGATCATAGGCGACCCAATGGTGAGGAAACACAACCTCCTGCTGGGGAAAATAGGTTAACATTTCACTGTCTGTCCATCAAAAGAAATATACCACAGATAACTGGGAAATGTGTATTGCAAATTTACTATGACCTACTTTTACAGAAGATAGCAATCTGGGAAGAAAACTTTTAAAAACTTATCCACCTATATCTAAAGTCCTGATAAAATTGTTGGTAAGAAATAAATTTTACAATGATCCAAATGACAGAGTAATGACATTTTACCAAGGTCCTCTTGAATCCCCCAATGTAAACAGGGGAATGTAGAATTCTCAGAGCCAACTTCATAAAGTATGCCAATATAAATTTCCCCAATTGCAAGAGCTAGTATTACAACCACAAATGATCAACTTGAACATTACATGTACTTAAAATTAGAAAGTCTAGATGTAAATATTGTATGTACATTTTTCATGTAAATTTTTCATTATGTAACTTTCGATAAATAGCAAAAAATTCTGTTGATTTCTGTTGTTTTCACTTCAATAAAGGAACAAAAGTCAATCTCTTAATCTCTTTTTTTTAATCAATATCATTTAGATGGCCTTATTAAGCATTTCGTGTTCTATCTCTCATCAACTTCAAAACTTCTTTATTCATACAGCTTAATGCTTGGGGATATTTCATATTTAATCAACACAGAATTAAATTTCTGAAGATTCTATTCCCACAATGACAATGGTTAGTAATAACTTTAATTTTCCTCCGCCAGTAATCTGTAATTTAATACGACTCTTTTATACCAAGAATACATAAAAAATGTAATTTTAAAACTGTGATTCTTTATTATTCATCAACATCCTTTCAAACAGCTGGAACCATTTCCAAGTTACATTTTAGCCATTTAGTCAGGACAAATTAAGCCTAAAACTTTTAATACAGGCTTCTGGCTTCAGTGCTAAGCCTCTCTAATGCTAAGACGCTATTTCCGACCAACATCACAAACAATAGATGATGGACAACATAGCATCATTAGAAAATGAAAATGTTTGACATAATTGCATGCAAAATGACACCCGATCCCATCAGCTGGAGAAATCTAATTGCACACACTTGCATTAAAATCCTTTGTGAATGATACCTAATTGGGCTACAAAATTTACATTCTTTTTAGATATCGAGGCTTTAATTAGTTTTTTTTTTAGATTTTGTCATCATGGCAAATATTTTCTTTACTTAATAGATAAATAGAAACATTTTAACAACACACACACTTATAATACTATTGAAAAGCTTTTTAAGTCAAAATGTTTCTTCTCGATGTTTCATTTCTTCTCTATATCAAAAATTTTTAATTCAGTAATCTAGTTTGTTTTAGTATTATAGTGATGATTGAATATATCTGAAATAGAATTTAATGCTTTTCCCTGAGAAAAAAGTTATTTTCAATATTAGAAGTTTAAGTTAAAACAATTACAAACATAAGTGATAGAGCAAAGCAGCGACTAACAACATTTGCAGGAAAAGCTGCATGAAAAATGAAGACTAATGCATTTTTCACTCCCATAAAATTTGATTTTCTGGCTCATCAAATTGACATTTGTTCTTCATGTCAACTGACAAAATATCAGCTGATTGAAACTGACATGGTTGTGTACATTTCATAAGCCTAGTTTTCCTGTGTTTTATCAGACAGCAATCTGCTATGATTAAATCAGCTATATAAACAATACACTTATACCTAGAAAATGAATGGCCCATAATTCCTGGATCTTGTAGATAACATCTCTTGTAAGGAGGTCAATTTGTTAGAACTTTTTAAAAGTATCTGCCTAATTTTATATAAATTAAAAAGTATTTTATGATTTTTTATACTTTATTTAAAATTAAAAAATTGTGCAATATTATTAAAATAAACAAATAATGAAAAAAAAAGTAAAACTTCTACAAGTGCTTATTAAACAAACATTTTGCACTCCATAAAATACAAAAATGGGAAACAATTTTGAATTCTTACAGTATTTTGTTATTTAATATAAAAACAGCAACTTCAATGATATGCTAGGAAAGAACTATAGCAAACATTATTCAAGATAAAAATACTGATGAAAGGGAGACAATTCAAGTATATTTTTTAATGCATTAGATATAAAAATATGTACTAAATGATTGATTGCAATTTTAGAGTGGAAGTAAATGTATAAAATACCAAAGGGGAGAAATATTTAGTTGAGCACATTAACCTTGTAGTAATCTGCTCTACATATGCACTAAAACTTGTAACAAAACCATGATCACTATAGAAAATCCTGGTTAAAACAAGAAGAGAATTTCGAGACTCACTTTAGATACCATTTATGCGACCAGTGTTGTTAACACATCTAGAGCATATGGTCCTCTTTCTATTTATTTGTCAGAGTATTTACTTTAATATCACAATTTGAATTTAGTCTTCTCTACTGATTTTTCCCCTTTGGCTTTGACCACTGTTTCTTATATGACAACTCTATGTACTGGTTAGTGTACATACCGGTATTTATTAAGGCTGACAATTTTTGGAAATATTTTTTACAGATGTATCTATCAATAGCAGATTTCTTCTTTTTACGTGGCTGTTACAACAATTTTCTTTCAATCCAAGTTACTTAAGAACAAAATATTACGTCAACATTTAAAACTTCCTTTGTAAAGACCATAAAATAAATAATAATGATGTTAATAAAATAATTCAATACTTTGAAAGTGATGGCGAGTAACAAGCATTAAATACTGTTCTTCATTTTAAAACTAGAGGTTCCAGATATCCTGCATTCACTGGATAACATAAAAGTGCTAAAGCTAGGTAGCCATGTTTAAAGTCCAGTTACTGAAACATTATTACAACTACACATATTTCTCTTTGTAGTTTCAGAGGCAAATATCTTTTATATTTCAGTTCAAACACAATAAGGTAGTGATAGCCATGTCTGAAATTTGATCCATATAAAATAAGGAATCTATGCAAGGTAAAGGATCATGTATTTACTCCTGAAAACTATATCTAACTTGTAGTTTTAAGGGAAACATTGATCTTTTTTATTCATCGTAACTTTCACATTTCACATCGTAACTTTTACACGATTTTTAAAAAATTGTGTTCGATCAGCACAAAATATGGAATATTTGTAATAGATCTACTGCAAAGTAACAGTAGGACCACTTAGTTTAGAGACACTAATGATTAAAATAAAATACAACCAAAAACAACAATGGTTAACACCAAGTAAGAAAGTTTAAAAAGGAATTCTAATACTTTAATATTGCAGAAAATAAAATCTTTTTGGTCTTGTACTGGCAATCTAAGAGACGCTAGCTCAAAAATACTTTTAGTCATTCATTCCTTTTATTTGATGTACATTTCTAAAAATATTTTTTATTGCTATTTTTTGTCATGATTTCATGTGTGATGCAATTTTTTTTTAATTTTCAGTATAACATTTGTAGTTGTCTTTTAAAATCACAATATACGGTTATTGTCAAGCATATCAAATATGGAAAGTTAGATCAGTAACAATTATCTCCAGTAGTAGGTCACAAATTTGGTCAAGAACATGTTCAATGGGAGACAACTCTAAAACATTTAATGTTCTAGTAAACTCCATTACAATGAAGGCCAATTTCTACCACCATTCTGTGATAAAGGAATAACAAAGAGGTCTTCTAGTAATATTTAGTTTGCAACTTTCTGAGCAGTTGAAAGTTAAGTGTTAATTGTACTTCTCAGGAATTTGTTATTAACTGGTGACTGAGGGTAATTTGATGAATAAAGGGGAATGTATGGCTTATCCACCCATTTCTCTGGAACTGTTTAAAGGAGTAGAACCGAAACTGATAAAACATAATAGTAACTCCTCAAATGCACATGAAATTTAATATTACCCTTGAAGAATTTCAAGCTCAACGGAAAAACAGGCATATTATTTAATACTGGAACTCATCTTTTTTATGCCCTTTACCGTTCTTACGACTTGTAAGTGTTGTTATTAATCTTTTTCACATCCTGACTTTTGAGTACGAAACAAATGCCTCTGTCTTGCAGTAATTTATTTGTAATCTTATAACTAGGTGGATTGTTAGTATGTTGGAATGGTGTTAAATGCCACTTTCAGCAATTCTTAAGAATCCCATCATGGCATCCAGTTTTTATTGGGGAGGAGATGGAGTACAATGAAAATACTAGACCTTCGTTAGAAAAACTGGCAATCCTTGTCAATTAAGATAGGAGTCGAGTACACACTGGCCGCATTGTGACTCAGAGTTGTCAGGCATGTGATCTTTAGTAGATGACTAACTACTAGTACCTTAACCACTGGGTCACCAAAGCCCCTAAATCTAGGTGGAATCCTAAATGGTAAGAATCAGTTTCTTTAAATGTATTCATTTTCAGCCCCATTCAACTCAGATCTTGCATTGATACTATTTTACTTATATTTGAAGATGGATTGTTAAGCGAAAACAAAAACAGACAATATTGTAAAGAAACCTATATACATGTATGCATGTACTAGTAATATGGATCAAGACATCAAATGGAAAATAGAACTAAATGAAACTGAAGGAATTTCATTTCCAAAAATACAACTAAATAAATCATTACCAATCCAAGTTTCTTTTATTTTGGTTTTACAACACTTTCAGAAATATTTTACAAAAAAATGTAGCTACATGTATACTAAAAGAACAAAGAAAATGTGTGCATGTTTTGAATAAAATATAGCAAACACAAATAAATGGTACCAAGTTTAATTTGTCAAAGATGGAATTCATTACATATCTTGAAAATTAACAGAGCACAAAAAATTTGCCACCCAAACAATTCTGTATTTTAAGTTTATGAATAATATTGGTGTAATTACAGTACATGTATTGGTATGACCCTGATTTGCATCAATGCAAGCAACACAGACACTGATGACACTAAATAAGTCAAAAAGATCTCGATAACCTATGGAACAAAAATGGAAAATGGCTTTTCACTCAGACAAATGCAATCTCCTTCTTAAATAACAAGAAACAAAACACCAAAAAACTATAATTACACATTGCATGAACACAACCTGGAACATGTAGACAAAGCAAAATATCTAGGGGTTACTATCCAATCTGACATCAAATGGGATAGTCACATAAATAACATCACCAACAAAGCAAATAAGACTATTGGCTTCTTATGCAGAAACATCAACATACTAGTAAATTCATTGGACAACATGTGCAACATGTGGTCTTGCATTTGTTGAAGTCATGAGAGGAAATTAGTTCTGAACAAATGGAATGACAATGCCTTTGAAGGATTTAGTCCCTATGGCATACAGCAGTCAAATTTCCATCAATGACTTGCAGCAGGATCGACCAGTTGCCATTATGCATCCCCATACCATAACACTTCCTCTGTCAAATGACGTTAAATAACACATGGATTGGGGCTTCGTTCAACTAGAAGCTCTAGAGCAGCCTTTGCTGCTGTTTAGGTGGAAACAAGACTCATCAGAGAACATATTGTTGGACCAGTCCAATAATGTAAGTAGTACCAATAATGCTGTCTAGCTCATGCAAATTGTGTCACATGATGATGCTGCTGTAAAACATATCGCTGGTCTTCTTAGATGAATATTGCGCTGAGTAATCTTTAACTTAGTCCTCAATCTGATCTGATGCTTATTTTTATACAGTGCTCAGAAAACATTAACAAAGTCAATTAACTCTTATTAGGTCTATTTAAGACATTGAGATGTATATATACTAATAGGGTCCCCAAAATTTTTTATTTACAGCAAAATATAATTAACTTAAACTATTTATTTTGAGAGCACAATTTCTTTTTTCCATTCCATCTCAGTGTCCATCTTTTATTGGGTCATATCAAGAGGCTGGAGAACTTAGTGAAACCCTATGTGTCCTTTGGTAGGAAAACATAGTCTGAGAATCTTCCACTGTCCAACATATTTTTAGATTTTGATGGAAGCATGACTGACAAACAGTTTTACAGACAAGAAAATAAACCAATGGATATAACTACAAATATAACATGGAAGGAGTAATAGTTTTGGAGCAGTGCACTTCTACTCATCACCAGGTATGTACATATCAAGATTAAATTAAATCCATCTAGCAGGTTTCAAATTATTTTTAGTACAAGAAAAAATAATCTAAGAGAGATAACTCAATAATTAATAAAGGCATGGCTATGTTTCTTGTGTACTGCATCCTAATCTATTCAACCTCTTTGTCTGATGTTAATACTAATATGTCAAACAGTTTTGAGATATGTTCCTGAAAAAAGTATGACAGCTAAAAGGACAGAAAGGGTATATTAATTATAACATTGGGTTGTCATGGCATCCATTTTTCACTGAAAAGTATTCCATACGACAGGTGAAACTCCGACCATTGACTGGAAAAACTTATCATCCTTGTAAATAAAGGTTTGTGTTATCCTAAGTCAGACTGGACATATGTCTTGAGACTCATGAGAGTTGACATGCTGGTGGTTTAATGAGCATGAACTACATTTCTTATACAATTATACATAACAACTGATGCTATATCTAGCATCTACTTTATATATTCCAAGAACAATGAAGATGAACCACTCATATCTGGATTTAACAAAAAGAGTACCTGGATTCCTAAGCCAAGCAAACATTCCACTTTAATTGACCATGTAGTTGGAAGCAACAAATATTGCCAACCCTTCCTTTACCAACTAGTCACAAGAAGAAAGAAAAGCTTTTAACCATCTTAAAGAAAGAGATGACATTATCATCAAACCAGCAAAGGAAGTGCAGTAGTAGGGATGGAAAAATTTGATTACATGCTGAAAGACAATTGATTCGATGGAAGAGTCTATAAACTAGAGGTTCTTAAAAGCCTATAACGCTCAATGACTTACTATAAAACCTCATTTACAAAATTTTAAATGCTTAAATGAGACCATTTTTGAAAGATGCATTTATATGTATGAATGTTGCCATGTTGAATCAGCTGCAAAAAACTCAAAATTATAAGAGAACTATCTCACCTTAATCATGCATAATTTGGTTCTAATGTGACAGTTTCTGGGAAGAAGCTGTTCATATGTTCTTCCCATAGATTCATATTTTAAGCCATTGTACCATTGTGTTGGCCATCTTGGATTAGGATCTGCATTAAACACTATATCTTTTTTGGTTCAATGTGTGGAACAGTTTCGTAATAGAAGTTGCTTGTATGTTTTTCCCATTGGGTCTTATGCTAAACTGTCTGGGATGGCAGCCATTTGGGTTTTGGATCAGCACAAAAACCTCTAACTTTGTGCAATATTATAAATCAATCTGCCAATGGGTTTGTGAAAAGAAGATTTATCTAATCAGAATGTATTAATGGCCCTGGCAGCCAAGACAAATTTCTAATTGGTTTGAAAAACTCAAAATAATAAGATACCGGTAACTACTCATGCTTCATTTCTGCACAATTTGATTGAATTGAGTTAAACAGTTTTTCCATTAGGTCCTATATTAAACTTAGTTCTGCGATAGGTTTTGGATCAGCACAAAAAAACTTAAAACTTTGTAGGGACCATCTTAGGTACATTTCTGCAATATAAAAATCAATCTGGCAAAGAAGATTTTTTAAATTCAGCGGCTCAGAATGCATTAATAGGAGTGGTAGCAATGTTGATTTTCTTATTGCCTTGAAAAAGTTCTGCGACGGTGACCATGCATCTTCAGGGATAAAACTAAACATTCGCCCAGTCGCCAATGTCATGTGAGTAGAATTTCTGGTGGGTGACCAAATGCTTGTGTCTTGATAGCCCAGTTGACGCTAACTACATTGTAAATTGTTGGACCCCAGGATTTTTTGTCTAGGGGACAAGCTGGTTACTGAAGGGGAAAAGTTCCATCCCTGCATCTTGGATTTTGGGTAGGCACCAAAAATTCAACTTTGTAGCGGACCATCTAAGGTACATTTCTGTAATATTACAAATCAATCTTCCCAGCGGTCTGTGAAAAGATTATTTAAATTCAGCTAATGGAACACAATTATGGCCCCGGGAGCCATGAATTTTTATGCTGCGAAAAACTCAAAATAATTAGATAACCTTTGTTTCTGCATACCAGTAATTTGGTTTCCTTGTGTGGAACACTTTCAAAGAAGCTGTTTGTATGGTTTTCCTATAAGGTCCTATGTTAGACTAGGTCCTTTAAATTTGATGGTGGCCATCTTGGATTTTGGATCAGAACAAAACTCAACTTTGTAAAGGACTATCTAAGGTACATCAGAACGTACTGATTTTCCTGTCAGCCATGATGAATACTTGATCAGGACCAAAACTCAAACTTTGTTAAGAATCACCCAATATACATTCCTGCCAAGACTACCTGCGTAAAATGGGATCCATAAATCCACTTCCACCAGCTTCCATGAATGTGACATCATTGACCACCGACATACATGTACCACATATGATGCTGGCACAACAGCATGCAAGGAGAATTGAAACTAGAGGCTCCCAGGAGCCTGTATTGCTCACCTGAACCTGAAACCAAACAACCCTTTTTTATCCAGCTTTTCTTTGCTATAAGTAATTG
This sequence comes from Limnoperna fortunei, assembly GCA_944474755.1. Lineage (NCBI taxonomy): Eukaryota > Metazoa > Mollusca > Bivalvia > Mytilida > Modiolidae > Limnoperna > Limnoperna fortunei. Next base: position 88,465,458 of record OX104111.1, read on the forward strand.
CCCAACACTTCTGCAAAAAATCATTAATTTTGACCTTTTAAGGGAAATAACTCCTATAAGGAGGAGCTTTTGATGATTAGAGGGAGAAGGGAGGTTCACTTCAAATTTGCTGTACCTGTTATACTTTTTTAACTATCAGTCGAAAAACTCTCTCGACTCCCCCCCCCCCCCCCCCTTTTTCATTTTTTCTATTTCAACCCAACGTAGCTATGTAGGTAGTCAGGTGTCATGATTTGCACAATTTTGGTAGAGGACGTCCTAAAGATGATGTGTGCAATGTTTCAAAGCAGTCCTTTCATTAGTTAAAGAGGAGAAGATTTTTTAAAATCAAGTAAAATTGATTAAAAAATTTTCAAGGGGAATAATTCCTAAACGGTTCATCAGACAATCTTGACCCTAAAGTCATTTTTGTAGCCCTCATAGAGCAGAACAATTAAGCAATGCTAACTTTTTCTCTAGTTTTAACAATTTTCAAGATTTTGAGGCAAAAATGTCAAAAATAATCAATTTCGACAATTAAAGGGCAATAACTCCTATAAGAAGTCATCATACAACTTCAACCCAATGGAGTGTTTCGTACAGCTTTTGATGCAGATGAAGGCATGTCTCTTCGGTTTTCCTGTATCTGTTACACTTTTTTAAATATAAGCCAAAAACTGTATTTTACCCCCCCCCCCCCTTCCGTCCTATATTTAGCCATGGTGGCCATGTTGGTTACTCTGCAGCCATGGTTGGTGCAAACTTGGTTCAGGACATTTGACGGATGATGTGTACAAAGTTTCAAAGCAGTACTTTCAGTTGTTTCAGAGGAGAAGATTTTAAAAAATCAATTAAAACCGATTAAAAATAACAGCTCAAGGGGAATAACTCTTAAACGGTTAATCAGACAATCTTGACCCTTAAGTCATTTTTGTAGCCCTCATAGAGCAGAACAATTAAGCAATACTAACTGTTTCTCTAGTTCTAATAATTTTCAAGATTTTGAGGCAAAAATGGCAAAAATCATCAATTTTGACAATTAAAGGGCAATAACTCCTACAAGGAGTCATCATACAACTTTGACCCAATGGGGTGTTTTGTAGAGCTTTAGATGCTGAAGAAGGAAGGTCTGTTCGGTTTTCCTGTATCTGTTATACTTTTTGAACTATAAGCAAAAAACTGTATTTTGACCCCCCCGTGTTCTATTTTTAGCCATGGTTTTACTGATGATGTGTGCAAAGTTTCAAAGCAATCCCTTAAGTGGTTTTGGAGGAGAAGATTTTTGAAGAAAAGTTAACGACAACGACGACGGACGACGACCGACGCCAAGTGATGGCAATAGCTCACATGACCCTTCGGGTCAGGTGAGCTAAAAACGTAACATCAAAGATCCTTTGGCTGAGTGCTTAATTAAACTACTAGATCTTGCATTGAAACATAAAAAGTTGTCATTGTGACATCATAATGTAGTATCCCTAAATAAAGTTTTGACGCATCCTAAACACTGCAGAAAAAGTATTTCTTCTTCCAGTAAAACTTCGTGAGTTAAACACATCTGTTCTACAGAAGCTTAAACTAAGCAGAGTCTTCGAGTGCTTCAATTCCAACTAAAGCAGATCTGGCATACAACAATAAGAACACATACATTTATGTTATATAGATACATTTTAATACTGCAAACAACATTATTAGGCCAGGGCTTACCACACTGGGCGAAGTGGGCGACAAAGTCGCCCTACTAGGACTTGAAGTCGCCCTAAGGCGCCTCAAAAGCGAAGTCGAAGTCGCCCTGTCATTTCCTTTAAGTCGTTGGTTTCAAACTTCAGTTCTTTGAAAGAGTATTGTACTTTAACAATTTTCTTTCATAAGTATATGAGCTCCACTTGAAAGAGTAAAGATGTATAGAAATTATTGACATCATGATAAGTTCTGTAGATGGGTGTCCCATGAAGCAATTTAGATCAGCACAACTTTGTCCAAGTGCAAGTGTGCTGAACAGAAGAATTATTTCTGGGTTTTATGTAATTTTATTCTTTCTATCTACTTTGGAAATTTGCTAAGATAAACAAGGCATTTTCATAACAAACTGTTAGCTATAGGAATATTATGATACAAGAACTCATGAATGAAGTTTATGTCTACACATATACAAATATTTTTGTTGATCTATTTTTATTTGTCAATACCTTGTACGGCTACAAGTACTGAAGTAGATAGAAATAAAGTCCCTATATATGGTGTTGTTTTCATTGATTAATGGTAATGTGTTGTTTGATATTGCATACCATGAATAATAATGAAAAAGAAAGAAAAACAACTGAATCTAAGTGTGTTATGGTTTTAAAACACAAGAGAAATAATCCTGGAAATTGATGTAAATAATGAAAAATGTATGTAACTACTCCGAAATTAATTATTTGTACGGTCCCCCTGACTTCTCCCTAGTGTCTCCTGAAGTCTCCCTATCAGGGCCTGACTTCTCTCTGTTTGGCTGCCAGGGAGAAGTCACTTCTCCCTACTTTTTTAGAGTGTGGTGACCCCTGCTATATTAGGGACCAGCTTTCTTTTGCAGTAAAGAGAAAAGAAAACTAACAATAGAGAAAAACATCAACTTCCAAAAATATTTCCAGAACTTCCTGTTATGGCCTTTAGGAAACCCAAAAGTTTAAATGAACAGTTGGTTAGTGCAGAAATATTGTCACATATATAGCTGCCATTTGGCACAATGTTGCATCTGAGGTGACAGTCATTGCATGACATGTGATCACATGCAACACACCCAATGCTTCACTTAAGCTTGCACATCAAATGGCAAACAATTTGACATTACTGCCAATCTGAACTGAAAACGTAACAACATATACCCATTTATTAAATATTGGTAGAGAACATCTATTTATATGGATTATGAATAATGATAACCGCTATTTTTTATCCTTACTGTGTGACTACATTGAGAAGGCCTTGAAACTTAGAAAAACTTAACCAATAATACTAGTATATTCATATATGTATTATCCGCAGGTCGGGGGTTCTCTCCGGGTACTCCGGCTTCCTCCCCCAATAAAAACTGGACGCCATGAAATAGCTGAAAAATTGCTGAAAGTGGCGTTAAAACACCATTCAAACAAAAAAACATATATGTATTATCTCCCTTTGACCACTGACCTTTTCCTTAATTACTGTACTATTGAAATATATATTTGTTACACTTAATTATTCTGTAATGTTTTGTATTATGTAATTCTATGTTATGCCTTTAATGGGCCCTTTAATTTGGAAAAAAAAAAATATTCTAAAAATATTCTATTCTATTACAGTTTGGTGCATGTATATGTTATCTTCAGTAGAGTCTGTGCAAATTAAGGTTCAGCATGAATGGGCAGACAAGCCAATCTTAACCCTTAAATAATAGGCATCTACATAAACACATGGTACTGCAATAACCGAAATTTTCAATAACTCGGCCTATTTCCCATTGACCATAACCAAAGGTGGACAGAGAGAAGAAAAGAGAAATAAAGTTTTTGGATTTTGGAAACATCAATTACCAATGGAATCAACATGAAATTATAGGACTAGTCCAGAAACACCCAAGATCTACAAATGTATGTATAATTACAATTTACAGATTGTTTTATTTTTTATTAGATGTGTTCTACAACTTTTTTAACCACACACGTATATATGTATCTCCAGCTTGCATTGAATTCGAAGGTTATTAAAATACACATGTAAATATTAAAAAAAGACAGTATTTGGTACAACACTAATGACACTTCCAGTCAAAATTCATTTCATTCACTGCCCTTTAAGGTTTTTCAAACATCACTTCAAACTTGAGTTGAGTTTCTATAACTAAAAATTAGAAAGAATCTGAACAACACTGGCATCTTGTTTGTGATCAGTCATAATGTGCATATAACATTACCAGAAGATGATCTTACAGTGAAATTATTACAAAATAAATGTAATTCTGCTAAAAATTTGGGATATATAAAATTCTTTACCATTATACCACAAGTCTTACATGTAAATGTACATTTTTAAAAGTGACATTAATTTCTACAAGCTTTTTATAAATACAACAAAACATTGTACATACATTACCTATAGAGATCTCTTTTGTTGATGTAAACCAATATGTGGGCATGTGTAGATTGAATGAATGGTACACTATTGCTGTGTTTATGAATTTTTTTCCTCTCCATATTTTATGTTAATATTTAAATAATTAATCATTTTAAATTAATCTTACCCATCCCACTTTTTGTTAGAATTCCTTATTATACAAACTGATGCATCATCATCAACAACAAGCAAACAAAGGATCTGCATGCATGCACATGTTGCACATTAAAGACAACAATAGACTTTGTTTCAAAAGAGCCAAGCAACGCTAATGACAATGAGTAATATAAAATGTTTTAAGATAAAGATGCATAGAGAATATGCCTGGTATAACTCTTTATTGTATTATGCACTTTTGTGTGCACAAGCAGGAAGTTAACCAAATAAGGCAACCTATATAGCATCTATACATCTGAGCACATTTCTTTGGTTTATACATTGTTTAACCGAAACTATTTACTTACAATTATATTTTACAAAATTCCTTTTTGAAAATTATTTCTGGGAGCAGGTGTGTTTGTTGTAATGTAGGTAAAACCACAACAAAGACCACGCCTCCTCCTACACTGACATAAGTTATGCAAGTAAAGTTTCACCTGTGTACAGATGTGAAGGAATTTAGAAAGTAGTGAAAAGCTAACGACACAAACGTATTACCTACCATATAAACATACTGTCAAAACTCCGATATGCGGTCTCACACTTCACATAAACATTGTCATTACATGATACACGTGGGAACAAAGGATTTTACTTTCACTCCCGCCACGTTCTTTGTTTTCCATTTTCATACTCCTGTCAAAATGAATCGACGGTTTTGATTGGTTTATGACTTACCGGAAACACGTTTACCTTTATCCGAAATTATCAATATACTAAACGACGTTGCACATTTTAATTTACAAGGTAAAAGTTAATGAATTTTAACTAAGATAATGATCTGTGCGTTCTTCGATTTTATTTGTTTAAGTATTTCATTTAAATCCTTGTCAAATTGTTAGAAAAATACACAGCTTTACACGTCGTAGCAATTTATGAAGGAAAAGGGGGAGGGGGAACTTGTAAGTTAACGTCATTTGTTAGTTATATTTGCTATATTTTAGTCTTAGTACTTAAAAAATCTCTATATACATAGCTGATATTACATTTGTAAACGAAAGTTCTTAATAGTGGTCTATTTGCCACAAAATTAATCGTATCGGTCATGATAGTCGGCATGTTTTGGTGGACGTTTTTTGCTTATACTATAAGTTATAGTAACTATATAACTGGATAGACACTCGCTAAGTTAAATCATCTCGTGTCAGTTCGCCCTGAATGTCGTTCGCACCCAAGTCATTTCGCCCCAATACTTGTTCGCCCTGGGCACCGTACACCATATAAGGCACAAAATATGCACCAGATTCAATGTATTATGTTTTGTAACTTACATTTCCTTAATGGTTACATGAATGGAGTTGTCATGAAATACTGTTTCATCAATATATTTAAAGGACAATTCATTTGTAACTTGCATTTCCATAATAGTTACATAGGTTACACATAGCCTGGGATAGGGCTAATCTTATGAAATGTGTTTTCTTTCAGGTATTTTATATTAAACATATTTTATTTGCATACTATCAAAGCAAGATGAGATTGGGCACAAGTTATTACAACATTATAAAAGCCCTTTCTCTACAATTTACAACAAACATTAAGATGACAGCAACATAATTGTAAATAGAAACAAAGTGACAAAATGACAAATGACCTAATACAAACAATTTCGATGTAAAATGTTCAGTTAGTTTAAGTGAAACATTTAGGTTTGTATTATTTCTTGTATAGCAATAATAAAACAAATTAAGCTTACAACAATAAGAACTAATAGAGAAAAAAACATGCAAGGAATAAGAGCCGTAATAAGGCCTGCTGAAGTTAGTCGAAACGGTGGGTACTTTTAATATAGTTATGGACGGCATTGAAAATATCAACGTTTTGGTCTACATTTAAACTATCTCTACCATATAATATAATATGTAATGAAATTTCTCCGTATATTTGAAGTATTATGAATAAATTATGTCTGATTGAATTATAAAGAGGACATTCCATGAAAAAATGATATGCATTCTCACATGGATAAACGCATAAACACGTCGCATCATTTCTTAAGTTACATCGAAAAAGATCAAAATTTAATGCGCTAAAATTGTGTCGCAGTCTTGTATGAAGTATATTCATTTTCCTAGTTCCAGTATGAAACCATTTAGGTATAGAATATGTCTGAGCTGTAAGTGCTCTTTTAAATTGTGAAAACGTAGGAATATTTCGTAAATCAATGTTCAGTTTATTCCACATTCTAAGTGTCGACGGAAAAAAAGAATTATTAGTTTTTGTAAGTCTATATCGTGGAATACTGAAGTTATCATTATTTCTAAGAGAATAGTGTGAAATTTCCGAAATTTTCGGTGGTAAGATATCGGTTAGGTATGGAGGACAATTTTCATTTACAACATTATACATCAAACATAGGCATCGTCTATTTCGTCTGTCTATCAACTTCTCCCACCCTGTTTCTAAATATAGCGATTCGCGACTTGCATAACATGGGAGACCGGTTACTATTCTGGCTGCTTCTAACTGTATTTTTTCTAGTTTTTCTGAAAGTTCATTCCCGCAACCATTCCACAACTCACAACTATACTCCATAATCGGTCTAATGAATGTTAGATATATCTTACTTAGAGAATCACGCTTTAGTATATATTTTAATTTTCTAAGCATAGATATCTTAGGAGAAACACTTTTGCATACATTATCAATGTGACAATGCCACTTACAGTCGTCACTTAGAGTAATTCCCAAGTGTTTGTGCTGCTCACGAATACCAAGTTGGTTATTTTGAAACATTAAACTTATATCTCCTTTATCAACAGCATTTCCGAATAATAAAACATCAGTTTTAGTTGGATTGAACTTTATCAACCATTTTTTTGACCATATATCAATTCTGTATAGATCTCTGTTTACTACACTTTCTAAAGTTTCACTTGAGTCGGAACTGTACATAAGAGACGTGTCATCTGCAAAGAGTCTTGTGATTGACTCAATAGAATCAGCTATATCATTAATATATATTAAAAACAAGAGAGGCCCTAATACAGAACCCTGCGGAACACCTGCCTTAACATTTCTAAAACTTGAGCATTTGTTATTTATTGTGACACATTGTCTTCTATCAGAAACATAATCTTTAAACCATACTAGTAATTGACCATCAATTCCATACGCTTTAAGTTTACGTATAAGCCCCTTATGCCATACTCGATCGAATGCTTTGGAAATGTCAAAGAAAACTAAACACATGAAGTTTTTTTCCTCAAAGTTAAGAAGAATATTGTGGTAAATTTCGATTAATTGATGAGTTGTGGAATGGCCAGGGGTGAATCCAGACTGGTATTTGTATAACAGATTATTAGACAATAAATAATTAAAAACATGTTTGAAAACAATTCTTTCAAAAACTTTCCCTATAGACGATAATAGAGCAACAGGTCTATAGTTAGATGGCAGTTGTTTCTCGCCCGACTTAAATAAAGGTATAACAACAGATCTTTTCCAATTGGTTGGAAACCTTCCTTGTTGTAAAGACAAATTAAAAATCACCGATAAAGGCTTTTTCACAGACTTCGCAGTGTAACGTAGCATATGGTGACTAACTTTATCGAGCCCAGAGGCTTTACCGAGTTTTAGTATCTGTAAAATGTCTAAAACTTCATTTTCGTTTATTGTTATATTCAAGAGTCTATTATTAGTACGTGATTGAAATTGGGGGGTGTCTATTTCGTTGTCGTCGATGTCGGATATTGAACAAAAGTAGTCATTCAGAACTTCCGCTTTATCGTTGTCGTTACAAGCTAATCTATTATTACAAGGATTCAAAACAGGCGATATTGTACTACTTTTTGTAGTGCCCATTATTTTTTTTATGAGTTTCCAGTATTCCTTGGAACTATGTTTAGAAATACGGTCAATTACGTCATTAACATTATCGAAAAAAGATAGTCGCGCATGTTTTTTCATATTGTTTACTTTATTTCGTTGATGTTTAAATTTTGCAAGGTCAGTCGGTCTTTTCGTCCGTCTAGCTTTTTTGTGAAGCCGGTCACGTATACGTATTTCTCTACGTAATTCTGAGTCAAACCACGGTTTATCATTTGGACGAATAGTTACGGTTTTTGTTGGAATACAGAATTTTGCGTATTCAAGAAATTTATTTGTAAAAAAAATACAGATTTCAGATATATCTGTATAATTTTTGAAAGCAGTATCCCAATCGTACTGTTCTATTAAATTGTTCATCTTGACGAAATCGGCTTGTTTATAAAGCCATACCTCGCGGGTATATGTATTCGATAAAAAAACCGGAATGTCTATACCTGCAACAATAGCGTAATGATCACTCAGTGAGCTTTCGGTAACAATAACCGATGAGTCGAGGCAAGTACACGAATCGCTAAGCAGTATAACGTCAATGATACTTTGCCTCGTGTTACATACTCTAGTGGGTTCATTAATAACATTGACTAGATTAAAATTTAAAATGATATCATTAAGAATATGACGTCTTTCTACTGCCAAATCAACGTTTAAGTCCCCAATAATGCATAAGTATGGTGATATGTCAAGTGCTTCATTTATCGCGTTTTTCAAATTTGTCCAATAAGGTTCTACACAGCCTTCTGGTCTATACGTTGTACAAATGTGTAAAAGAAAATTGGGTAATTCTATTCCTATCCAAACATTTTCCCCTCCCACAAATTCAAGCTGTGGTTTTCTTTTCACACTTAGACATGTAGAAGCATATATAAGAATACCACCCCCTGCAAAATTACGATCTGCTCTAAAAGGTTCTAAAAACCCTTGAATGCAAATATCTTTTGTGTCAATTTTATCATCTAGGTGTGTTTCAGTTACACATATAATATGGTATTCAGATGCTAAGTTCTCTAATAAATGCAGTTTGTTTCTAATACTTCTAATGTTAAGATGAAAAATTGATAAATCGGAGGACGAACTTACAGATGAGGGACCCGGGTTACTTTCGACATCTTGGCAAATTACTAACAATATCATCATCAACAAAAGAAAACTAGTATTTTTAGAGTATGCCTGCAAGAAACAGAGAATAACTGTTGCAGCGAACGCAGTTACGGTTACACTCATGTCATCAAGCATTTTCAATATAAATCCTAAATAACATTTTTGGAAAGATATGATGAGCTTATGCCGACACAAACAACTATGACATTTTGCGTAAAAAAGTCCAATCGAAATTCTGTATGTCATAACATCACCCATTATCAAAAATATTCATGGCTGAATAAGATAAAAATACTCGATTGGACAATCCACCGACCGCTCGATAACTTCTGCAGGTTATAATGATAAATACAGCTAAAGACAAGTAAACTACATACAAAAAGAAACATATGTACACAATAAACATACACGGTACATGTATCATTGCAATAGTACCGCACACAAAAACAATGGTAAAAAAAAAAAAAAAAAAAAAAAAAACTCTGTCAATAAGTTTATCCTAAACATAAAATAAGCAATACAGCAACGTTCAATAATTTAGGTGGTGATGAAAAAGAAACTTGTGATAAAAATATCGGCTCCAGGTTTTGCTACAAAAATCAAATGGGAATGAGAAAAGAAATCGAGAAATTCGGAAACAATAGTTACACGCGTGTTTTATAACTTTGAATGTTATACAATTAAAGAAGTGAACAGTTTTATCTGTGTAATAAAATGCAATGGTCATTGAATAGTGTCAATTGTATTTTCGTAGCCAAAATGGAAGAAATTGAGTATATAAGTGACTAATAGTTTTCACTTTGCGATTACTGTTCACTCGTAATTCATGAAACGCTGTCGGGTCAAAACAATAACAAAACAATAATGAGATACACATAAATAAATATAAGGTGAAATTTGTCAATAAGTAATTTGTATTATAAACATAATATATAACTTGTAATGTAATATGATTTCTATTCAATGTTTAAGATATTCCAAATTTTTGCGTAACTAAATATTATTTCAAAATGTAAACAAATCAAGTAACACTAACATGTTTAACCCTTTGAAAGTTTGTTTAGGAAATAATATATAAATTAGTGTTTTGTAACAATCAGAAGTAGTCACGATACTTATCCAAGTCGTGGATCAAAATTTTCCTAGATTCGTTGCGCAATTTTAAGAATATCCTACCATCATTCGTCCAAAAAGAGTCGACGCGACCCTCACGCTTAGCAGTTGTTAGTTCTTTAATAATTGTCTTTCGTTTACGTGTGAGGTCTTCGGTAATAAAAATATTACTATTGGTGTTTTTCAGATTTCTTTTTGATTTGTATATGGCATTTTTTATCTTCCAATTTCTAAAACGACATATTATTTGCGCAGTGTTTTGTGAGCCGACCTCGCCAATTATATGTGAGCGTTGAATGTCGTCTTCATTTATATTTATTTTTAACTTTGATTGGCAAATTTCAACGATCTTTTTGTCTGTGTTAGGTTTGTCGATCTCAGTCATAGGAACTTTGTGGAAACGAAGCGAGTTTCGTCTGCCATATTGTTCCAGTTCTTCTATTTCGCATTTAGCTCGTTTGATCTCGCCCTCTGCTTCTTTAATTCGATTATTGTTATCGCGAACAACAGTTCCAATGCCAGCTAGATTTGTACTAGTTTCAACAAATCGAGTCTCACACTTATTAATAATATCATTCAATTCGCATCTGAGTTTGACATTTTCAGACTTAAGTAATTCGAACTCTTTTTCGTATTTTGCGATTGTTTCGTGTATGGGTCTCACTACTAATTGTACCATATTGTCAATTATAGGTTTCATGGCTTGTATAATATGAGGTGCAATTATTTCTGGAAGTGACGGGCTTTTTATTGTGTCCTCTATCAGTTTAGTCAGATTTACAATATTACCCTTATTATCAGTAATACAGGTGTCTACAGACTCCATATTAATTCGGTGGGGTAGATCGGGAAGCGAGCCTCTTCTACGTATGGGAAAGGGTTCTGGTTGATGAAGAGATAAAGGACTTACTGTGTCTGTTAATTTACGTTTCTCTCCTGGTTTAATAGGTGTTTCCATATTCCATTCTTTCAGGTAACCATGTCAACAACTACCTGCCATAAATGTACATACAACTTTACATAAATGGTTACATGCATGGAAAATCCAGGTTACATGGGTTACATGCATGTAGAATCCAGTTTACAATGGTTACATGCATGGAAAATCCAGGTTGCATGCATGTAGAATACAGGTTACATACATGTAGAATGAATGCCAGACAACTCAGCCTGATCAGGGGCGTAGCTGGACCTAAATTTGATGTACGCAAAATTACGGCGAGGGGTCTGGGGGCCGCTCAAGGCCCCCAGTGGGTCCAGGGCAAAGCCCTGGTGGGGGGACCTGGAGGGCGCAGCCCCCCAGAAGCTCCAGGATTTTAGCGATTTTGAACAGTTTTGAACCACTTTTTGAGAGACCTTAACTGGGCTTCAAATATGATTATGACATGACGGAAAACCAAATCTACTTTTGGCTCAACAAAATACAGTAGATATATTGGAAAATTGAATAGGTGAACGTTTTCCCATTTCAAAGTTAACACTTTATATTTGACATCATCGGTGATGGAATGATGCTCGCCGTCGAGCTTCAATATGTCTGGATAAGGTGTTGACGATTCGAGAAACTCAGTCCTTGACGAAGAGGTCATTTTAAATTTTATGCAATGCAAACTTTTAAAAAAGTAAAACGCAAACTTATACGGTCGGAAGAGTACAATTTCCGGATTGATGGTGTTTATGAATGCGGAGACGAGTTATAGGATTGTAGTTTATATTATCTGAATTGAAAAGTATAAATTTAACGCTGCATGAAGACATTTTTGTCACTTTTTAATTTTTGTTACTGTTTCCGAAAGTACGCAACTGCGTATTTGCGTAAAGGCAGCTACGCCCCTGCTGATAGTCGAAACAAGTCGGTCCGTTTTATAGGACAACTCGGACCGCAGTAAGACAAGTCAGCCATATAGAGGAAATAATCATACTACGGAAAAAATTATTTCAACTGATATTTTGAATATTTGAACATAAATAGTAAATTATACATATAAATGTAAATTACACAATTGTTTAAGAGTAGTTAATTGCTTACTGTTTGAATTGCTAAACAATTCAATAATATAATTAAAATTAATTAAGTTTTAAGGACAAAAATCAAATTTAGTTAACAACAATTTAATTATTAGAAACTGATTAGCTTAAATGTCATAACGGTAGGTCCAAAAATTTTAATGACTGCAATTGAGCTTGTGTGATTTTAAATGAGAAGTAGTTTAGGAGCAGCTCCTGCTGATGTAATTTTGGCAAAGCCACAATGTCAGTCAACTGCAAACAGTGTTCTTCTGTCATAAGACCTCGTCAAGAGTCTGTATATAGCTACTAATTGCAATGAAGGGTATAAATAAAACTTATATTTTTTATTTACTGAAATAGCTGCACCTTGTTTCAAAAACAAAAAAGACACAGACCCACAAAAAATTATAAGATTTATTGGTAAAATCAAATGAAAATTCAAATATAACTTCACATTTGATAGATGGTCAGAGTCTTATTGCTGTCTAAGTTGACTTATAAATGGGGCCGACTTGTCTCCAATATCGGGATGAGTTGTCTGGCTACCTGTAGAAATGAATCCAGGTTACAATGGTTATATGCATGTAGAATCCAGGTTACATGGGTTACATTCATGTAGAATATATGTAACTTCGATTCTACATGCATGTAACCCATGTAACCTGGATTCTCCATGCATGTTACCCATGTAACCTGTATTCTACATGCATGTTAACCATGTAACTTTGATTATCTATGCATGTAACCATTATAAGCCCTTGAGACATGAATTTGTCCATTCATGTATCTATTAATTTCTTTACTTAGATTCTTAACAAAATATATGCCATATATGTAACCATAGGCTCTATGGAGGTTACAAAACAAGACCACTTTAATTTGGTGCACATTTCATGCCATATCTATTGCACTGGGTCGATTTGCCCTGAGTCGTTTCACCCCATTAAAATATCATGTTTTATTTATGATTTTTTAACATTGTATATGATTATCCAGATACTGTAATGACACGACAGGCTAGGTCTAACTTGCAGAGTACAATAAATATATAGGTCTTTCATACTTTAGATGATTTTGATTGCATCTCCTTTTTATTAAAGCAAGATATAAAGACAACAAAAGCTAACATAATTATGTACCTGAGTCATAAACTGTACTCGTAGCAAGCCAAAAAGCCATTTTATTGCTGCAATTACCACTTAATCATATATTATAAACAATCTATTACCTTTTTTTAATTAAAGCCATTTAATTGCAAATCTATTAATTAACTGCAGAATTGTGCTCATATAAACCTTTTTTAATTAAAGCCATTTAATTGCAATTGCAGGTTAATTAATTGTTTCAAATAATTTTGAAAAAAATTACGTACTGTATCTTCTATATCGGACTCACTTTCTGGGGCAAAAAGACCAGGGCAGAACATGTAATCAGGGCGAAACGACCCGGAACCGTCTGGTACATGTACATATACAAATTCTCTGCCTTAATCCAGATCTAGACCAGATTAGCATAAAAGAAGAAGGCAGAACTGACCCTAACTGATGCTGTCTTGCACAATACTGATACCGAATAATGAAAATAAACTTCATGCAATAAATATATCAAAATTTAAATAAATAAATTTATGTTTGTGTGTTATTTACTAATACACAAGTATAGCAAGCATTGCAGAGCTATACAGTAAGGTTTGTGTAAAAAAGTCATGTTAGTCGTATCATCAAACCAATTTAAAAAAATTACATTTTAAAAGTAGACTTTAAATTGAATTTGACAACGATCAAAATTAAGCGTTTTATTAAAAAAAAATTTCAGACAAAAGTTGTGCAAAGGCCCGCTGTCTTTAAAATTGACATTTATGTAATTTCACCACTGGAATGCAGAGGCACTGTTTTAAGCAGTAAAATCATTAGGTATTAGTTTTTTGAAACTCTTAAATTGGAGGGTTGCCAGTGCTCAACCTACAAAGCCCAGCATGTCCCTGGTACTGTGGTGGATAATTAAGGGAGGCCTTCTTGTTTGGTTGTAAGATCAAAATAGGGAAATTTTTACCTCAGACTGTAGTGGGCGACATGATTGTAGAGTGCCATGCTCCTTGCATGGTAACAACCCCTTTTGTAGATATAAAAAAAGTAGGCCTATTATGGCAGCTAAAAGAGACTAAATTTTCCATCCCGAAATGCTAGATTTTATTACAGTGACTTTCAACATTGTGTTTCCTATGTCCCTTCCCTTTTTTCCTGTTCATTTAATGGGTTTTTTTTTAATAAAGCTGAAATATGCTCACTAGGTATTAAGCAAACAAACAATCAATCAGTCAGTATTAAACTCTCCAAAAATAATAGAAGATTAACTATCTTATTGCAGCTGTGCTTATCATTGTAAGGAGTTTGCACTTATTCTCATTTCTGTTTTGTTTTATGAGGCATTTTATTAGCAGGCAACACATTTATGTGTAAGACTTGCTGTTAGTTGTTGTGTATTTCTGTAACCATAAGAATTCTACTGTTACTGACACTTGTTTAACATAGAAGATTAAATTTTATTTCAATCACTTCCATATTAACATTGTGAATAATTTGATTTGTCTTTGTAGCACAATGATTTCTGATGTACAGTTAGCCATTTTTGCCAATGCTTTAGGGGTAACCTTGTTTCTGTTGGTAGTGCTATATCACTATATCGCAGTCAACAACATTAAGAAACATGAATAACCAGAAACAGTCAGGTAATATTATTAAAGAAAAAAAAACAGTAAATGCAGTATTTTCATTAAGCATACTCATCTGGCTTTGGTAATCAGATACGGTAATTGATTATGATCAAAAGTACCTGCCAACACCCGGGCTGTGGGTTCGAGTCCCACTGAAGACAGAGTGTGCTGGAATCCACTCTTAGTTGACAAGGATTTCCAGTTTTCCTACAAAAGGTCGAGAGTTTTATCCATGTACTATCAATAAAAACTGGATGCCTCAACATAGCTAAAAGTGGTGTTAAACCCCTATCTACTAGCATCAAATTTGATCTGTAGTAATCTAATACAGATCATCTGTAGTAATGTTTATTCATAATCAGCTAACTAAATACAAGAAAACAGGATCATTTCTTCTTCTGATGTACAACTCAGCATATATAGTCTTAATTGATTTTTTTGTCATTAAAATTTTATAAATTTAAATGTTAATCAAAGTTTCTTAACAAATATAGCAAACAAGCTAAATGGAGGGAATTTATTTTGTTAACACTTAACATGAAGCTTTTTATAAACTTTTTATATGATCACTATGCTACAAGTGAACTTATTTTGGTTAGGGTTTTTTGCATGACAATTGAAAACTGCTTACCCCATATGGTTCAGTTTAGCTTCTTTTGTAGATCAAGAAGGGTACTTTTTGCAACCAATTATTTCTTCGAGATATTCAATGTTTTGAAATAAGGCGTTTTTTAGCTCGGGTCAGGTGAGCTATTGCCATCACTTGGCGTCCTTCTTTATCAGTTGTCGCCGTTGTTAACTTTTCTTTAATTTTAAAAATCTTCTCCAAAACCACTAAAATGATTGCTTTGAAACTTTGCACAAATCAAGGAAAAGTCTCGCGGTTTGTCAGAATACCATTGAACATCACGAAAGCAGACAAACTTTTGTAAACAATGCAAGGTCCCTTTAGAAATAAAAATGGCTGACATATTATGTAAAATTCCTGTAGCAAAAGTCAAGGACGATTTGTAACAAGTAAACAACAGAGGCATAGTTTAAAATATAGACAGGTTATCTTATCTAAATTTTTTCTACTGGATTTTCCAAAGGGGTGTGGCATTTAGTATTGTCAAATAGTCAGCATATTTTATCATTAATTAGTAATGTTTATGTGGTGTTATATTAATTCTCAAAATTATATTCACTGAGATTGTGAGTTCAAGTCTCACTGCATACAGGTTGAGTTCATCTCCAATCTTAATTGACAAGCATTGCCAGTTTTACTACCAAAGGTTGGGGTTTTCTCCGGGTACTCCTGCTTTCTCCTGCAATTAACCTGGAGGTCATGTTATAGCTGAAACAGTGCTAAAAGTGGCATTAAACACCATTCAAACAAACAAACAATCTAAAATGTAACATGAAAAAATTCCCACATTCACAAAATTTCTTTTTGTCCACACCTTTACTTGTGTTTTTTTTTTATATTTACAGATGTTTGAATGAAGGATGTGTGCACGATTGTTTGAAAGGAAAAGAAACAATAATCATGACTGGGTGTTTTTAACAAATTCAGAATGATTTTGTTGTAATAATAATCTGTAGTTGTAAAAATGCATTACATTAATATAAATAGTCAATCATAATTCCTCACTGGTTTTGATTCACCAGACATCAATAAAAGCAATATATATTGTATATCTGTATGTGTACATGTATGTCTCATCTTCCTAGCCAATAGTTATGATCTGGTCCCCACTCTCTTCACCCTTTTAATCCTTTTGAAAAAAGGGGACCAGATAATAACACATACTAGTAGATAGCAAAGATGAATGTATGTATGTATTTGTTAATGAAATGTTTGCTTCTTGTCTAGTAAGCAGTATTTCAGCTATACTGTAGGACAAACATCAACAAATGGAATAGACCAAGGCACAAAAAATTATCACTGTCACAAGAAAAGTATGGAGTTATCTAGGCACAAAAAATTGACATTTTGTAGCTTGTACAACTTCTCTATTCTTTTTGAAATCTTTAAAAATGATCTTTTACATACAAGGAGTGTAGAACTCCCCAAACATTTTTGTGGTAAGGCTTTCTGAATTACCTGACTTCCTTGGGGACATGTTGGGCAGCTATGTAGGTGAAGCCTTGGTTACACAGGACACCATAAGTCAGGTTTTATTGGCATTGATATATTTTTGTGTTTTCCTCTCAAAAGCCATTTGGTGTGGGGTGTTTTTTTGGTGTTTCATCAAATTGATGTGTTAAATTTTGGCAATTTGGATAGTTGCTCTCTTTAAATCACAGTAGTGAGCAAGGTTATTATATGTTTTATTTATATATTGGTATATAATTTGCATGGACGATGTCTATCCGCTTAGAGATCCAGCCATAATGCCTAAAATGTGTTGGATTTTATTAGATTAATTAATTACTATACATGTCATATAAAACAAATGTTCATTTTTAGCTCACCTGACCCAAATGGTCAGTGTGAGCTATTCTCTTCACTTGGCGCCCGTTATCATTGTCGGCCAAAAGCTTTTTTAAAAACATTTCTATCTTCTTCTCCAAAACTATTAGGCCTATTTTAACCAAACTTGGCAGTAATGATTCTTGATTTTCCTGAATTATTTTGCAATTGTTTGTTTCATTTCGCATCATGCATAGACCATTGAAATGTTTTAATTTGGGTTATAATCAAACATGAGGCAGGGATCTAATTGAAAAGCAACCTTTTTTTCAGTGCAGTCTGCACTTTGAGTTTTCAAACAAATTAGAAATTCGTCATGCCTTCTATCGCCATTAATGCGTTATGATTGGCTGAATTTTCCTACCGCAGGTCGGGGGTTTTCTCCGGGTCCTCTGGCTTCCTCCCCCAATACAAACTGGACGCTGAAAGTGGCGTTAAACACCATCAAACAAACAAAATGTATCCTAGATAGATAGATCATCTACAAAGTTTGAGTGTTTTCTGCAGATTCTAATCTAAGATGGCCAACACAGTGGCACATAGCTTAAAATACGACCCAATGGAAAACATACAAACGGCTTCTTCTCAGAAACTGTCCTGCACATTAAACGCAAATCATGTAGAATAAAGCCGAGATATTACTCTTAAAATTTTGAGTTTTTGTGGCTTATTGAAAATTCAACATTGCAACATACATAGAAAAGCTTTCAGAAATGGTCTCACTCAAGCATTTAATATTAAAATTAGTAAGAAAAGATTTTTTGGAAAGTCAGCTGAGCGTTACAAGCTCTTGATTAAGAGCCTCTAGTGTCCCTTTTGTCAGTAATTAACGATCATGGATTTAAATTTGAATCCTTTTTGTATTCCAGCAGTATATCTTGATTAAATGACGATAAAGGTGTTATTTTTATTATTAATTCCAATAAGTAAATAAAAAGCCGGACATAATTATGTATGAATATACATTTAAACATTGTGTTTTCTTTACAATTTTACACGAAAAAAAGGAATGTATACCTGTAATTTTCCTTTACACACACACTTGTGTATTACCGGTATTTTAAATTGCAGACTTTACAAAATTGTTTAACTGGTCCGATATTTTGGATTTTAAAATGTTGGTGTGTTTCATCTTGGCTCTTTCACCGAAAGCTCCAACTAATATAAAACTACAACCAACATGAACCGATTTGTATCATTTGTCAAATAGATTTTCTGTGGGTAGAAATTAATTCTCGGAATATATTCGGAGGATTCCCTTTGGGTTTGCAGGATGTACAAGTACCTTACAAATGTCTGCAATATAAAGATGTGTTATTCTTGTAATAGTTCCTTTATTTTGAAGATGCTATAACTTTTTGAACTGTGTGTGTCGAATTTTTCTGATTTTCTTTATACCCCTTATTAGTATTTTTCAAAAATAATATTAAAAAATAAAAGTATTTTTTAAGTTTTTTCAAAATTAACCATCAATCAGTTGCAATGCTTAAAAGAGTTCAAGTAAGTGGCGTAGTACCGTAGTATACGGAGAGAACATAACAGCTGATTTTCATCAGATTAATCATCAGAAAGCTTGACTTGCTGATGTGTTTTGTTTGGTAGACGTGTCTTCAACAGACTATCGGTTTTCCAATGGGTACCAACTGTGCTCCCCTTCTTGCTGACTAGCTCCTCGATACTCTAGGCCGATTTTATACAAGAGCAAAAGATTAGCTACTTCCTTTAATTTCACGTTCCGCTATGTAGATCACGCTTTCATTGAATAATCCAAAATTCGGCGACTGTTGATCGCATCTTTTCCATTGAACTTGAAATTAAGGACACCACAGAGACAGGTAGGTCTACCTAATACCTTGATCTACATCTAGAAATTGACAATGAAAGTTGAAAACCAAAATTAACGAATTATTTTAATTTTCCTATTGTGAATTTTTCATTTTTGTGTGGCAACATTCCAGCAGAACCTGCATATGGAGTATACATTTACTTGATCAGTTACTTGAAAGGCTGTATTTCCAATCTTGATTTCCATGATAGATGGTGTCTGCTGACAGAAAAGCTACTTAACCATTGCTGTACCAAATCGTGGTGGCAAGATTAAAATCACTCAGAAAATTTTACGTTCGTCATCATGACTTGGTTGACCGTTACGGAATGTCTGTGTCACAAATGACCATTGATTTGTTCACAGGAATGAATATCATTTGGGTCGAAATATGGCGAGAAAACTAAAAAATGTCACGAACGAAGTGAATGATATGGGTTCAAATTATTGTGATTTGTTCCGTTTGGCGTAACCACTTTTCCTCCTTACGATTATAATTATCCCCGGATACCGGATTTTTACCTGACTGACACGACCGGGTGCCACTCGTGGAGCAGGAGTTGGTTATCGTTTCCGGAGCACCTGGAGCAACCCCCGGTTTTTAGTGTCTCTCCGTTTTTGGTTCTTGTGTTGTGTCATTGTTTGTTTAGTTGTTGTCTCCTCTTGTTTAACCATGGTTTTGTCTGTCCCTGACTTATCTCCCCTCTTTTCATTAACCATGAGTTTGTCGGTCTTTGACTTAATTTCTATTGAATACTCCTCGATTTTTTTCTCTCCCTAATGCACAATTTCTATAATAAAAATTGCAAAATTTATGTACTTTAGCTCACAGTACAAGTATTTTCATCACTGGAGTCTGCTATCATTGACGAAAAGACCATAATAGTTTTGATACCTAAATTATAATATGCCTGAATGATTGTGCTTGCTCTCGATTAAATATATTTGGTGTTTACTAGAAATTCTAAATGACCACCACTGCCACAGTTAACTTAGTGACTTTATCAACACAAAATAACACGATAGCCTTCTATCAGTGTAATGTAAATATTGTCCACAATAACAGGACACACTTGACTTCTCTTAAACTGCTTGACAACATGAGACTATATAAGGTGTGCTTGATGTATCATATAATATTTTCTTAAATTTTAGTTGGAAGAGAGTAAGGTCAAGATAGTCACTTTTAGGACAGAATATAATAAACAAAACTAGTAAACAAAAAATCCAAATTGTAAATATGCAAAAGAAACTATTTAAAACGTAATTGTTGACTTGTCCAAATGAGCCTTTGAAAATCCTATGGAAATTGGTTCTATTTGGAAACCAAATATAACACCACTGTGTATACAGATAGATAAGACGGGGAAAACTTTCATGAAGTGTTTGACAAATTGGATTCAATGACTGAGTAGTCATATGAAAATCCCTTACAATTCATTTTGTAATGTTAGTTCCTATAGGCATATTCTATATGATGCCATTTACAGACACCAGTTAAAACTGGAGCTACTAGGTCGGTAGGAAGAATGACTCCAACGTCTTTTGAATACAAAATCACCCAGGTAATTTTCGTATTAAGAGATCACGCTGAACGCCAGCTTTGATCGATTTCCTGAATACAGTAGTTGATTGGTTGTTTAACGTCCAGCAGGCAGTATTTCAGCCGTAATCTGACGAGAACAACTAAAAAAAAAACAATCAATTGTGGAAATGAGACCAATCAATCGGGATTAAGTTTCGACTTCCATGGGAAAAAGACAGGAGAGCTGGGTATGATAGTAGAATGTTGCTCTTTTGTAGCGGCTACAATGCAGCTATATATATATTCTTTTTCCAAAGTTTACAAATGGGGTTTTTCGTGCAAGTACGTGGCGTTCTGCAACACGTTATCTACTAAGTCCGTGTTTTCCGTGTTAAAACCGACATTCCATATCCCAATTAAGAGGGCTTTCCTCCATCTTAGACGAGTTACCAGTGCCCAGCACGTGTAAAGTGATACCATATATGAATCGGTACACAGATGCTAAAATGACTTCTGTCTGCCCATCTATTAACCGTTCATATATTAATCTTTTTCTTCGTGCATACTGAACTAAAATCTGCAGAAATGTTGCTCGTTAGGTTCTTTACAAATAAATGGTTTGGTAAATAAAAGAGTAATTTATCTATTTTAAGGGCAATATTTCGCAACGAGACATGTCAGACTGATTAGCTAAGTACACTATGAACTCTTTATTGACATTTATTAAATAAAAAAAATTATCAGGAATCAAAGTGTATGTTGATGTGACGATGTTAGTAATACTTAATTTATCGACTGCATTCCATACAACTGATCGCATGCAAGACACTATTCCATCACCTTAAAAACAACACCTTGGGCTTAGAGACATACCACTAGAACGGGGCGATGAGTGGGTAAGTCTTTACTACTAGTATGTACAATAAATCAGTCGGCCTGTGGATAAACAAACAATTTTATGCTGATGATGGACAGCTCTATCTGTATTTCAAATAGAAATGTTTAAGTTCCAGAAGAATGCTTTCGTGTATAAAACTGTCTGGTCGAATTATTTCATAGATGTGTTAGAATCTTGGTGCTTTTCTAGACTTAACATGAGCACAGAACAACGTATGTTTGCAGATCCTGTTACTGAAAATAACGCCAATTGGACCATACCAGGAACTATCTGAATACGGATACTATGAATCGTAAGTAAATTCTTTCTTCACGTCACGATTGGATTATTGCAATGCGTTTTTGTACTGTGACTGCAGAATCTCCGAATATTGCGGCTATCATAATATAAAACATCACGTTTTGCGGATATAACACGGTTCTTAAAAGAACTTCATCGGATAAAATTACAGCGTGGACTTTACAATAAAACACCACAAATCGCCACGACTTGTGAAAGACCTGCAACATCTTCCAGAAATTTGCAATTAAACAAAAACCAAAAAACAACCTGTTGTTCCAAAAATTAAAACTGTCAGGTTCGGTGATCGTAGTTTTATTATCTCTGCACCGAAGTTGTGGACTGCTCTTTCGTCTACCATAAGAAACTAAAACATTTTAGATTTCAAACTTAAAATTTTTTTATGAAGATGTTTTGAAAACTGAATGGCGTGGAAGAGTAGTGGAAACCCAGTTTTTCTGTTTACCAAATTTAGTACTGTCTGTTGTTTCGAACCGGTGTATATTGATTTTTTGTGTTTTCACTAGTGGAAAGTTCTATTACTGGTTTTTATTTTTGGCTTTTTTTGTTACTTGTTCGCGTTTTTCTATATTGTAAGTGTTTTCTCTATAATGTTTGTATGTTTGTTTGAATGATGTTTAACGCCATTTTCAGCAATTTTTTCATCTTTATCATGGCGTCCAATTTTTATTGGGGGTAGGAAGCCGGAGTACCCTGAGAAAACTCCCGACCCTGTCTCTATAATGAATTTTATGGTTAGTTATTCTGGGTTTAAATTAAAACAAGTTGTGTTCTTATGTTTGTATGTAAATAGATATCCTCGGTGTTTTTATTTCTCTATTTTCAATGCTCCGAAGTATGTAAATGTTTAATATGTTTTATACGGTTTATAAAACGCTTCAGATCAACTTTTTTATGCAAATAGCTCTAAATGTCTATATAAATCTGGTACATAATAATAACCCACGAGAGCGACATAAGCTCATTAGTATTTCAATGGTTGACCAGCATCCAAGCATTTCTACATAATCGTTAGAGAAAATACCAGAAAATAATATCGTTTCATATTTGCCGAACTGCGAATCAATGTAAAAATTCTTAACAAGTGTGGACACAGAAAGATGTCTCGCCTGAATTCCGCATCAGTTACGAAAAAAAACGTCATAAGCATTACGTAAATAGGATTAAATTGTTATCATTCAAAATATACAATGCATGGTTACAGAGAAACGGACCTAATCGTAAAACGTTAACTTAGTCATTGGACTATAAAATTGAGGTCATGGTCAGTTGAAACCAACGAAACAGTCATGTACTAATCATTAGCAATCTATATACCACATACTTTCAACCTACCATGCATGGTTACAGAGGAAGTGCCCTAATCCAAAAACTTTAACGTAGTCGCTGGACCGTGAAATTGAGGTCAAGGTCAGGTGACACCTACCAGACAGTCATGTACTAGTCATCAGCAACCTATATACCAAATATTGTCATCATACCATGTGTGGTTACAGAGGAACTGCCGTAACCCAAAAACTTTAACGTAGTCGCTGGACCGTGAAATTGAGGTCAAGGTCAGGTGACAGGTGACTGACTGGCAAGTACTCATCATAAGCTACCTCTGAACCAAATTTGATGGAGCAAGGCATGGGCTTACAAAGATATGAAGCAAGATGTCCAAGTGTTTACGCCACCGCCGCCGGATTCCCATACGTATGTCTTGCCTCCAGCGACTATCGTCGCAGGCGAGACAAAAAAGGATAGAATCATTTCACGCACGGTTATTTTCACAATAACATGATTTCTGTTGCAGATGCAACAATTCGGGTTTGTGCTAAATGTTAGCGCCCGATGAAGTCAAGCACCTCACAATCTGCACATCGAAATCAGAGATAAAATTCTTTTGTATTCGTTCTGTTCTAGTTGAGGATAGCTCGATATATACTTCGGCAACGCAGAATGCTAATACAACAATCCGAGGCTCAATACCGCTTTCCGAAGACAAAATACTTGTCCAATATTAACACCCATTTAATAATGATACTATTATCAACAGGGTTCAGTAAATTTTAATGTCATTTTGTTACACAGCTATACTCGATCCTATTTGCTTGGACACAATACATGTTCAATATGAAAACCCTAAGTACGAAAATGACAAATTTTCCCTATATAACTCTGCTTTAACCATATAGAACGAAAAATCGTACCCTCGCTTTTTTTGGCGAGGTTAATCCGACAAATCGCAAAACTAACTTTATGGGGATTACAACGGATTATAACAGCAGTTATAATGTTAAAAAAATGGTATAAAATGTGCCCGAATAATACGTTTACCAATTTAGCTCATCGATTAGATTGAATTTGATTGTTTTCAATGCAGCGTTGACAGTTTTTTACCAAATGGTGCGATCGGTTTTCTGGACGGATGAAGGGGGAGTACAAGAACACTAACACCGAGATACAACTCCTTTTGTCTAGATGGCCCCAACAGCGATAAAAAATAGCGGACTATAAAACAATGTTAAGCACAAGTCACATTTCTACTTTAGCTCCTCATTAAGTACAGATGCAGAATTCTGATCAGTCAGGTGCTCGCGATTATCCTCGTGGGGATAAGGAAATCTAGACGTGAATACAGCTAGCAAAACACAAAGAACTCGACAACAAATTTGTCGTTAAATAATGTTAGTTGCATTTACATAATGTTAGATTGATATTTTCACAGATAGTGTCACGTTTTACAATAAATTACACCACCTTTTTGTGCACATAACCTTAAACTTTAATTTGTTTAAATTAAAACGGTACATAATTATGACTCACATTCGTGTAAAATACATAACACAACACAGGCATAAACTTAGGTTCTTTAGTAGTTCGTTGTCTTATTACATTTACATTTTATTTTGTAAACAATAATAAAACAAACATATTTGCGTTATTGCTAAGAATCGGGATCACACTAAAGAATATCAACTATAACTTTCACCTTATTTGCACCGTCTAAAAACTCTTCTAATGTTATTTTGTTGTCAGAATTTGTATCTAATATTTTAAAAACGTGCTCTGTCATATCTTCAGGTGATTTGAATTCCTCTGGTATTTTACAACCAGTCATTTTACAAACAGCCTGCAAAATAAAAACGAATTTGTTAATAACAATTCGTAATGTGTTGTTATTGTAAAAGAAATATTAAATGCTGTATAGAAACTACAATTCTTTTCAAAAAGTTTCGCCATCATTATAACATTAACACAACTGGTCTGTTTGAAGCAATCGTTATAGCTTCATCTTTATTTAAAAACAAAATAAGAAAAAAAGCGAAATGGTCGTTCTGTAGACAGTATAAAATTTTGAATAACATGTTACACATTCAATAGAAAGTACAGGTAGTCTTGAATAATAAGGGGTTATTAAAGTAGGTTAAGGGTCACGAACGTATCTGGTCATCGGTAATTGCAAATTAGTGCAACGGATGTTGATTATCATCGCATATATAAGTAATAATAACCACCAATTACTTTAGCCCGAACTTTCCCTGACCGTGCACATTGCAAGGGTATAAAAATCGAGGGAGTTAAGGGGTCCGTTAAGGATCAAAGATATTAAAACTTTCGTTTCTTGTCGTCACTGTTGACTCATAAAACACGACCGCAATAAAAATATTATATTGACATCTTATTTATATCAGGTACACAAACGACACTACAGCACGGATATCTAAAAGATTTCCCCAATCTTACCTTGACTATATGGTTCATCTCATCATGTTCTATATATCCGTTTTGATCCAAATCATACATATTAAAGGCCCACTTCAATTTCGCCTCTGTATTTTCACTTCCAGACATACAAAGACCTATAATAAATTCTTTGAAATCAACTGAATTATTTCCATCACGATCAAACGTTCTAAAAACTTGTTCAGCGAAGTCGGATGCATCGCCGTAAAACAGACTATTGTAAACTTGAATGAAGGCTTCCTTGGAAAGTTCTGACTGTCCTGGTTTTAGATATTTACTGAAATCTTTGTGCCAATCTTGAATTTCTTCTTTAGTAAATTCAACATCTACATGATCACGGAGTTCCTTTATAGTTTTAGGATTCAGTTTCCTAGTAGAATTATTCTGCCCCATATTCGTGAGCTCAAAAATTAAGCATTCAAACAAGAAGCTAAATCTAAGTGTGGTAGTTAATGGATCAATCATGCGTGAAAAAGAAAATATTAAATAGTCAAGGATTTTCGGCAAATTTACGTACATGTTTATAAGACAAGTAGTCAGCTTTATTTACTTAATACTCAACCACTGTCGTCCGATACGAGGGTCTTATAAACGGAAATTAGCAAATACCTGAATACTGAAATATTTGTATTTTATGCTTATGTTTCACCGTTAACATGCACAATTTGCTGAAATATATGGACAGAATTTAACATAGAATTGTATTCAATATTCTTAAAAGATGATACAACGTTTTTAAATGTAGAAGTTGTAAGGCCTACATAAAATTTATTGCAAGGCTAGAAACGGAATTGTATGTAGCAAGCTGTCGAGTTCAACCTAGAAAGCAATTCAGAAATTTTTATTACTACATGCGAACAATCCCATTTGAATTTTAGGCGTACGCCGAGCTCTATGCAACCTGTAATCGTCAGGGTTCGAGTCTCACTTCGGGTGTGGTGTGGTGTGCTCGACTACAGAATATTGTTCTTCATGTACTCCGGCTCCATCCCCAGATAAAAACTAGACGCCGAGATATAGATGAAAAATTGCCTTGCTGAAACAGTCATGCGGATTCCTTCACAGACATGGCTGCATAGAGGCATATATAACAAAAAATAAAATTGAAGTCTTAGCAAAATAAATTTGAAACAAGTTTAAAAACTGTACCATAAAATCTAGAATAGTAGGGTTGTAGCTGAGTATATATTAGTACAAAGTACTGCCAAAAGAGTAACAGTACAATATATTAACTTATTGAAGTTAGAACAATTTTGTAATAGATGTCAGTTCTTTACACGATTAAGCTTGTGGAATTCAAGCCATTCCTCCCTCTTCTAGTCGGTGGCTGGTAGTTTATACGAAAACATTTCTAATTAAATCATTGGCCACATGTTCAATCGGTGCAGTGTTGTGGAACAATAAAGATGATGTAGCATGCATTAAATTTGGAAAAGTGTCCGATCTATAACTCTGAATCAAATGGTGTAATTATAACGTTTATCTTCCTTGTTTTGAAAACAAATACTAATCTTTGACTGCAATTTGTCCTTGGACTTGCAGGTAGTATCCCCGAGTTCTGCTGTAAATTTGGAGTTCCCGTTCTCTTATGTTTAAATATGTGGAACTCACTAAACGCGCTGGATATTTAATTTCCTTAAAATCTGAAATGGGACAAACATATGCAAGATATTACCTTAAAGGCTAATAACACATCAGGCTTTTTAAAAAGAAATCTAAAAACATCAAATTATTTACTTAAACATTTCGAATTGCTGTTTTGTTACCTTAAGTACAATCCTTTATTTAGTTTCTATGTTCTCTGTTGACGACAGGTCTACTGGCTAATTCTTGTAACCTCGACACACCAAGTCTTTTATTGCAAACAGAAGCAGTGACATCACATATCATGAATCAAACAATATTCTATATGATCTCCAACATGGCTTCAGGCACTCCGGATCATGCGAAACTCAGTTCCTCTTATTCATACAAGAACTCCATTCAACCAACAATACAAATACATGTACTCGAACAGATTTCATAATTATGGACTTTGCCAAAGCCTTTGACAGTCCCCCACCATCACCTCCTTCACAAATTAAACCACACTAAACTGAATTTCAACCTTTCGGACAGTTATACTAGATGGTATATCCTCCAATACTGGCCCAGTCACCACCGGTGTACCCCAAGGCACGATTCTAGGCCCAATCCTATTCCTTCCGGAGTACCTCTCATACAGTAATGACAGCATAATATACATGCCTGTCAAGAAGCAAAATGACTACACCAAGGTGCAGGCTGATCTTGATGCAGCAGACGAACGGGGAAAAGACTGGTTAATGGTATTTCACCCAAATAAATGCGCCGTTTTCACTGTTACAACCAAACGACAACCAATCAAATTCAACTATACCATACACAACCATAACTTGGAAGCGGTTACATCTTCTCAATGTTTAGGAATTACACTTAATAAAATCTGAAATGGGACAAACATATGCAAGATATTACCTTAAAGGCTAATAACACATCAGGCTTTTTAAAAAGAAATCTAAAAACATCAAACCAAAACACTAAAAGCCCGGTTCTCGTCCGTCCAAGCTAGAGTATTCTTGTTCGATCCGGTACCCACTCACAGAAGTCATATCTAGCAGACAGACGGTTCAACGAAGAGCTTCCCGATATCTATGCAAAAACTATCACAACACAAGCAGTATAAAGAACATGCTGAACACCCTAAATTGGCCACAACTTAAGAGCATAAATTAAGTACACGACTGATCATGATCCTACACATCAACTAGTCGCCATTTCATAAGGCACTATTCTCATTCCATCCGACACTAGAACTAGAAGAAAAACCACCTGCTCACATTCGGATACATTCTTACACAAATTCTCCTTCTTTCCTTACAAAATTACACAATAGAGCCTTCTACCTGCCACAGCTTTGAATCCTCCCACAGTCGAATCCTTCAGAGAACATATCACTTATGCTGTTCTCTCCACCTTCAACTAGTTTTCTCTTTTATTTCATATTTGGATAGTGAAATGTTTGTAACCTTATACAAAAGCCTGGTTAGACCACATCTAGAGTATGCAAGCACGGTCTGGTCAGTCGCAAATAAAAAGGAGGCCATACTTATTGAATCAGTCCAAAGAAGAGCTACACGCCTGGTAAGAAGTATTGAACATTTAAGTTATAGTGACAGGCTCAGAAGGCTTGGTTTACCGTCACTACAATACCGGCGAGTCAGAGCAACGTATACACCAATAAATAATCGCACAAGCTTAGATGTATAACTGGAAATACTAAAGAAGAACAGAAGTCTGGCGTTAAACTAAGTCCTGTAACTTTCAATTATATACTGGCACAAAATGGAGACTTTTGTAGAACCTTTGATTCTGAGGAGCCCAAGATCCATCAGATTTTTCCCGGTCATACTAAACGCAGAGAAGTGCAGAGAAGTAATTAAAAAATGGTTTATTTGATAAAATAAAGGTTTATTATATATATATGTTATATTTTGTAGAAATGAACATAAAGAAGACCATATCTTTACATAATTTGTCATTTATTTGACAATTTCGAGCAGTTTGACGATGTTTACATACGATGTCATATGCAACTATTACTGTCATAATTAGGTTCGATAACTCTGTTTATCAATGAACGACGTTTGTGTATCATTAACACCAAAATTTTATAATATATATCAAATTGCTGTTATTATTAATAAAATTATTGTATGTTTTTTAAACATATTATTAATATTTGACAATTTTTTCCATTTTTTATATATACTTTTATTATTTATCTTTATCATTTATATAGTTCTTCGTTTATTCTTGTTTCCCCGTGGCATCATTATTTTTTTATACTAAAAAAATACTACTATAGTTCATAATTTAATAAAATTATTTATGAATTATGATTACCTACTAAACATTTGTGACAGATGTGTTATTTAGAACACCTTTAATGTATTGAAATTTAACCCATGCTGTGTCTTCCTGATAAAGCTTGTACTGCCATAAACCTGTATTCTCTGTACAGGATGTTTATTTTATTAATGATGATATTAATGGGGAGATCAGGTTTGCCCTAAATTTACATGTCCCACAAAAGACGATTCGCATACGCCCCAATGACAAACCATGGATCAATAAAGAAATTAAATGTAAAATGAGAAAAAGGAATCGTCTCCATAAAAAAGCCAAAAATAGAAATCTTGCAAGTGACTGGGTTAATTTTAGAAATACGAGAAATGAAGTAATTGATATGATTAGAGTTGCTAAGAAAGATTATATTGTAAATTTACAGAATTCACTTGTTGACAAATCTATTCCTCCAGGGAAATGGTGGCGCATTGCCAAAAGTGTAACAAAATTTAAGAATGTTAATAATGTCAAGAGTCCTATTAAGGTTAATGGTGATATTTATTACCATCCAATAGATAAAGCATGTGCTATAAATGATTATTTTGCTTCTGTGTCTACCCTGGAGACAGAACCTGAATTGCCAGATATTCCTCCACTGTCGCCATGTGAGCTCTCTGATATAGCTGTCACTGAACAAGAGGTCATAGACCAATTTGAGATACTCAACACCTCTAAACCAGGTGGTCCAGATAATTTACCCCCGAAGCTATTGAAGAGTATTTTTCAGCCACTGGTAAAGCCCCTTACTATTCTGTTCAATAAAAGTTTATACTATGGTGTTGTGCCAAGTGGCTGGAAAATGGCAAATGTTACAGCTATATATAAGGGTAAGGGGGGTAGTGAAAGTGCTTGTAATTATAGACCGATATCTGTTACCAACGTCTTCGGTAAGATGTTGGAAAAGATAATTTTCAAGCATCTTCATAATTATATCCATCAGAATAATATTCTGACAGACGAGCAGTCAGGGTTTCGCCATAAAGATTCAACCGTGAATCAACTGCTTATTATATACGACGAGATTATTAAGAATTTAGATATTGGAAAAGATGTCCGTTTTATATTTTGCGATGTATCTAAGGCATTTGACCGAGTATGGCATTCTGGTCTTCTATATAAACTTCGAAAATATGGTATTAAGGATAATTTACTGAACTGGTTTCATAGCTATCTTTCTGAAAGAAAACAGCGTGTATGTATGGATGGATACAGCTCAACATGGAAATCCATTAATGCTGGAGTCCCTCAGGGATCTATATTGGGACCTTATCTATTTCTGGTGTTTGTCAATGACATAGTAGATCAGGTCACTAATAAAATAAAGTTATTTGCAGATGATACTTCGCTCTATTGTGTTGTTAATAACCAAGAAATTGCTTCAGAGTCTCTTAATTCTGATCTTGATAGCTTATATTCATGGTCCACTGACTGGGGAATTACTTTTAATTCCAGCAAGACAAAATCTATGCTATTTACAAGAAAAAGACATGTAGATATACCTACGTTATACCTAAACAACATTGCACTTGAAAATACGGTGACGCATAAGCATTTAGGTTTAAACTTTAATTCGAAAGGTACGTGGAAGGACCATGTGAATGATATATATTCAAAAGCCTGCTCTCGGTTGAATGTCTTACGATTACTTAAGCATAGCCTCGATAGGACTTCCCTTGAGAAGCTCTACTTTGGATTTATTAGACCTATTTTAGAATATGGTAACTTGATATGGGATAATTGTACTAACGAAGAATCTGACCTAATTGAGTCTGTCCAATATGAGGCCGCAAGGATAGTGACTGGTATGCGTAGAGGCACTTCTAGACTTAAACTATATAATGAACTAGGATGGGATTCGCTCAGGGAGAGGCGCAAAAAACAAAAGCTTATTTTTGTGTACAAATCCCTGAATGGATACCTACCAAGCTATATTTCTGAGCATATCATATCATGTATTAATACTGATGATAATTATAATATCAGAAATCCGAGATTTTTTAATATTCCGAGGTCCAATACAGAATCATATAAGAATAGTTTTTTCCCGAGCGCCTTACATTTATGGAACAACTTGGACCAAACTATGCAAAATGTGACGTCTCCTGCATTATTCAAGAAAAAACTCAATGAAAATATAGTGAAGCCTCCTGGTCACTTTTCCTTAGGCCCACGAAAGCTCAATGTTATTCTCTGTCAACTGCGTAACGAAACAAGTAATCTAAATCACCATCTTTTTCGGTCTCACTTGTCTGAGAGCTCTCAATGTGCATGTGGATATGACATTGAAGACAGTTATCACTATTTCTATATTTGTCCACTATTTGCTCAAGAGCGAGCAACTCTTTTTCATGAACTCCGTGGTTACCACCAGCTGCCCATTTTAGAGTTTCTTCTTAGTGGTTCGACTGATCTGTCTCCAGGAGAAAATACAGATGTTGTTAACTCTGTCTTACAATATATACATGATACTAAGAGATTTGAATAATACATGTATGTTTCATTATAATAAAAAAAAAATGCTCAAGTATTTTATGGTGAGTGTTCATGCTAGTAATTTTGTATTTTGTAAGTGAATTAAACTTATCTTGTATATTTCATGATCAATATATGTTGTTGCTGGTCCATCGTTCCATCATGCTAGCCGTACTGCTCCTAACCGTGTATTCCTTTCTTTGTATCCTACTTTTTTTTTTTTTTGTTGTCTTATTTAATAACTTCCCGCATTAAATCTAATTTCACAATTAGATATTTTAAAATAAGAACTGCTAAGATATATATATATATTTATTTATTTACTTATTTTTTTACATCTTTAATTTTTGATCTTTTCATCTGTTAAACACCATATTTTTGTTTGTTTTTCCTTCAAAAAGTAACTTTATATATTATGTCTGTATCCACAGAGAATAATTTAATATGCCTGGTGGAATCGATGATCATACTAAATGCAACACATAAAGAGTATAAATATTCACGATAATTAAACATTCCTCTTAACCTACAGTACACTCATTTTGTAAATAATTGCTCTTAACTATATAGAAAGATATCTTCGATCTAGCAATTGTTGAATACATTTCATTTTCATAGAATTAAATGAGTGTAGTGTGGGTTGACTGGCATGTTGTTCAACGATATTTGTAATATATGTTATGTTCTTGTTTGTATTTCCATCTTGTTTGGGAGAAGATGTATATAGGCCTAGCCTGTTATCTAATCCCTTTGATTTAATCAATAAAATATTTGAAATGAAATGAAAAAGGATGTTTATTGAACAGCTTATTCCTTAAAACTTGAATTTTGACTACCTTTATGACTGAGAAAAATGTGCCCAAAATGGGGATATTTTTGTAATTATCTTTTACATAAATACTTTATAAATATTTATCACAAAGTTCATTACCACATTTTCAAGACAATGCAATTGCAGTTAGTTTTTTCTAAAGGCAGTATGTTATTAGTCAAATACTCTTAAAGTATTTTTTGTTTAATTATTAAAATATTTACATTTAAATTAAACATGTTTCAAATTTTTGAGATATAATTAAACCATAAATATGCCACACAACCATGTCCCTTGTCTGAACCACGTGGTCTGAACTCCGCCATGTTAAAAATTGTAAAATGAGCTAATTTCAAATGAAATGGGAAGTATGAAGATCCGAATTTAAAGTGTTAAAAATGTGAAAATTAAATACATCAATATGTCTACTTTTTGTATATATGTGCAAAACTATGTTTATACGAACTGTATTTATGCAATTTACTTCAGAAGTGGAGCATATTTGACAATTTCCCATTGAAACAATTGTAACCAGAAGGCAGAAAATAAGGCTTTTCTTCAAACAAAATGGGAAGTATTTTGCAAGTAATTTAAACTGATAAAATATATATTATTCGAAAGATAAGAGACTGTAGAACTGGGAACAATGTGCAAAACATATATATTTTATTTATTTAACAAGATATCGGCGTTTTCTTAATTGTCCCATTGATTTTCTATTGGGTGGAAAATCCAATATGGCTGACAAAAATACGTCACAGAAGTCACGTGATGTCTCTAATAGTTGTATATGAAGTGGAGAGAAGTACGAGAAAAACATAAATAATGGTTTATTTATCTTTAATAAATTTATCCAAAATTTATCATAAACAATTAATTATGTTAAATAAGCTTTAACATGTTTAACGAACTTAGATTTATCATAACCGACTTTATTTCATCCAAATTTGTTCGATGTTCTATGTGAATTCAATATGGCGATTGACGAAGCTTGAACAGTAAATTCCTGATGGTTTCGGGAGTGGATCTGTGTAATGTACGGCATGACACAGTTTCTGATATATTATGTTATATTGTTTTATATTGCATAAAATGTTTTAAAAATGGTCAAACATATGATTATATTATTTAAAAAAATGCAAAAGTAAGATTACGTTCGCTGAGTATTCGTATTTCCACTTCTTTTTAATCACAGTACATTTCTTCTCATAGTCAGTAAAGAAATAAATATAAAAGAAAATAATTTTAAATTGACTAATGAAGAAATTTGAGCTTTTGAACGGTAGTCTAAACAATATGCGGAAATTTCTTTAATCTTGTCATTTATTAAACTAACTATTTTTGTTGACGACCCTATTGAGAATAATTGATCATTGTGCGTTATTTTGTTCAATCAGGGATAGTTATGTTAATTGGATTGTGATATCTGAATAAAGAAGCAAGCGTGTGACAACAACAATGTAATTCAAATTAATTAACAGAGGTGTCAAACAATTACGAGGGGATCAAACGACCGTCGCGTTTATATAAAACAACATGTCAAGATGTTTGAGTAGAACTCAAAACTAATTTATTTTCTCAAAATTACAGTTCAGCTTGGTCAGTTCATCATAAATATTCTGAAAATTTTTTAAAACTTCAGAAGATATTTTGGCTTTCATTGTGGTTTTATAACTATTTTGTAGATATTATTTAATCACTTGATAAATTCGGCTTTCAAAATTACTTTTTACTGTAAATAATTATAGTGCTTCATTTTGTGTGTACATATTTTGTTTTAGTTCTGTTTTAGTGCTTAATTGTTTTTTCTGTAAATATTTAGTGCTAAACCTTTTTTGCTTATTCATTTTAAGTATTTTTTTTAATTTAAATTTTTGTATTTGACATTCACCATGGATATCTATCCGTGCGGTGTTTGTAAAAGTGACTGCTCTTATGACAGAGCCATTGCATGTGATACATGCAATAGGTGGTTTCACTATTTATGTGAGAACTTATCTCACCAGGAATATTTATTCTTAAATAAGACAACCCTGTCTTATATTTGTCACCATTGTCTTTATGGCGATGTAGCTACTTACAACTTTGTGACAACGCCTTGCAGCGTTTGTCAACAGTTAGTCAAGATGTATTTGACGATGCTGTTCGGCTCGAACGTATCTTTTCAAGATCCGAGCCGAAAGTTTTGATTTCAAAATCTTGTAATTACACAGGTTTAGTACAAGATTTGACAGCCACTAAGTTGCTTGGTCAAGTTAACCTCCCATCTTCAGGCCGATATAGACCAATCGAATTTAATTTTCGGGTCGGATGAGGAGTATAGCTCTGTGAAGGCGATCAAATTGTCCTTTCCCGATGCCACGCGTGTCCCATGTGCAAAGCACTTAAAGGACAACGCAATTGATAATCTTGGCAAGTCACTACCTCAGCCTGAGGTTACCAAAATTATCAGCAAGCTTTTTGGGGAAACATGCATTCTGTCTTCAGAGGACCAGGTCACGTTCGACGAGATTCGTGCTGAACTGACCTCCTCTTATCCAGATGTTGCATATCTGCGAGACAGGTTACTCCCCAACTTGGACACATTCGTGTTCAAGCCTCGGCTACGTCACCCTCATTTGCCTCGACTCTGGTACAATAACTGCAACGAGTCTTACAACAATGTTATCAAGCGGAGTACTGACTGGGTAGTCCTTAAGGTACCCGACTTAATTAAACAGTTGTTTGAACTCGAGCAGGACCAGACTCGAGACGTAAGGGGTGCCTTGTCTGACAGTGGCAAATACATCTTGTCGCAGCAGGCATCCGTCCTTAAAGTCTCACACGAGACATGGACGCAACTTACCCCTGATCAAAGCGTCTTTTAAAATTGGCAAACTTTAAGCAAAAGACGTCCAGTTCTTTGACATCTACTGGTGGTCATTTGACCATACCAGAGGTAGGTAGAGTTGCCAAAAAATATGGTATTAAGGATAATTTACTGAACTGGTTTCATAGCTATCTTTCTGAAAGAAAACAGCGTGTATGTATGGATGGATACAGCTCAACATGGAAATCCATTAATGCTGGAGTCCCTCAGGGATCTATATTGGGACCTTATCTATTTCTGGTGTTTGTCAATGACATAGTAGATCAGGTCACTAATAAAATAAAGTTATTTGCAGATGATACTTCGCTCTATTGTGTTGTTAATAACCAAGAAATTGCTTCAGAGTCTCTTAATTCTGATCTTGATAGCTTATATTCATGGTCCACTGACTGGGGAATTACTTTTAATTCCAGCAAGACAAAATCTATGCTATTTACAAGAAAAAGACATGTAGATATACCTACGTTATACCTAAACAACATTGCACTTGAAAATACGGTGACGCATAAGCATTTAGGTTTAAACTTTAATTCGAAAGGTACGTGGAAGGACCATGTGAATGATATATATTCAAAAGCCTGCTCTCGGTTGAATGTCTTACGATTACTTAAGCATAGCCTCGATAGGACTTCCCTTGAGAAGCTCTACTTTGGATTTATTAGACCTATTTTAGAATATGGTAACTTGATATGGGATAATTGTACTAACGAAGAATCTGACCTAATTGAGTCTGTCCAATATGAGGCCGCAAGGATAGTGACTGGTATGCGTAGAGGCACTTCTAGACTTAAACTATATAATGAACTAGGATGGGATTCGCTCAGGGAGAGGCGCAAAAAACAAAAGCTTATTTTTGTGTACAAATCCCTGAATGGATACCTACCAAGCTATATTTCTGAGCATATCATATCATGTATTAATACTGATGATAATTATAATATCAGAAATCCGAGATTTTTTAATATTCCGAGGTCCAATACAGAATCATATAAGAATAGTTTTTTCCCGAGCGCCTTACATTTATGGAACAACTTGGACCAAACTATGCAAAATGTGACGTCTCCTGCATTATTCAAGAAAAAACTCAATGAAAATATAGTGAAGCCTCCTGGTCACTTTTCCTTAGGCCCACGAAAGCTCAATGTTATTCTCTGTCAACTGCGTAACGAAACAAGTAATCTAAATCACCATCTTTTTCGGTCTCACTTGTCTGAGAGCTCTCAATGTGCATGTGGATATGACATTGAAGACAGTTATCACTATTTCTATATTTGTCCACTATTTGCTCAAGAGCGAGCAACTCTTTTTCATGAACTCCGTGGTTACCACCAGCTGCCCATTTTAGAGTTTCTTCTTAGTGGTTCGACTGATCTGTCTCCAGGAGAAAATACAGATGTTGTTAACTCTGTCTTACAATATATACATGATACTAAGAGATTTGAATAATACATGTATGTTTCATTATAATAAAAAAAAAATGCTCAAGTATTTTATGGTGAGTGTTCATGCTAGTAATTTTGTATTTTGTAAGTGAATTAAACTTATCTTGTATATTTCATGATCAATATATGTTGTTGCTGGTCCATCGTTCCATCATGCTAGCCGTACTGCTCCTAACCGTGTATTCCTTTCTTTGTATCCTACTTTTTTTTTTTTTGTTGTCTTATTTAATAACTTCCCGCATTAAATCTAATTTCACAATTAGATATTTTAAAATAAGAACTGCTAAGATATATATATATATTTATTTATTTACTTATTTTTTTACATCTTTAATTTTTGATCTTTTCATCTGTTAAACACCATATTTTTGTTTGTTTTTCCTTCAAAAAGTAACTTTATATATTATGTCTGTATCCACAGAGAATAATTTAATATGCCTGGTGGAATCGATGATCATACTAAATGCAACACATAAAGAGTATAAATATTCACGATAATTAAACATTCCTCTTAACCTACAGTACACTCATTTTGTAAATAATTGCTCTTAACTATATAGAAAGATATCTTCGATCTAGCAATTGTTGAATACATTTCATTTTCATAGAATTAAATGAGTGTAGTGTGGGTTGACTGGCATGTTGTTCAACGATATTTGTAATATATGTTATGTTCTTGTTTGTATTTCCATCTTGTTTGGGAGAAGATGTATATAGGCCTAGCCTGTTATCTAATCCCTTTGATTTAATCAATAAAATATTTGAAATGAAATGAAAAAGGATGTTTATTGAACAGCTTATTCCTTAAAACTTGAATTTTGACTACCTTTATGACTGAGAAAAATGTGCCCAAAATGGGGATATTTTTGTAATTATCTTTTACATAAATACTTTATAAATATTTATCACAAAGTTCATTACCACATTTTCAAGACAATGCAATTGCAGTTAGTTTTTTCTAAAGGCAGTATGTTATTAGTCAAATACTCTTAAAGTATTTTTTGTTTAATTATTAAAATATTTACATTTAAATTAAACATGTTTCAAATTTTTGAGATATAATTAAACCATAAATATGCCACACAACCATGTCCCTTGTCTGAACCACGTGGTCTGAACTCCGCCATGTTAAAAATTGTAAAATGAGCTAATTTCAAATGAAATGGGAAGTATGAAGATCCGAATTTAAAGTGTTAAAAATGTGAAAATTAAATACATCAATATGTCTACTTTTTGTATATATGTGCAAAACTATGTTTATACGAACTGTATTTATGCAATTTACTTCAGAAGTGGAGCATATTTGACAATTTCCCATTGAAACAATTGTAACCAGAAGGCAGAAAATAAGGCTTTTCTTCAAACAAAATGGGAAGTATTTTGCAAGTAATTTAAACTGATAAAATATATATTATTCGAAAGATAAGAGACTGTAGAACTGGGAACAATGTGCAAAACATATATATTTTATTTATTTAACAAGATATCGGCGTTTTCTTAATTGTCCCATTGATTTTCTATTGGGTGGAAAATCCAATATGG
This sequence comes from Limnoperna fortunei, assembly GCA_944474755.1. Lineage (NCBI taxonomy): Eukaryota > Metazoa > Mollusca > Bivalvia > Mytilida > Modiolidae > Limnoperna > Limnoperna fortunei. Next base: position 88,504,287 of record OX104111.1, read on the forward strand.
CTGACAAAAATACGTCACAGAAGTCACGTGATGTCTCTAATAGTTGTATATGAAGTGGAGAGAAGTACGAGAAAAACATAAATAATGGTTTATTTATCTTTAATAAATTTATCCAAAATTTATCATAAACAATTAATTATGTTAAATAAGCTTTAACATGTTTAACGAACTTAGATTTATCATAACCGACTTTATTTCATCCAAATTTGTTCGATGTTCTATGTGAATTCAATATGGCGATTGACGAAGCTTGAACAGTAAATTCCTGATGGTTTCGGGAGTGGATCTGTGTAATGTACGGCATGACACAGTTTCTGATATATTATGTTATATTGTTTTATATTGCATAAAATGTTTTAAAAATGGTCAAACATATGATTATATTATTTAAAAAAATGCAAAAGTAAGATTACGTTCGCTGAGTATTCGTATTTCCACTTCTTTTTAATCACAGTACATTTCTTCTCATAGTCAGTAAAGAAATAAATATAAAAGAAAATAATTTTAAATTGACTAATGAAGAAATTTGAGCTTTTGAACGGTAGTCTAAACAATATGCGGAAATTTCTTTAATCTTGTCATTTATTAAACTAACTATTTTTGTTGACGACCCTATTGAGAATAATTGATCATTGTGCGTTATTTTGTTCAATCAGGGATAGTTATGTTAATTGGATTGTGATATCTGAATAAAGAAGCAAGCGTGTGACAACAACAATGTAATTCAAATTAATTAACAGAGGTGTCAAACAATTACGAGGGGATCAAACGACCGTCGCGTTTATATAAAACAACATGTCAAGATGTTTGAGTAGAACTCAAAACTAATTTATTTTCTCAAAATTACAGTTCAGCTTGGTCAGTTCATCATAAATATTCTGAAAATTTTTTAAAACTTCAGAAGATATTTTGGCTTTCATTGTGGTTTTATAACTATTTTGTAGATATTATTTAATCACTTGATAAATTCGGCTTTCAAAATTACTTTTTACTGTAAATAATTATAGTGCTTCATTTTGTGTGTACATATTTTGTTTTAGTTCTGTTTTAGTGCTTAATTGTTTTTTCTGTAAATATTTAGTGCTAAACCTTTTTTGCTTATTCATTTTAAGTATTTTTTTTAATTTAAATTTTTGTATTTGACATTCACCATGGATATCTATCCGTGCGGTGTTTGTAAAAGTGACTGCTCTTATGACAGAGCCATTGCATGTGATACATGCAATAGGTGGTTTCACTATTTATGTGAGAACTTATCTCACCAGGAATATTTATTCTTAAATAAGACAACCCTGTCTTATATTTGTCACCATTGTCTTTATGGCGATGTAGCTACTTACAACTTTGTGACAACGCCTTGCAGCGTTTGTCAACAGTTAGTCAAGATGTATTTGACGATGCTGTTCGGCTCGAACGTATCTTTTCAAGATCCGAGCCGAAAGTTTTGATTTCAAAATCTTGTAATTACACAGGTTTAGTACAAGATTTGACAGCCACTAAGTTGCTTGGTCAAGTTAACCTCCCATCTTCAGGCCGATATAGACCAATCGAATTTAATTTTCGGGTCGGATGAGGAGTATAGCTCTGTGAAGGCGATCAAATTGTCCTTTCCCGATGCCACGCGTGTCCCATGTGCAAAGCACTTAAAGGACAACGCAATTGATAATCTTGGCAAGTCACTACCTCAGCCTGAGGTTACCAAAATTATCAGCAAGCTTTTTGGGGAAACATGCATTCTGTCTTCAGAGGACCAGGTCACGTTCGACGAGATTCGTGCTGAACTGACCTCCTCTTATCCAGATGTTGCATATCTGCGAGACAGGTTACTCCCCAACTTGGACACATTCGTGTTCAAGCCTCGGCTACGTCACCCTCATTTGCCTCGACTCTGGTACAATAACTGCAACGAGTCTTACAACAATGTTATCAAGCGGAGTACTGACTGGGTAGTCCTTAAGGTACCCGACTTAATTAAACAGTTGTTTGAACTCGAGCAGGACCAGACTCGAGACGTAAGGGGTGCCTTGTCTGACAGTGGCAAATACATCTTGTCGCAGCAGGCATCCGTCCTTAAAGTCTCACACGAGACATGGACGCAACTTACCCCTGATCAAAGCGTCTTTTAAAATTGGCAAACTTTAAGCAAAAGACGTCCAGTTCTTTGACATCTACTGGTGGTCATTTGACCATACCAGAGGTAGGTAGAGTTGCCAAAAAACCGGGGCAACGAAAACGTAGTAAAAACTGCAAGACAGTTACTGCTCCAAATAAAAAACGTAAGGTTTAATTTTAATAACAAAAAAAAACTCTTAAATTTTAGTTAAATTAATTTATAAATTTATTATTTTATTTGCCATATTAAAAACCCCATTTAATAATGTTTTAAAGAATGAGATGTACAATTTAATATTTTAAATTATCGTGTTTCGCCTGCAAGACAGGAGAATCACAAAGACTATAATGATAAAAATTTAGGGGACTGTGTGACTTGACGTACATTGAATTGTGTTTCGCCTGCAAGACAGGAGAATCACAGACAATACTGACGGTTTAACTACTTAAACTAAATACTCACATATCAGTCATAAATTTTGGGGGTCACTTAAAAATATATATAATAAATTACAAAAACACACAAAATTTTCAAATAAAATGGGGGTCACAATAATTAGTTTAAAAAATTAATGGGCCCACCTCCACATAGTTCATAGCCTTGACGTGGCGTGGGGGGCTCTTCCATTATATATTTTATTTGTTGTATATAATGGTTGTCCAATATGAACTGTCAATCCGGAATTTAACCGATAATCGTGGTATAATTATATGCACGTTTGTTTACACAATGTACGAGAATTTACACCTGGTTTACTTTACAATACAAATGATTTTATTGAAAATGCATCAATAGATACAATGATCAAAGGGATTACACAGCAGGCACAGCCTATATAGGTGTTCTCCCATAAATTAAAGTGGACATCAAGGTAAATACAATATATAGACAGTATAATGTAATATAAATATTATAAACTATAATAAATATAGTATTATGTACAACATGTATTTTTGTCCATATAGACATTTTAATTATAAATGAGTTTAATAAATTATCAATTTAAATTTCGTAATTACGCATAAGGGGTAAGGAACGTAATAGATTGAAAGTTAATAAACAAGAGTCCATTCAAATAGTACTAATAGTATTAAAGAAGGTATGTTTATAGTGTTATTTTTTAAATCGTTTTGTTTCTTGTATAAAGTTAAGTACTGCATTGGTTATTTCTATGTTTTCATCTGTAGGTATATTAGGGGAGCCCATAAGTAGAATATTGATGTTAAGAGTATCAGTGAATCTTCTTAATTTAAAAAACAGGTTATATCTTTGTCTTAGAAATAATGGGCAGACGTAAAAATAATGAAAATTATCTTCAATGTCATCCCCACAGATACACTGTGAGCTGTCGGACAGATGAGATAAAAATCTGTGATGATTTAGATCACTAGCTAAATTGCGCAATTGGCAGAGAATGATATTAAGTGGCCTTGATCCATAATAGAAGTGGGAAGGAGGGGAGGGGAGATTTTTTCTTATTTTCTTTTTAAACATTACTATACTCTGCAAGTTCTGGGTGTCACTATCGAGTTTGTTCCTGGTTTACTTTCTATGAAATCACTCTTTTTTATAGTCATAATAACAATTTTTTCACAGAAAAGTGTTCTTTGTGATGAAATTGTTCCGAATCATACTTATTACATAATAAATATCATGTGTGATTCATTATACAGTTACTTCTCTCTACTGTCAGCCATTACAACCTATGTAAACGGGTGCAGGTCGTTCCGTCCCCAGGTCGATCCGGCCCCAGTCGATTCGGCCCCAGACGATCCGTCCCCTAGTCGATACGTCCCATATTTGTTGGTCGATCCGTCCCCAATAAAAAATTTATAAGTATATTACTATATTTAATTATATTTTAACTGTTTTTAAGTGTAAAAAGTGAGTGTTGATTAAAATAAGTTTAACAATTAAATAAACAAAATATGGTATGGTTTTTAATTATATTTAATTGTGTTGTAATTGATGTTTTATGGAAATTGTTAAAGTTTTGATTAAAATAAGTTAAATAATTTAATAAACAAAATATAGTGTTTTTAATTAATTATATGAAGATAACAGTTCTGATCAGTGCACATAGGCGTAATTACCCTTTGATTATTTTTAAATTGTTTGCATAACAACTGTAGGCTATGCTTTGTATGATTTACTCTGCATCCAAGCTGACTGTAACATCAAAGGTTACACAAAATACGACAATTTATTGATGCTGAACATCAAAAATTTTAAAGAAAACATTCATTGAGCTCAATGAATTTCTCAAAGAGAAAATATTAATTGGGACTCCATATCGTTGGATATATAAAATGGTTTGCAAAATCTCTGTTCATTCTGAAAATGGAGTATCCATGTCAGTTTTGTTCTAGAGAGGTTACACGACGACAGCAAGCCCTTGAGTGTGACATTTGTCACAAGTGGCAACATATTCGCATGCACAATCGGCATAATTAAAAATACGACTTTTCTATATATTTATCATGTTTATACCTACCTGCTTTATTTATTATACCTACCTTTGGTTCTACAATTACATGTCCACATAATGAAAAAAGTCTTTATAATATTCCCCAGAAGGCTTTAAATTGAAGCAACCATTATCTGTATCAAAATTCGCATTCGCATGCATACTCGGCATTCAAAAAAGTGAAATCCCGTGTAATACCATATTTACCATACTTCGAAATACTACTTATGAATGTTGTTTTTTTTTATATTTTACCTACCTTCTTTATTTATTTTACCTAACTTTGATTTTACTGGGGCCGGATCGACCTGGGGACGGAACGACCAGGGGACGAATCGACCGGGGACGTATCGACTTGGGGACGGATCGACTAGGGGACGGATTGGTTTGGGGACGGATCGACTAGCATTCGAACTGCTCGAAATCGACCATTCACAGAAGAATAATATAGAAATAAGGTCGCATTTTTGTCAATTTTGATAAATTTATACAAGATATAACAAATATATATATAATAATATAAAATAAACCTTTATTTAATCAAATAAATCATTTTTTAATTACTTCTCTTCACTTCTCTGCGTTTAGTAGGACCCGATTTTTCCTGTCTGTTCTAGTTATTGAGTTATAAGCCATTTTAAGCAATTTTACCATATGTTCTATTTTTAGTAAAAGGAGTCATGTTTTTTTATTTGATCCATTCAAAATGTGAATTATTTGTTGTAAACATACCATATATCATTCTTGCAAAGTTTAAGTCAGGTTGGTTCAGTGGTGTAAGAGAAGATTTTTGAAATTGTTTTCAGACGACAGAGGAATAGTTATGGCATAAGCTCACATGGCCTTTTTTCTTTATGAACATCAAGTTTTCTCAAATAAATCGTGCCCAAGACTTTTTGATTAAGGCATTTTATATCAGGAAGTTAAAAATTAACACTATTTAATCACTTGTTTTTAGATAGCTGAATGATTTGCTGGATGGCTGTTTTTCCCTGACAATAATTAAACACTACGACTTTGAACCAGCTATGTCAGCATTACCAATAAGTCCAAAAGTTGAATTTTTTAATGTGATGTCATTTTATTTTATTATCTCTATATTTTTCTCTTTCTGCATGTAACTCCCATCGTAGGTTGATTTAAATTTGCTATTTTTGTAGGAATTCTAGTCCTCCACTAAAATTGCAATATTTGATTCAAAATGGTTGCTTATGATTAATGCTAGACTTTGATGATAGCGTACATGGAATCGTGTCATTTATCAGTCTCAGTAAAAATTACAATAACAGTTGCTCAGTTGTTCTAGTCATGTTTCTATGTATCCATGATTTCATAGTATTTACAGACGTTTTAATATTTACTTCCATGTTTAGTAACTTGAGCTTATTTCACTTTCACCTATATTGAGGCATCCAGCTTTCAATTCAGTCAGGAAAAAGCTGGAGTACCAGGTGAAAACACCGACCATTGGCAAATGTAGGTAACTAACTGCCTAGACCACTCTGCCGAGGCCCTACTCTTCAAATGAAAAGGTCTGTTATAGGGTAAAATGTACAAACACAGACCAGAAAACTACCGTACCAATATTTTGAGGTGTCAGGATTTTACACTACATTGCACTATGTTATACCTTCAATTTTTTATTTGGAGAGAAAGATAAAATAGCAGGTGAAAACCACAACCTCTGCACAAAAAATGAACAGCATTCTCAATGCAATTATCAATTTATTTAAAGTGAGAAGTAGCCATTCTCCAACCAGTGAATAAATAGTATTGAAAACGTTTGAAATGTTTCTAATCTTCTACAGTTTTAGTTTTTGTAGGCCTCTTATCATTTTCATATCCTATTCATATTTGAACTTCAATAGTCAAAGCCTCTAGATAAATTTCATCCGTCTGACCAAGGGCATTAAGTTGTCGGTGTGGGAAGTAAAAAACTCCCCAAGATATAAATTTCATCCAAAGCAACAAAGAAATGTCAGGACTATGTTACATAATAGATTGGTTTTTTTTTGGTTTTGTTTTTGCATTTTTAGCTCACCTGACCCGAAGGGTCATGTGAGCTATGGCCATCACTTGGCGTCCGTCGTCGTCGTTAACTTTTCTTCAAAAATCTTCTCCTCCAAAACCACTGAAGGGATTGCTTTGAAACTTTGCACACATCATCAGTAAAATGTCCTCTACCAAGTTTGCCCAAATCATGGCCTCAGACCAACCAACATGGCCACCATGGCTAAAAATAGAACAGGGGGGGTCAAAATACAATTTTTTGCTTATAGTTCAAAAAGTATAACAGATACAGGAAAACCGAACAGACCTTCCTTCTTTAGCATCTAAAGCTCTACAAAACACTCTATTGGGTCAAAGTTGTATGATGACTCCTTGTAGGAGTTATTGCCCTCTAATTGTCAAAATTGATGATTTTTGCCATTTTTGCCTCAAAATCTTGAAAATTATTAGAACTAGAGAAAAAGTTAGCATTGCTTAATTGTTCTGCTCTATGAGGGCTACAAAAATGACTTAAGGGTCAAGATTGTCTGATTAACCGTTTAAGAGTTATTCCCCTTGAACTGTTTTTTTTAATCGGTTTTAATTGATTTTTAAAAATCTTCTCCTCTGAAACAACTGAAAGTACTGCTTTGAAACTCTGTACACATCATCCATCAAATGTCCTCAACCAATTTTGTACCAACCATGGCTGCAGATTAACCAACATGGCCACCATGGCTAAAAATAGGACGGGGGGGGGGGGGGGGGGGGGGGGGGGGGGGGGGTAAAATACAGTTTTTGGCTTATATTTAAAAAAGTGTAACAGATACAGGAAAACGGAAGAGACATTCCTTCATCTGCATCAAAAGCTCTACGAAACACTCCATCGGGTTGAAGTTGTATGAGGACTCCTTATAGGAGTTATTGTCCTTTAATTGTCCAAATTGATTATTTTTGACATTTTTGCCTCTTTAAAAATTTTTAGAACTAGAGAAAAAGTTAGCATTGCTTAATTGTTCTGCTCTATGAGGGCTACAAAAATGACTTTAGGGTCAAGATTGTCTGATGAAGCGTTTAGGAATTATTCTCCTTGAACATTTTTTTAATCAATTTTACTTGATTTAAAAAAATCTTCTCCTCTTTAACCAACATCTTTAGGATGTCCTCTACCAAAATTTTGCAAATCATGACACCTGACTACCTACATAGCTACGTTGGCTTAAAATAGAAAAAATGAAAAAAAAGGGGGGGGGGGGGGTTGGGAGTCGAGAGAGTTTTCGACTGATAGTTAAAAAAGTATAACAGGTACAGCAAATTTGAAGTGAACCTCCCTTCTCCCTCTAAGCATCAAAAGCTCCTCCTTATAGGAGTTATTTCCCTTAAAAGGTCAAAATTAATGATTTTTGCAGAAGTGTTGGGCAATTCCTTATAGCAACTAAAAGCTGGATAACAAAAGGTTTGTTTGGTTTCAGGTTCAGGTGAGCGATACAGGCTCCTGGGAGCCTCTAGTTAAAGGTAAAGCTACAACAAAGAGATTCTGGACTTGAATATTTGAAATAGTGAGTTGCATTCTTCGTTTATTTTATTTCAAAGACGAATTGACATCAACAAGATGTTTTTGATCCAGACAGACTCAAAACATTTTCTAGCCTGCATTGATCTAGACAGACACCAAATATTTCCTATCCTTCATTGATCTTGACATACAAAAAACATCTACCCTGCATTGAAGTCTGGGAACCAATCAAAAAATTAATGATTTCTATAAGTAATATCCATACACTAATAAAGACAATGCAATTTTATGAACAGCTTTTGATTACAAAATATCAATGCCTATAAATATCAAGACATAAACCACACATGAGCATTCTGATTAGATCAGAAAGAATGTAACCATTTACACAGTTAAATGAACCTATCTTTCATAAATAATTTACAACAAATTTCCTATATTCAGCTTCAATGTGATGCTTATATGAAGTAAACAAACAGCACTATAAATGTTGTAATTATTAACTCCCTCCAGGAATAAGAAGTTCACAAGTATTTTGTCAAGTTTCTATCTTGCGCACAAGATTTCTTAACAGCAAATAACAAAATATGTCTACTGAACCCAGTGTCAAACAAGCGACACACATGCCCCATTTAAATACTGTTGTACAAAGGTCTGGGCTTCTGCTTGCAGTCCTGAATTGATCATAGCCGGTATCTGTAAAAAAAATATGTACTTAGTTAGTAATGTATACTAAAAGTTACACCCTCTTGCGCCCAGTGTTTTGTTTGCATTGTTTTATTATTCCATATTGTACCTTTGTAGTGTTAAAATCCAATTAAAAACAATTTTACATGATAACACGTCCATATTTTATAGTATGCCTTTGTTGTTGACAAATACCGAATCGTCCTTCACATTTCCTACGGGAATTTTACATAGGAAGTCAGCCATATGAGTTTCTAAAGGGACCTAGTGTTGTTTTCAAAAACATCGTCTGCTCTTGAATGCACAGTGGTATTCGGACAAACTGCACGAATTTGCTCGCCCTAACTGCAGACGACATTACCCGAAGGATTTTGAAGAGACAATAATGGACTCTTCCAAACATACACTACCATTGTATTTTAGATTAAACTTTACAATAGAAAATTGCTCTATCAAAATGAAAACGCTAAATAACTGTGGAAAATAATTGTTGAAATTAATTTGCAACATTTTTTGATCTACAAAATGAGAGTAAGCTGGACAATATGCGGTAAGCAGTTTCATTTGTCACGCAAAAAAAAAAAATCACATAAAACTACATCAACATTTAGTATACTGGTGTTATACATAATTGCTGTACATTGTGTAATGTACTGCTGTTATACATTATTACTATACCTAGTTAGTAATGTACAGGTGTTATACATTATTACTGTTAACAATGAAATTTTTACTTATTTCTTGATCACCATAAATGCATGAAAATTAAACCCACATGAACAGTTGGAAGACAATGCACATAATATCTGTTTTAACATTGTGAAAAAAAAAACACTTATCATTTTAACAGCAAATTTCCAAATAACAACCTCCACCCCTCTGCATAAAAATAGGACATTTACTGGGACATTAAATGATACCCACTATGTTGCCTTGTTTTTAATATTCAAGAACAAATATTACTTAATTACAAAACAGCCCACAAGAACAGCTGAGCATGATAACAGTCCATCTTAGACGACAATTTTTACCTTGACCCTGGACCTATTAAAATTATTTCATATTGGCACAACTCAAAAATTATGAATGGGATTGTGCTGAAAATTCAACCTGATCTTCATTTTAAGACCTTAACAACTGTGAAAAGTTTAAAATAATCTGTTGGCATGTTTTCCATACTCGTGTTCACACATTTTCATTATCATCTGGAAACCACCAATTCTTGACCAAAAAAATAGAAGAATGTGTCCATGGGACACAGATGCCCCTGCTAAATGAAGTCCCAAACAAGTAGTTGTCCGACAGGTCTGAAAGTCGCTTAGGACGTACAACTTGTGATACTGAAACACCCTGCCAAAGTTCAAATTGTTGTCATGTACAGCTTCTGAGAAAAGCTTGACAGAACTTTTCATACTCGTGTTCACACATTTTCATATCGGCCCAGTCCCAAACAGCAAGTAGTTGTCTGTCAGGTCTGAAAGTCGCTTAGGAAGTACAACTTGCAATGCTGAACCACCCTGCCAAATTTCAAATTGTTCTCGTGTACGGTTTCTGAGGAAAGCTTGACGGAACTTTTCATACTCGTGTTCACACATTTTCATATCAGCCCAGTCCCAAACAGGAAGTAGTTGTCTGACAGGTCTGAAAGTCGCTTAGGAAGTACAACTTGCGATGCTGAACCACCCTGCCAAATTTCAAATTGTTCTCATGTACGGTTTCTGAGGAAAGCTTGACGGAACTTTTCATACTCGTGTTCACACATTTTCATATCGGCCCAGTCCCAAACAGGAAGTAGTTGTCTGACAGGTCTGAAAGTCGCTTAGGAAGTACAACTTGCGATGCTGAACCACCCTGCCAAATTTCAAATTGTTCTCATGTACGGTTTCTGAGGAAAGCTTGACGGAACTTTTCATACTCGTGTTCACACATTTTCATATCGGCCCAGTCCCCAACAGGAAGTAGTTGTCTGACAGGTCTGAAAGTTGCTTAGGAAGTACAACCTGCGATGCTGAACCACCCTGCCAAATTTCAAATTGTTCTCATGTACGGTTTCTGAGGAAAGCTTGACGGAACTTTTCATACTCGTGTTCACACATTTTCATATCGGCCCAGTCCCCAACAGGAAGTAGTTGTCTGACAGGTCTGAAAGTTGCTTAGGAAGTACAACCTGCGATGCTGAACCACCCTGCCAAATTTCAAATTGTTCTCATGTACGGTTTCTGAGGAAAGCTTGACGGAACTTTCCATACTCGTGTTCACACATTTTCATATCAGCCCAGTCCCAAACAGGAAGTAGTTGTCCGACAGGTCTGAAAGTCTCTTAGGATTTACAACTTGTGATACTGAACCACCCTGCCAAATTTCAATTTGTTCTCATCTACGGATTCTGAGAAAAGCTTGACAGAACTTTTCATACTCTTGTTAACACATTTTCATATTGGCCCAGTCCCAAACAGGAAGTAGTTGTCCGACAGGCCTGAAAGTTGCTTAGGATTTACAACTTGTGATACTTAACCACCCTGCCAAATTTCAAATTGTTCTCATGTACGGCTTCTGAGAAAAGCTTGACAGAACTTTTTATACTAGTGTCCACACTTTTTCATATTGGCCCAGTCCCAAACAGGAAGTAGTTGTCCGACACGTCTGAAAGTCGCTTAGGACGTACAACTTGTGATACTGAACCACCCTGGTAAATTTCGAATTGTTCTCATGTAAGGATTCTGAGAAAAGCTTGACGGAAATTTGTACGGACGGACTGACATGAGTAAAACTTAATGCCCCACGACATGTTGTCGCGTGGGGAAAAAACCTTGAATTTGACCAAGCCGAAAATTTACAAATTAGATTGTGCTTAAAATCGAACTTGATCTTCAAAAACTGTCCAAAATCAAATAAAATCTGTTGACGCGCTATCATCTGGAACCACTGAGACGCACAGATAGACGACACTCATATCCATAAGGAGGGTATCACACAATACATGCCACTTTGTGTGATGGGGTATAAAAATGTAAACAGTATATTTGAGGAGATAAAATCTGTTATCTGTTAATAAGTGTTAATAACTATTTTTAAATGGTGTTTAACTATAAAATTGTTAAGAGTATTAAAAAACTAATTGAAGAATGTAAGTGGAATAAAATACTTCATGCCCAAAAGTCTCTGTTAAACAAATTTCCCACAAAATTTTTGAACATTCAAAATAAATGTTTAAAATCATAATCAGCCCTTGCCTGTAAATAAAAAATCTTAAGTCCACAATTAAATATTTAAAACTGACATTTCATTTTTGTTAAAAGACCGAGAAATTTAAACAATAATACAAATACCTTTCCAGGATTTGTTGATGCTAGTTTGGCAAGCTGTTTAGCCAGGTACACTTTAACATCAGTAACTTCTGCTACAGGATCTTGTTCTCGTTTACCAGCAAAGGCTAGCTGTGAATATGCTGTCTGGTAACCTGTAAAATCACATAAAAACATTCCATGTCTAAAATAATGCACACAAGCTGTCCAGTATGAATATCAATTGTAGTTTTTTATTCTGTGCTAAAATGAGGACGAGGTCATAGTTCAGACTTAAGCATTGATTGAATGGTTGCTTAGATTCCACAGATCAGTACTATACTATATTGAGGACAAGATAATAAAATAATAATAAAATAAAGAAACCTGTAAGAAATGCTCACCATTGATACCCCCCCACACAATTACTTTGAATATTCAGGTGTTCTTAATTATGACTTGAAACTTTATCTAGTTAAACGTGAAGGCGGAGTTGCAGATAGAACATGTAACCCTCTCCCATCCCCCAAAGAATGGCATCCCCTATGTCAATGACAAAGTCCATGTTTTTCTATGGGAAACCTCCAATAATATTCTGATCAAAATGTTTAATATCCGGTGCACAATGGCAATATGTTACCAAGATTCTGTGTAAGTTTCAACAAATTCCATTCAGTGGTGTAGGAGGGGTTGCAAATAAAAGATGGGTATCCCATTATGTCCATGACAAAGTCCATGTTTTTCTATGGGAAACCCCAAATATCATTCAGATCAAAATGTTAAATATCTCCTGCACAATGGCACTATGTGACATGGATTCTGTGTAAGTTTCCTCAAATTCCATTCAGTGGTGTAGGAGGAGTTGCACATAAGAGATGGGTATCCCCTTACATTGTATGTCAATGACAGTCCATGTTTTTCTATGGGAAACCCCAAATATCATTCTGATCAAAATGATAAATATCTCCTGCGCAATGGTACTATGTGACAAGGATTCTGTGTAAGTTTCAACAAATTCCATTCAGTGGTGTAGGAGGAGTTGCACATAAGAGATGAGGACCCCCTTAGGTCAATGACAAAGTCCATGTTTTTCTATGGGAAACCCCATAAATCATTCCGATCAAAATGTTAAATATCTCCTGCACAATGGCACTATGTGACAAAGATTCTGTGTAAGTTTCATCAAATTCCATTCAGTGGTGTAGGAGGAGTTACAAATAAGAGAAATGTAACGGACGGACGGACGGAAGGACAGACGGACGGACACCATGATCAATCAATATATACCCCCCGCTTTTCAAGCGGTAAGCGGGGGGTATAATAATAATAAAAATGGGTTGGACTAATGAGCAGTTTTGACTGACATTGAAAAAATATGGTGCAGGGACAGAAAATTCAGGGTCGTTTGTTCAATACTGTGGTTTCATTTTTATTCATGGATATCAATTTTCGAGGATACATGAATTAGTGGATAGCAATGTCAAATCTACACACAATTTTTAAACATCAGAATTTTTTGTCAAATGTTTTACATTTTTAGTTGGTTAAACAAAGAATTATTATGTGAATAAAGCCAATTATTATTTGAATTGGTTGGCTTTCTCTCAAATTGTACCGTTAAGTGTGTGAAGTTTACTCGATATATGGGGCGCCAAAGTATTTACCTTAGGGCATTGATATACATGTACTTGTCATTAATCAATTGTTGATAATTAGGACTATATGATGTTTTTTACAGTAATTAATAACTGAAAGACCTTTGACAAAGGCATTAAAAATATTGTTTATATTTACAGTCGATCTTCAATGGCTTGGATTTGAAGGGTCCGGTGAAAACTGTTAAAGAAATTTAGAGAGTTGGAGAAATTGGGTTTTGTGATTTCCGCAAATATTTCATTAGCGGACTGGAATCAATATGGGCTTATATATATCAATTAATTTCCAGTCACTTACTTACTTATTGTACTGGCTGGATATGTCAACCTTGTTATGTATGTATTTATATTTCCGATAAAATAAAAATGTTTACTGTAATTTTTCTAGTTTCACTTGGTGCAGAAGTGTTGATAAGATGTATAAATAGGTATTAATGCATTAGGTAAGCATGTGAATAACCTCAATATTCACCCTGATGTTTTATGGCAATTACTTTGTGTATATTGTAATTATTTAAAACCAATTTCAACAAATTTACAGACAAAGGCGTAAATAAATACAAATTGCTGACAGGTAAGTCGTAAACACATAATTATTAGTGATTATATCATTGAAGATCAAGCTCGGTAAGGCTCCGACACCTTGGACGACCAATTAATTACCCATGCTGTCAATAATTTTTGTTTTGATGTTCGTTTGATGGTGTTTAACGCCACTTTCAGCAATTTTTCAGCTATATCATGGCATCCAGTTTTTATTTGGGGAGGAAGCCGGAGTACCCGGAGAAAACCCCCGACCTGCGGTAGGAAAACTGGCAATCCTTGTCAATTAAGATTGGAGTCGAGTACACCCTGCCTGCAGTGAGAATCGAACCCGCAATCTCAGTGTTGACAGACCACGTGATCAATAGTAGACGAACTACCTTGACCACTCGGCCACCGAGGCCCCTTTTAGTTTTGAAGTTAGTCATGGTTTTTACAATGGATTTTCACAACTGGGACTGCTAATTTAGTTTTTGAGAAATAATTGTTCGAGAATCTAAGCATTTTAACATTGATAATACAGGGGAATGGTTCTGTACTTTTATGAGTGTTTGAGAAATCCCAGGTGTATAAGTGATCCGAGTTCGAGTTACTGAAGCTCAATTGTAATTACGAGTTACTTATTTGAAACTCGCACACTTTGAATTATAGCCAGAAGTAACTTTAGTGATTCTTATGCACGCTTAAAGACAAAACAAACTTGTTTGAATAGATATCAAGACTTTTTTTAATGATTAATTTACTTTATTTAAAACAAGTGTGGACTTTGAGCACGCTCACAAAGTGATACCCCCACTTCGCTTTCAAGTCCAATAATCTCCCCTTAATGATATCTGAGGTCAATAAAAATTTTTCATGCACATCTACATATAATGTACTTCCTTTATGCTTAGTTTCATTAAATTTCATCAAGTGGTTTAGGAGGAGTTGCGCTAACAAGGGATGTGGACAGACGGCCAGACAGACAAGGTTATTCCTATATACCCCCCCCCCCCCCCCAAACAAGTTTGCGGGGGGTATAACTATAAATATTAAATATTTTTGTAGGTTTATAACTCATAGTAATCATGTGAATGAAGGAAAATATGCTTTAAATACACAATCATAAGTTCATAGTTTGATTCTTAGAGTGCACATTGTACACAACACATTTTCGTATGTCTTGTTTCTTTCTTGTTGACCAAAAACATCAGAATGCTGTTTAAAATTAAAAAACAAACTTGTTTACCTAAAGTGATCTTCTTTCACATAAGATTTCTTGTATAGATAGAATCAACCAAAATTGATATCCAATGAATACAAATTAAACCACAGTACAGCACAGAAACCTACAAAAGTCATCTTTTCCATGCAAGCAGACATTTCTAAGAAGGCTTTTTAAAATTGTGTAGGGCCATCCATCCAATAAACATTGTAGCTAAATTTTCGTTCAATTGCCCAGTAGAAGATTGAAAAGTAAAAGTTTATAGGATGAAAATAGCTAACATGAATATTTCGGATCAAGTAAGCTAATAAATATAGTTCCTCACCAGGTGTATCTTCAATTTCTATAAAGTGTTCATCATCTGGAACATTAGTATCTTCTGGTAATTCAATCAAACTTATTACTGCTTGTAAAAACTGTGCCCTACAAAATGGAGGAAAAAATGTTATGCAATAGCAAGATTTTATTATTTTTTTCTTCCTTGGTTTAGTTTATTTGATTAATATTTTAACATTTTATCAAATCTTACAGGGGCCTCGGTGGCCGAGTGGTCAAGGTAGTTCGTCTTCTATTGATCACGTGGTCTGTCAACACTGAGATTGCGGGTTCGATTCTCACTGCAGGCAGGGTGTACTCGACTCCAATCTTAATTGACAAGGATTGCCAGTTTTCCTACCGCAGGTCGGGGATTCTCTCCGGGTACTCCATCTTCCTCCCCCAATAAAAACTGGACGCCATGAAATAGCTGAAAAATTGCTGAAAGTGGCGTTAAAACACCATTAAAACAAAAAAACAAATCTTACAAATTTTTACATGAATGAAGTTATTCCCCTTGATCTTAAAAAAGAGAAGATGACTATTCTGCTAGAAACTAAAACACATGGATTATATTGCATGAAAGGTCACAAGTGACCATTAAACTCAAGGGTGGAACAGCCATGCAATAACCAACAACTACCAGGTAAGAAAATATTGCATAAAAAGCTCTGATTCAAGTCAAAAAAATTTTTTTCATCCACATGAAAGGATTGCACAAGATTCGAATTAGCATTAGCTTTTTATTTGATTGGTCAAATATTGGTCACACCATTACAACTGCTCTACTTCTAATCACAACTATTACAGGGTGGATCTAGGGGTACATTCATGTTACAAGTCATTTATAGCACAGCTCTATAAAATTAGTCGCCTACCGGCTTCGCCAAAGGGGACTAGAGGTTTGCACTCTGTCCATCACACATGTTTTCATGACTTTTTTCTAAACGCCTGCAGATATTGAGTTGATATTTGGTATGTGAGTCAACCATGATGAGTTACAGATCAATAGCATTCTGGTCAAATGATATTTTATGAAATTATGGCTCTTGGACTTAGAAAATTGTATTTGCCAATAGGGGACTTGTATACATGTTTTTCTCATGCTTTAAATTCGAATGTTTTTTAGGTCCAATGTCACACTTGTGCTACAAATATAACCATCATCACCAAAAAAACTGAAAACAACTGCTAAAGAAATAAAAAACAGATTAATACTATTCCCTCATAAGTTTGAACAATACCCTTCAACGCTGCACTGTGACCTTGACCTTTCAGGTTGCCACCAGAATGTTACATCTTACATGCTGTCTGTTATGCCACACAATTTGAAGATTAATTAATAAACAACAAAGTTAGGGGCTGGACATGGAATGCTATGATGGCATACTGTGGTCTGCAAATTCAAGTTAGCAACCAGAATATTTTAATTTGTCAATAGGGTCCTATGTAAGTCCAGGTGAACTAAAAAAATTGCATAGTGGGTTATAATCAAGTCGAACTTCCAACCCTATAACAGTTAATTCTGGGATAGCCCTTTTTAAATATAGCACAAAAATAAATGATAAAAAGCCTATACAAAACATTTAATACCACCCACCACATGGCATTGTATCTCTGGAACACAGTGGGAGATTCTGTAAGGATATTTATAACACCAACTGCACATATCTTTCTTTCTAACTGCCCAGACACCTTTTGTAAATCTTGCAGGTATAACTTCTCTATCACCATTCCAAACATACTGAAAATCAATGTCAACATTATCACTTGTCACTTATAGATAAACTATTATGATTCATAAAGCTTTTTGTGTGTCATCTCATGCTTAATGCAAAAAAACCCAGATTGTTCAGCTGAAAAAATTTTTTTTTCTTTATTTGACCAAATATCTTATACTATCTCTTTCAGCATTTTTTTCAGCTATATATTACACAATTAATGACTTTGATATAGGTCGCTATCAGGATTTATCAGCCAGAGAAAATGTAACATTCACCGAGCCGCTAGGCGAGGTGAATATACATTTTTGAGGGCTGATCAATCCTGATAGCAACCGTATATCAAAGTGATTAATTGTTTTATTACATGAATAAAACCGCCATCTCCCTTGATCAGAAAAACAGAGGATGCCTTTTCTACTGGAGCCCCTGCTTACAATTTGTAATTGTTGTTACTCTTACTATTTTTTATTTAATACTGCATTTTTATATCAATTTGCTGGTAATCCTGAAATTCCAGTTTCAAATATTGAGAAGAGTATAAATGAATCAACATATCGCAGAGACGATGTTTCTACCATTTGTTGTTGTCACGCACGATGTACAATTAATACAATCGATTTGATTGGACGAATGAATTTGTTAAGACGGCTATTCTGATTGGCTAAAACATAAAAACCAGGTTGATATCGTATTCTGCTTGACTACTATGCAGCGAAATCGTGCAGCGTACAAACATTTTATGTAATTTTAGTACTGTTGCGATTTATTGTGACCCAAAAGTTGTTTTTAAACCAATCAAAAACACGCAAAATTCTATTCATGTAATAAAGCATCTTGTTTACCTTGGGGAGGAATCCAGAGTACTTGTCACATTATGTAAAGAAATAGTTGTTAATATCCTAGCATCTGCAAGGTAGACCAAGATTAACAAGTGTGGACAGTGAGCATGCTCACAAAGGGATACCCCCGCTTCGCTTCAAGTCCAATTATCTCCCCTGTCAGCGACGAAAATTCTTCATGCACATTTACATATGATGTACTTCCTTCATGTAAAGTTTCATCAGTCAAGCGGTTTAGGAGGAGATGCGCTTACAAGAGATGTGGACAGACGGACAGACAGACAGGGTGATTCCTATATACCCCCCAAACTAGTTTGCGGGGGGTATAATTAATGTTTATTCTATGTAATTGTTGTATTGTCATTAATATTGAATATTTTAGATGATGCCAGCTTTAATTTTTACATAGACAAATACTTTCCGTTTTTTTGAAATACAAAATGCATCAACTTCTACACATCTGTGCCATTAATATAACTGCTACAAATGTGCAGTACAATAAATATTCCCTAAGACAAGAATATACTCACTTAGCCTGAATTCCATCAATATTCTGTACAATTTGATCAGCACCATACTGTATTGCAAATAAACAGAAAAACACTAGAAGACCTACAATTGAAACAGAATTTTGATTAATATCCTGCTCTTCATTCTGCTTCAACAAAAGTTGTAATCCTACGTCCTAAATGCTAAAATGATTCTTGGCAATCATTTTGTCCCGTTATTATTGATATGGAAGCACTTTCAAGTATGTAGTCACAATATATAAAGTCCCTCATTTGTTTTCCTGTCAATAATTTTAATAAATTTGTCACATAAAGATTAACATATATCATTGTGCAAGTGAAACAGATTTTGAACAGTTTACCTTTTTTCTAATTGTAGGTTTTTTTTTTAAATAACTCAACGTTTAGTAACACATTATATCACAGAAAAATAACTTACTTTTGATAAACTTTGTTGTTTTTGAACTGGACAATCTTTGAAACAACAGGATAAATATATTTTTAATGTACTGTGCTACAACTTCTCTGCAATAATAAAACAATATCACTCAATACATGTAACAGTATGAGGCTAATTCTTACTACAGTGGTTATGCAGACTATATGAAATCCGAGTACATGGGATGGAGGAATTAATTGCAACATCAAGTGTTGGGAAATATGCTGTGTGCTTGTAAAATATCCAAAACAACTAGCTTGTTATGATAGTCTATAGATAGCTAACTGCAGGGCAATATTTTCTGCCCTGTATAAATCTTAGACATGTCTCGTCTTTCAATGAATCTTTTCTCTGGTAACTATAAATCTGTTTTAACATTGTTGTTACCTTGGTTGCAGTTATCCAAGAAAAATCTATCATCAATTTAAAATTTGTCTTCAAATATCAAAAGCCAGCCTCAAAAGATAAAAAAAAAAAGTTATAGCCTGGACACGATTAGCTTTTGACAGACAGACAGACTGATCACTATAGCGCATCCACCAATAAGTGGTGGGGCCCTAATGAAAGAAAAACTAAATAGGACATTGATGTTGACATATTGGTAAATACCTCACTTTTCTTCACTAAAACAAGAAATATTTGGCACAGCACAGTCCTACAGAATTTTGCAAGTGAACTGATCTCATCTTGTTATAATGTTTACAAAGTTTTATGAAGTTTTGAAGAAATCTTCATAAAAACAGTTTCAACACAAAGGTAAATCTGAAGTGGGATAGATGGACAAACGAACAGAATGGAAATCTTGTATGTTCATCAACATTTATGTGTGGGACATAAAAATTGTCATTAAAGCAACTCCATGCAATGATTTGTCAGAGAAGTTTGCTTTAAAAGAATGGTTGCTAGATCTATACATTCTGAGCTTTTTTTCATTGCTGTTAGATTTTCTTTACTGATTTTTCATAATATAAGACAATAATTAGCATTTGATCCCATATGTTCCTTTTTTGGCACGGTTGTGATGTTAATTGACTGGAGGGCAATAAGCACAAAATTGATAACAAACAGGCTACAAATGATTCAGGCCAATTGGGGTTTTGTTTAGATTAAAACTTAATAATTACATACTTTGGCATGTGTTGAATAATGGAGTTCAGTAGATAGAAACCTTCATGGTCATTAGCCTTGGATGCAATCAATTTCTGGAACACTCCTAACAAACCATTCTGTAAAAAAATATACTATGATCAACACATACTTATAACACTTAGAACATTATTTTCATCATTTATCCCTGTAAACATTTTTTGGCCACTTCAAAGGGCCATAACTCCCACAAAATTTTGTTACATAACAAGTTTTGTAAAATATGTTGGAGTTGGGCGGAATAACTTTGTGACAGACAGACTGACAGGACAAAAACAATAGTGGGGGAGACATAATTCTCCAAAATTATAAAATCACTGATGTTAAATTTTAGACAAGATCATCAATAATAAATTTGCAAATGAAAACAGTTTTAATTATGTCTGATTCACATTTCAATCAATGTCCACTATGTAACACTAAAGACATAAATATGTACAGCACTTGCAGTGACTAATCAATATCCTAAAGTACAGAGTCCTTTCAATAAATGATCTAACATTTAGTAAACATTACTGAAATATTAACCTGAAAAGATTTTACAAATACAAACCACATTTTCTACTGGAATCTGTTTGGCTCCTTTCTCTATATAGGCTTGTATAAGCCTGACCAGGGGTGGTATGTTTCCAGGCCTCTCCCACAAAGCTGGAGCCAGCAGATGGCCAAATAAGGCCATGTAGGTATCAGGCACAGTACCACTTGTGTGATAATCAATTAATAAGGACAAGATTTGGAATACATAAGGAATAAACTCTGAAATGAAGACGGAGACAATAATAGATTTTATTCAGGCTTGGACGACTTTCTATAAATCAATACAGTATGTGGGCAAACCTGTCACCATTAGACCATCAATCACACATTAACATTAATAAATAAGGTAAATCCCACAGGGATTATTTGACATCACTGCTTTGAAAACATAAGATTTAATGTTGATGACAAAAAACCCCAAAAGATATTCTAGCCTCTAAGAGAGAAAGACATTAATGGAAACAACAGACAACATACGCAGGTACTTGTTCTAAATTGATACACATCATACAGACAAAACTATTAAATCTTACCTTGTACATCTGCCTGCAGCACATCTGTAAAGGGTTTAAATAAAGCCTCCTCAAACGTAAATATAGCATCTGGCTGATGTTTACATGTTGTTCTAATAGCAATACATAGGGACTCAAACAAATAATGGTTAAAGTGAGGTTTACTAGGATTCTGAAAAGAAATAACCATTAAGTCTTAACTATTATACAAACTGTACAAGTATATTAAACAAAGATTCATTCACTTCTATTGTAGGTGCATTAGTACCCAAGAAGAATTTTATTTTAG
The DNA here is from genome assembly GCA_944474755.1 of Limnoperna fortunei. NCBI lineage: Eukaryota > Metazoa > Mollusca > Bivalvia > Mytilida > Modiolidae > Limnoperna > Limnoperna fortunei. Next base: position 88,526,055 of record OX104111.1, read on the forward strand.
AAATTTGTTAATTATCTTTTTTTTAAGAAGGTGTAGCCATTCATTTCAACCACGTTTAATCCTCTTCACACAAGGTTACTTGGTGCCAATTTTAGTAGAAATTACTCCAGCATTTCTGGAGAAGATATGTTTATGACAAAAATGGCCACAGACTAAGATTAAGGAACAACTTTGTTCTGAAAAGTTAACTGTAGCCTTTAATGTTTCCTGTAACAGGAATAAACGTAAGGATGTACTCTGGTCATGTTTTTAAGTTTTTTGTCAGGTTGGGAGTACTCACAGGGTGCTCTAATTACACCTGAATCTGATTACTGAGGTTTCTTCCCAAATAAAACAAATAAAAACTGTACACCATGTAACCAATGAAAAATTGTTGAAATTCAAAGACTTTAAACAAAAAAAAAAAAAAAAAAAGAAAAAAGAAAAAAAAATTTCCTCCTGATTTTATTGTTCCAAATTTAACTAAAAAAATATATAAATATTGATATTTCTTCATGGCTTTGAAAACAAAATCTTATCTATACAAAAACTAAAAAGTAACAGAAACGTTTTTCATGTCAAACTTTCAAATGCTTATACATAAAAGGCATACTGAAGTTTCTATAATTTTTGCTTAATTTATTACTGTATCAAATTCCTTAAAAAACTATAGCAACCATTTGAAAACCTGTTTATTTTGAAACTCGCCTGTAATCATTCTTAACTGTACAAGTAAATTGAATTCTACATATATATTGTTTTTCAAACTAAAAGCTTATGTTTGTTTGTTTGAATGGTGTTTTAACGCCACTTTCAGGCATTTTTCAGCTATATCATGGCGTCCAGTTTTTATTGGGGAGGAAGCTGGAGTACCCGTAGAAAACCCCGACCTGCGGTAAGAAAACTGGCCATCCTTGTCAATTAAGATTGAAGTCGAGTACACCCTGCCTGCAGTGAGAATCGAACTCACAATCTCATTGTTGACAGACCACCTGATCAATAGTAGACTAACTACCTTGACCACTCTGCCACCGAGGCCCCCTAAACACGAGTAATTTAATTATATGATAAGCTGATACTACAATACATTCTAGGAAGATTTTCAAGAATTGCTTCAACATTAAATTCTTCCAAATTTAATCTGTGGTGTAGCTTACCTTACTGACTTGTACAAGTTTTTCTGTTAATACTTTCATTATTTGTTCTATTAAAGTCAATATGTGTTCTTGCAAAGCTGACATACTCCTCATAAGAGCTGAAAAAAAATGTGTAAAGAACTGAAAATTCTGTTTCTCCTTACAGTTGTATATCAATACAACTTAAAAAAATTCATGCTGTCACACTAGAGGATACACAGTTTTTGTGCAGCAAACAAGTCAATAAGGAAGAGAAATATTAATTATTAGTATTTTTTTCGTGAGACAAGGATTATCAGGACCATATCAATTGAGCTCAAGGAGCAAATCTGATAAGTACCTGATAATCCTTGTTGAGTGAAAAAAAAATACTTATAATTTTTTATCTGTAATTTCCGAATTTAAATATGGCTGTTTGATTTTGTTTTCTTTTTTTTGGGGACATATTTTAGTTATTTTACTTTGTAAATAGCATCTATAATTTACAATAAGAATCTGTGCACTACTTCTTTGTACAATTTTTATGCATAATGTGGTCTAACATGTCGTCACAACCTTATTTATTCAAAACGGTGAAAGCGATTGAATTGGCGGGACAGAGAGAATTTCAAATGAATCATATGGAAATGTCAACCTGTAACCAATTTCAGCTTAACGAAATAGTTTAAAGGGGTAGGTTATTATGCTTGAAAACTATATTAATGTTTCTTCAATGAAGAAAATGATTCTGATTGCAATTTCTTTCACTGACTGACTGGGTATGCATGTCAGTTTATGTGTTTATAACTACCGATATTGACAAATCATCTATACCGCGTGACAAAATGATGCTTAGATATACCCCATACATATTTAATGAAAATTTTGGCTTGCATAACATCAAGTTATTAGTTGTCTTCAGGGCTAGGGCTAATCAACTGAATCATCAAGGACAACAAGGTTATGAGGGGGTGGGTATTGTAATTTGTATGTGCATTTTTTGCAATTCTTATTTCAGGAGACTAATAAGATACTCTCTATAATAATAATAATAAATTCTTTATTTAAAGAGAGTAACACAGTTAGTTTACAAAACTAATCTTCCCTGAGGCCCTCATTAAAACTTATTAAACAAAACAGCATATAAAATGGAATATTACAATGTGTATTCATACTACAGTACTATAGACAATTTCATAATAACATATATATATTTTTCAGAACATTGGTATGGTTTCAGACACTGTCTAGCAATAATCTTATTTGTGTAAAAAGTTCTTTATTTTTGTTTTAAAAAGGTTGTTGTTTGCTACATTATGCAAGCTCATAGGTAAATCATTCCACAATACTGAACCAGAATATAACCAGAGGCTCTTAAGAGCCTGTATCGCTCACCTGATTTTATAGGCAATGAAGATGGCATTTCCCTGATGTTAAACTAAGTCCTGTAATTTTCAATAAACTTTAAATAGGACCATCCAAACAATATTACTAGAAAGCTTTGTTTCATTGGTTAACCGGTTGTATAGAGAAGATTTTTTTTATTTGCCCATAGGGTCCAATGTTAAACTAAGTCCTGCGGCGGTGGCAGCCATTTTGAATTTCCAATTGCCATAAAAAACATAAACTTTATAAAGGACCATCCAAACAATATTGCTAGTAAGTTTTTGTTTCCATTGATTAACCTGTTTCAGAGAAGAAGCCTTTAAAAAAATTTCCCCATAGGGTCCTATGTTAAACTATGTCCTGCGGTAGCGGCCATTTTGAATTTCCAATTGCCATACAAAACAAAAACTTTATAGAGGACCATCCAAACAATATTGCTAGTAAGTTTTGTTTTGATTGGTTAAACAGTTTCAGAGAAGAAGCCCTTTTAAACTTTTTTCTCATAGGGTCCAATGTTAAACCAAGTCCTGCGGTGGTGGCCATTTTGAATTTCCGATTGGGATAAAAAAACATTAACTTTATAGAGGACCATCCAAACAATATTGCTAGTAAGTTTTGTTTCCATTGGTTGACTGGTTTCAGAAAAGAAGCCTTTCAAACTTTTTCCCATAGGGTCCTATGTTAAATTAAGTCCTGCGGTGGCAGCCATTTTGAATTTCCAATCGCCATAAAAAACACAAACTTTATAGAGGACCATCCAAACAATATTGCTAGTAAGTTTTTGTTTCCATTGATTAATCGGTTTCAGAGAAGAAGCCTTTTAAAACTTTTTCCCATAGGGTTCTATGTTAAACTAAGTCCTGCGGTGGCGGCCATTTTGAATTTCCAATTCCCATCAAAAACACAAACTTTATAGAGGACCATCCAAACAATATTGCTAGTAAGTTTTGTTTTGATTGGTTAAACGGTTTCAGAGAAGAAGCCCTTTTTAACTTTTTTCCCATAGGGTCCTATGTTAAACTAAGTCTTGAGGTGGCGGCCATATTGGTTTACCAATCAAAATAAAAAACACAAACTTTGTAAAGGTCCATCCAATGAACATTATGGCCAAGTTTGGTTTCAATTGGCCAAGTGGTTTCAGAGAAGAAGATTAAAATGTAAAAAGTTTACAGACGCCGACGACGACGCCGACGGAAGCAAAGTGATAACAATAGCTCACATGACCCTTTGGGTCAGGTGAGCTAAAAATGAGTGTTTGTATAATTCAATATTAGGTTTGGGAACAAATAATTTTTCTATCGCATTATTACGTAATTGGTACGGATTGTCAGAAAACTTAATTTTTGAGGTAAATTGGTGCTTCACTGTTAATGATTTTATGCATCAGCAAATATTTATGATATTTTATTCTCATGTCAACAGTCATCCATTCTAGTTGTTTAAATTAAGGGGAGAATATAACCATTGTAATATGCATTTCTAGTATTGTTGTTTAAAAATTTCTTAATTTTAGTTAAAAGATGTATTCTTGAAGATATGCATTTACATAAATGATCAATTTGGTTCTTCCAAGTATAAAGGTTATTATCTATTCTTACACCAAGCAGTTTTTCACAATCAGAATTTTGTAGAGTGGATGAATGTATTAACAGGGATGGTGGACTGTTAATTGACTGAAGTCTTTGTTTAGTTCCAAATGTCATACATTTTGTTTTATCACTATTAATAAACATGTTATTGTGTTTGCACCATTGTTCAACTTTCTGTAAATCATCTTGAACTTTAGCTTGGATGTCTTGAATATCTTTTCCTGACCTATGCAAGGTGGTGTCATCTGCATATAATTCAGTTTTACAGTTTTTTATTGATAATGGAAGGTCGTTGATATAAATAACAAATAAAAGAGGTCCAATTATAGAGCCTTGTGGAGGACCATATTTAATAATCTTTTGACTAGAATAAGCACTACCAATCTTTACTAGTTGAGTTCGTTCATTTAAATAAGATTCAAAAAATTTAATACATGTATGACTGAAACCATACAGTTGTAGTTTATTACATAATTTGTGGTCAACAACATCAAATGCTTTTTTGAAGTCAAGAAATACAGCTAAATTAATGTTTCCATTATTCATTTCATGCAGCCATTTGTCTACAATATTAATAAGTGCTGTTTGACAGGAATGGTTTGGTCTAAAACCTGATTGAGCAGGATGCAATAACTTATTTTCATTGAGGTATTTATAAACATGGTTTGAAACATGCCTTTCCAATAACTTTGATATGGTTGGTAAAACGGATATTGGACTGTAGTTGGTTGGGAGATTTTTGTCACCACTTTTATATACTGGGGTTACTTTGGCATTTTTCAAGGTAGAGGGGTAAATACCTGTATCAATTATTCTATTAAAAATGTATGTTAGGGGGAAGCAATATGAGAAGCACATATCTTTATTATTTTCGGACCAATATTATCTGTCCCTGAGGACTTGTTTACATTTAATTTAGTTAATTCATCAAAAACCTCATTTATCTTAACAGGTGGGATTTTGAATTTATCATGATTAAGAAGATTTACCCTTGTTTCAACGAACATTTTAAGATTTTCATGTCTTTGTGAACTTGCTGAGTTATTCATATTTTTTCTTAAGTTTTCAACACATGATGTAAAGAAATCATTAAAATTATTTGCTATATCAATTTCATTAGTTATTCTTTCATTTTGATCATTGATTAGCTCAGTAGGCACTTTCTTAATTTTGGGATTGAAACTGTTTATGCATTTCCAAAGAGTTTTTGAGTCTTTAGAGTTTTTCACCATGTCATCATAGTCGTTTCCTTTGGAGTTTTCAATGATTAAGTTTGTTTTATTTCTCCAAAATTTGTACTCATTCCAAAGACCAAGGGCTTTAAATCTATCCCTTTTGTTCCTAGCTAATGTAACGTCATCATTGTACCATTCAGGCTGTTTATCTTTCTTAACTCTCTTAGTTAATATAGGGGCATGCTTATCTAGAATCTTATTCATCAAATCATAAAACAGGTTAAGACATGTTGAGGGGTCATTTTATTTTCATAAGTATGTTCTATAGTATGGAAAGGGGCACTTTTAAGATCATTAATAAAGTCTTCCTCATGAAAATTCCTAAAATTTCTGTATGATATTTCAGTATAGGTATATTTTTTTATAAACTGAATACTGATTGTGTGTTGCATATTATATTTTGTAACACTTCATAGTGTTTGATTAATGGCAGAAGATTTAATTTTTTTCATCCTGATGTTTGTTTTTCAATAATATTCAGGAGTTTTTGTCAATAATGTGCAATTGGTCAAAAAGTCAGGGAGATTCCTCCCCAATGAATTCGCTCATGACAAATGACCAACAGCTGATAATTTCTGGTATCAGTAGTCAGTGTTTTACTAATCATTGATACTTATTTTATAGGTAGTAAAAATCAAAGGAATTGTAACACATTAATGATACATATAATTTCTAAAACATTCAGATTAAAATAAATATTAAACTATATAAAGCAAATTGTAGTTTGTGCAAGGCACCAATTTAAAACCCCATACCAAACTTATATACAGATCTTGTGGATTGTTTCATGGTTTCTACACTTTGTTCACTATATATGTGACACATTCAAAAGGGTGACCTATGTACATATAAGAAATCTATTACCAGCAGTACAGCATTTATTCACATATTTTAGTCATAAGACAATATTACCTTTCATAACAAATTCATTTTCTGATGATCCAGGGTGATTCAAGGCTTCAATTAATCCAGACACTAGACCTGCAGCGAATGGCTGTATGTCCTCAACTGATATTCTGAAACAATAAACAACTAATCCCCTTCAATAAAGAGAACTTTTTCTGCAATCAACAACCAAATTACCATAATTTCACTAATTATTGGATGCCCTAATTATTAGACACTTTTGAAACTTTCCAGAAAATCACACGCACAAAAAAAAATTATTGGACAATAGTAAATTTAGGAAAAGTGCAAAAAAACCCATATAAATCATATTTATGATAATTAGAGGTGAAACCGAAGGTTAAATTATTCTCTGTATTTTTGCTGTGTTTGGTTTTCGATACATTTGACCCAGATTTCGGTTCAATGTCGGTGCGGAACATTTAACAGTTTTATCCATCCAATTGCGTGTTATAAAATAATTTTCTCATTGAAATGTAAACTAGTTGCTCAGCTACACAATGTGAAATAATCCCTGAACTCACGTTGGAGGGCGACTAAGGCGAAGAAGTAGCCTTATCCTTATCGTGGTCCCACTTCGTCCCTGTTCAGCATGAAAAAGTGAAGTTCAGTACAATTCTTCAATGTTGCCTTTCAGTTTTATTCCTGTTTTTGTCAGAAAACCACGTACTTTTGTTACAGCATCATGTTTATCAAAAAAAACCGGGTTCTTTACCAAAGGGGAATGATTAAACATTGAAAGCTGGTTCCCTTCCGACTTTTATTTGTATCTAAGGCATAGCGAGAAAATACGAATGGAAATTAGTTCAAAGAGAAGAAAATATGATTTTTTTTTCAGAGCGGATATGGACTTGCCGGAGATTACAAATACGATGCTGCTAGTTTTGAAATGAGCATCTGATTTAATATTTGTAATAGTGCATTTTATATAACTAACACAATATTATATGTTTATTATTTCATTTTCTACTTTATTTATAATTCAATCAACTTCTTTACTAATGACAAAGAAACAGTTATTTTGTTAATCAATTGTGTAGCAGTTGATTCTGTTAATTATAATTTTGAATATTTATGGAAATGTGTGATATAAGAAGACTAGTAATTTATTCAAACTGTTCTGGTCAATTTTTGGTACTCTATCACCATTAAAAAACTTTTCTTTCTAATTCTGAACTAACAAGAGCCCTGCCCCTTGAATAGAATGGTGGACATACTAGTAGAAGCTGTTGGGCTAGCTGACAAACTAAAATAATAAGGGTGGAAATGTTTTGTTTCCCTGAAGTGAATGTGAAAATGTATCGTATCAAAATGTATCGTCACTCTTGTATCGTGATACATTTCATATCGTGAGGTAGGTGTATCGTTACAGCCCTAATGATAATGCACTGAAAAATTGACCTTTTTATACACACTTAGCCAAACATTTAACTAGAACAAGTGTGGACACAGAAAAAGGTCTCGCCTACATTCCGCATCTGTAACAACACAAATTACCTCATGAGCATCACGTAAATAGCATTATATTGTTTTCATTTAAATGTAAAATGCATGGTTACAGAGAATTACAAAAACATTAACATCGTCGCTGAACCGTGAAATTAAGGTCAAGATCAGGCGACAACTACCAGACAGTCATGTACTATTCATCAGCAATCTATATACCAAATATTGTCATCCTACCAAGCATATTTACAGAGGAACTGCCCCAATACAAAAACTTTAACATAGTCACTGGACCGTGAAATTGAGGACAAGGTCAGGGGACACCTATAAGATAGTCATGTACTATATTAGCAAACTATATACCAAATATTGTTATCCTACCATGCATGGTTACAGAGGACTTCCTTAAACTAATAATTTTAACGTCCTCGCTGGACCGTGAAATTACGTTCAAGGTCAGGTGACACTTAGCAAACAGTCATGTACTATTCATCAGCAATCTATATACCAAATATTGTCATACTACCATGCATAGTTACAGAGGAACTGCCCTAATCCTAAAAACTTTAACACAGTCACTGGACTGTGAAATTGAGGTCAAGGTTAGGTGACAAGTGAGTGGTAAGTACTCATCATATGCTACCACTGGACCAAATTTGATGGACCTAGACCTTAAGCTTACAAAGATATAAAGCAAAGTGTTAAGTGTTTATGCCTCAACAGCCGGATTCCCATATATGGGCAAGAATTGGGTAATGGGAAATTCAATAATAGATCGTGTCAACTGGCTTTGAATGTCTAAAAATCCAATGTTATAAATCATTATAACATTATTAGTGTTATATTTTACTAAATCATCCCTATTTCGTTCAAATATGTGTAAAAAACGGTAGTAAATTACTTTTTGTGATATTAATACAATGTTGAAATGTCATGACTAACGGTCTTTACGGAAGTAAAAAGCGTGACTTTCGCGTACCTGCCCGTTTAATCCACCCGACAGTCTCTTAATTAGACCCCAAAACTATGGTTTCTTCCCTAAAAGAACTATTTAGACGCGTTAGTTTCTTGAAAATATAAAGGAAATGTGGTGCATGTTCCGTGGTTTTCGTATCGAAGCGGCGAAAAAAGCTTATTGTATGTAACATCTCGCGTCAAATTGTGTTACGTACCATAAACAAATCCGTCGGACAACACATGTTGCGGAAAAGGATTGGATATGTCGTAAAAATAATGATGTACTTATCTAAAGCAAAAACCGATTGAAAGTTCAGTTGTATATCGGCAGTGAAAAAAAATAGCGATCGATGTCTATGAATTGCACATTTTTCGTGTCAAAACTTTGTTACATACAAGATTTTTTTATTTGAGAAACGATTATTTACTTTAACGACATTTATCGCAAATCTTTTGGATGACGCACGTGGTAGAATTCGAGTTCAATGGCTGACCAGGAGAGCGAGGACGGCGAAGGTTTGTTAATTTGTCAAAATATTTATAAAGTTACGTACTTAATATGTATGAAAAATAAGTTTTCTTAGAATATATTGTTATTGTACAAATTCTTACAAAGAGATACGTTTAAATCACAGTGAAAGCTATATCTTGAACCGGAAACTTTGAAAGTTTGTTTCAAACATCGCCACTTTCATCAAAGTACGTAACGATGACACTTTAAACTCAAGGCACAAGACATGTCAATGTTACATACAAGTCAGAATCTACTAATATATTTCTCACAGAACATTTTAATCTTGCCATATGAAGTTGCAAGGTTTCGCCATTTGTTTTTAAACAAAATGATGATATACAGTATCGTTAATATAATTCTATCGCAGTGTTAAATAATTTATATGTATGTAACAATGACACAATTTACCTTGATGTCAAACATGCTGTTACCTACAGTATATTTTTTATGATTTAAGAAAGTAATAATGGCAGAGCAATTTACAAAGATTCAAGCAATATTATTCAAATATGTCAAAGATTAATAACGACTAAAACACACCTTTATTTATGGATATATATACGAAAATAAAGTCCAAGTATGTAACTTGGACACATTTTTTGCTTGTCAAGAAGTTCATTCCTTCTGTCAATGTTACATACAAAGACTTTTGTATTACCGCACACTATGAATGGAAATAAGTAGTGTAAAACAGTTATATTTGTGGTAAAGATTACTTTAGATTTGTTTTCTGAACTCTGGTTATCCATTATAATGTTAGTTGTAAGATTGGTATGTAACTTTGACAACACACATTTCATGTCAAGACTTATTGTTACATACAGGCATTGGTTGTTTATTTTCTTTATCATAATGCAACTGTTTCACAAATAATTTCTACAAAATCATTATGTTATAATTCCTGCAGTACCATTTATCAAAATGAACAAAAGAATGCCAGTTTATATAATGCTTGAGGTTACGTATGTATCACTGACAAGAAATAAATAGTGTCAATGTGTAATGTTACATACGTGGTATATTTATTTTTTCAGGAGGTTTTAGATGTAAATAATGTTTTAAACCATTCAGAAGAGGTAAAAAAAGATGAAACCTTCTGATATTTTGTTGACAAGCATTTACCTTTGATAAAAAATAAAGTATGTAACATTGACACTTAATCACTTTATTCTTAAAAACAAACTTTATGTCAAACTTACATACATGAAAACATTAAACTAAAATAACATGGAAATTGAACTAAAGATGTATCGGCAAAACTAATTAATGGAGAAAATTGACCGAATTTTATTTTCTGTATGAATAATCCATATAAAAACTTTTTGATGAAAGTTTTTCAACATTTTGAAGTATGTAACTTTGACATGATAAAAATTTCAAAATGTTTTGTTACATACATTTATTTGATAGATAACATCTGAATAAGAATTGCCTAAATATTAAGAAAAACATGTTGAGAAATTTTGAATTTGTTAATTTTAAATAATTTGTTTATAAATTATAAAACAGGATCCAGGTTTATTAAATTCTATCACCGTTTGTAACATTGACATTATTGAACTAATTCTAAATAAACAAATGTATTGTCAAGGTTACATACATTTAGTCATAAATTAAAATAGCAAAGAAATAGAACAAAAGTTGTGTAAGATGTTACAATTAAATGCAGTAAATAGAAAGAAATAGGTTTTTTTCTATTAAAAGTTGATATAAAAAACATAAATTCATCAACCGTTAAAAACTGGCAAGTATGTAACATTGACATTGTCAAAATGGTTTGTTACATACATGAATATATGGAGAATACCATCTGAATAATAGAAGTAGGATTTTTATTTAAAAAAGATTGAGAAAATAAAACTTTATAATTTTTATTATAATTATTATTTATTATATTATGGAACATTATCATAGTTTATTCTTTTCCCTCACTGTTTGTAACATTGACACAGAAGTTTAATAAAACAAAGTTGACATCCACATAACTTGAAATGTGTAAATTGTCACCTATGCAGACAATTTGATATTTTTCAATTGTGAAAATGGGTAGAATTAAATTAAGTGATAAGTACATGTATGACATCACTGATATATTTTATAGTATGTAACATTGACACTTAACACATCACAAACAATTTAGAGTTAAAATGTTAAACACTTTCATTGGATCAGTACCATCTTTGCTTGATATAAGTTATTTCTTTGAAAAAAAATGTTTTCAGATACAACAGAAAGGCGGATGTCATTACGAAAGAGGAAGATTCAAAAATATGTTGGAGAAGATTCACCACCATCAAAATCACAAAAAAGGAAGGACAGTTATGCCAAAGAGATACAAACTCTTGAAGCAAAAGGCCTACTGAAGGAATTTAGAGAAAAAGAAGCGATTAGACAACAGTTGTACAGGGCATCTATGTCGGATGACAAAAGGAAGGTTTATAATGAAAAAACCAAGGAGCGTATGAGAAAGTACCGTGAAAAACTGAAAAATAATGTAAAGAGTTCAAATAGCAATAGGCATGTGTTAACAAGAAAAGAAAAGAAAATGAAGGCTGAAGAACAAACAAAAAAGAGGCTTTATTGGAGAGTAAAACAACAAGAATCAAGAGCTAGACAAACAGACAAAAAAAAGCAGGAAATAAATGAGAAAAGGAAAGCAAATTACGCATTAAAAAACACCTTTAAAGCTATAAGAAGAAACCTGGAAGATGACTTTGACAATGATGTTGTTACAGAAGTTGATACTGTCAATGATACTGTTGCAGAAGACGACATTAAGCAAGAAAATACTGTATTGTCAGGTAAAGAAGATGAACATTTATCAGATGACCGGGACTACAATAGCACTTCCTCTGCAAGAAAAGCAATCCACAGATATAACAATAGATTACCCAAGACACCTCGAAAATGGTTGCGTGTAGTTGGTGGGGTTCTGAAGAGAGCTACTCCAAGAAAGTTAAGACTTTTAAAGACATCAGGCTTAGTGTCAAGTCCAAACTCTAAGATGAAAAATGACTTAAATGAGAGCATTGCAGATGGTGTAAAAGAGCATTTAAGGTGTACAAGAAAGAAGAACACATCTAGGAAAGGCCTTGTTGCTACCATAGTGAAGCATGCAAAGAAAACTTGTACCAATGCGTTTATTAGACATTCACTTGGAATTAAATGGACGAACCTTGTCAAAATGTCATCTGGCGTTGAGGACTCGGAAATAGATAGGAAGAAAAGGTGTGATGCACTCTCTGAAGATGAAGTTTTGAAAATACACGAGTTTTATCAGCAACCTCAGTTCGCAGTAGAGATTCCAGCTAGAAAACTTGTATCAAAAAAAACATTATTGTCAAAATCAGTTTTAACCAGAAACACAAAGGAAATTCATGAAAGTTACCTGAAACAGAAAGACAGTGTGAAGATTGGACTTGACAAATTTAGAAAACTACGTCCAAAACATGTATTGACAGCAAATAAGACTCAGTTAAGACAATGTTTGTGTGAATATTGCACAAATGTGGAGAATAAATTGAAAGTTCTGAATGCGTGCCAGTCTGTTATCAAGTATAAAGATGCAATGGCGATTGTAAATGATTCCTTGTGTCCAAAAGGTCCTGAACAAGAATACAATAAGCTGGAATGCATTGAAAGAAAATGTAAAGAATGTGGTGTTGAAAGCCTAACAGAAAAGATTGCAAATGCATGTAAAGATCATAATACTTTAACATGGGAGCGATGGGAAAATCGTAAAACAATAGTCAAGGGAACTATCAAAACTAAGAAGGACCTAGTTTCCAAGAATGCATCAACTAAGGATTTTATTGAAGAGTTGATCCAGGAAGTAGCATTTTTGTCACAGCACTTGTTTGTTGCCTCCTGGCAATATCATCAATTTAATGAACTGAAAAAGCATCTACAAGCAGACTGGGTACTTCTTGTTGCTGATTTTGCAGAAAACTACAGAACTTTCTACCAAGACGAAATCCAAGCAGCCCACTGGCAATACCAACAAATCACAGTCCATCCAATAGTAGCCTACTATAAGTGTCCGGAAAAACAATGCACAGATACCAGTCTAGTAACTGAGAGCATTGTGTGTATCTCAGATGATTTAACCCATGATGCGAGTGCTGTTCATAAATTCTTTGAAACAGCATTTGAACATTTACAGAAAAGTATTAACATAAAGCATGCAGTACAATTCACTGACGGCTGTAGTGCACAATACAAATCAAAGGAGCCTTTTATGGATCTGAGCTATGCAGATAGTGAATACAATTTCGAAATAGACAGAAATTTCTTTGGATCTCGCCATGGGAAGGGACCCTGCGACGGTTTAGGAGCTGTGACTAAACAAGGGGTTGCAAGAGCAGTGCAGAGAAGGGAAGCTGTAATTAGAAACGCTGAAGAAATGTTTAACTATTGTAAAGACAACATGGAAATAAAAGCCAAAGAAAAAGCATTCTGTTGCCACAAACAAAGGACTTTTTACTTGGTACAAAATGTACCACGCAATCGCCAATCTCGAAGACCAAAAAACTCATGTCCAGGGACAAGACAATTACATTCAGTGAAAGGGATTGAACCAGGGATAATCGCTACCAGGAATCTCTCATGCTTTTGTCAACCATGTTTGACTGGATTAGGACGTTGTAGCAATGATGCCTATGTCTCAGAATGGAGAGAATTCCAGTTTAAGATAGATCAAACTAAATCGACTAAAACAAGAAATAGTACGGAAAACAAGAAACCTGGTGAAAAGAAAAATGGTACTAAGAAAAAAGCTGTTGAAAAGAATAAAGTGAGACCCAAGAGAAAGGGTACAGAAACAGTTTACAAGACCCCAAAAAATACAGATAAAAGAACAGGACCTGAATCTCATAAAGGGGTTAACAAAGATGGTCAGATGAATAGAATTCAATTTTTCAAAGATCTACAGGAAACAATGAAACACTGCAAAACATATGATGAACTTGTTGAATTGTGTATGAGTAGAATTGAAGAATGCAGACTGTACAAGATAGAAGGAAGTCCCAGCAACTTGTACGTGCTAAATGGTAGATTTGAGGTAGATGAACATTCCCTCGAGATTGCACCAGTAGATGTCCCTGGTGTAATGAAAATTCCAGTAAAAGTGAAGGCAGACGGAAATTGTCTTCCAAGGACTGGTAGTGTATTTGTCTTCGGACACGAAAGGTTCCATCAAGAAATAAGAGTTAGAATAGTTATGGAGCTAGTTATTAACCAGAACAGATATCTTGATAACACCTATCTGAAACAATGTACAAATTTGAGAGGTGATCTTGCTAAAAACTATGCTCAATATAGTGATTTTTATGTTCCTGGTATTTGCCTAACAGACATCATTGTGGAAAGGATTTATGAAGAGGAGGCCAAAAGATGCTGTAAAATGGGCGAATACATGGGCATTTGGCAAATTTTTGCGTTGGCAAATATTATCGATCACCAGATAATGTCTGTTTATCCTGAATTTGGGCAAAAATCTGTGAGAGCAGACCTGCATAGATTCATTCCTACTCAACATGCCACGACACATGAAATAGATACCAGCAAAGAAGTGAACTGCCTATTATGGACCAGCACAAGAAGTGATATGAACCGGATCAACTGGGTACCCAATCACTTCACACCATTGCTACCGATAGAGCAGATACAGGAAGAAAAGTAAGAATTATGTTTAAGATGGTAAAAATGCCTTTAAAGAAGTGATAAATACTTTAAGTGTTGTAAAACGAATGGAAAATATAATTAACATAAATTCTTATTTCAATAAAATAGATGCATTTATCAACATAATGGTACATTTACATGATATGCATTTTTTTGTAAATAACCAGCTTTCATAGTAGTATGTTATGTTTATTTTTTTACTTGATCAATACCAACCTATCATTTATTTAACAGTTTTGAATTATCAGAAAGATCTAACTGTGTTGAAAGTGAAAATGATGCATCAGACCCTGCACAGGAACAGAACATCACAGACCATGATGTGAAGGACAACAAAGATAAAACCCTTGACAATGACAAGGTTAGTACATTGAACTTAATATAGTTTTTGCCTTACAGTTCAAAACGAATAATAAGGGGCCTCTGTGGCAGAGTGGTTAAGGTAGATCATCTACTGTTGATCACATGGTCTGTCAACACTGAGATTGCGGGTTCGATTCTCACTGGAGGCAGTGTGTACTCGACTCCAATCTTAATTTGCAAGAATTGCCAGTTTTACTACTGCAGGTTAGGGGTTTTCTCCAGGTCATCCGGCTTCCTCCCCAATTAAACTGGACGCCATGATATAGCTGAAAAAAAAATTTCTGAAAGTGGCGTTAAACACCATCAAACAAACATATAACAATAAATAAAACACAAACATCCCTAAACAAATGAACTGATATGCAGCCTGACTTGTGTATTTGCACTATTTCAGCCCGAGAATGGTGAATCGGACACTCCACAGGAACAGAACATAGAAGACCATGATATGAAGGAAGACAAAATTGAAGACCAAGATGTGAAGGAAGACAGCATTGAAAACCAAGATGTGAAGGAAGACAGCATTGAAAACCAAGATGTGAAGGAAGACAGCATTGAAAACCAAGATGTGAAGGAAGACAGCATTGCAAACCAAGATGTGAAGGAAGACAGCATTGCAAACCAAGATGTGAAGGAAGACAGCATTGAAAACCAAGATGTGAAGGAAGACGGCATTGAAAACCAAGATGTGAAGGAAGATGGCATTGAAGACCAAAATGCGAAGGGAGACAGCATTGAAGACCATGATGTGAAGGATATGAAGAATATGAGGTAATATATCCTGCCCTATACTTCTGATGTTAAGTATTTTGAAAATATCAAACAAATATCATTACATTTTAAAGATAAAAACAATGAATTTTATTTTTTCATTGTCTATTGATTTGTAGGATTAGTATTGGTGAATATGTTTTGGTTACATGCAATAGTGGTAAAAATGAGTACCCTGCAATTGTAAGTGTGACATCAAAAGATGAATTATAGAATAGTTGCCTATATAGAGGACATTGTCATGATATCGTGACTGCACAAGGGAGTGTGGTAATGCCTGAAACATTAATAATGCCCTCGCGTTCGCGAATGCTGTCAAGTATCATGACAATGCCCTCTATTATATTTATTTCATTGAAGAATTAACAAACAGTTTGTGTTGCTTGTGTTTGGTTTTCAAATTCAGTTTTGTATGTTTTTGTTGCTCAATATTTATTTAATCTACAAGTATTGAAAAAATGTAAAATTTATGTTTGGTATGTACGATTTTTTATGCATGAATGAATGTGCAATTCTTTCTTACAATTATAGAAAAAAATGCATTGAGATGTCTTCTATGCATGTACATGTAGTTAATGAGCGCATGTAATGCATGATTTACTAGAGTTTCATATTTAATTACAATGCTTTACGATATCATGATATTTATAATTCTTGTATCACATTTCTGTTTTTCATTTTATTCTAAAAATAATCATGATTGTTACACAATAAATATCCTTTTCTTGTTTTACATACATGTTCATCTTTTTTTTCATTTTGTTCATATAGACATGCTGCTTTCAGTTTTTGTTGTCAGGAGAGTACGATTGATACCCTTTGTAACTTATCAATTAAGATCATTATCATTTATGTTCACTCTTTCTTTTTATTCTTTTAGATTACCGATTTGTATGAGGATCAAGGTTTATGGGCTCAATATTTCAAACAACACCACCAAAATTGGACACTGGAAGAGACAAAATATTTTGTCCCTCGCTGTGACATCATCAAAAGACTTGAACCACCAGACCTCGTTATTTCTGGTGCCTCACGGTTTTCCTACCATTTCAAATTGTAGGACAACATTAAAATATATATTAATAAAGAAGTCTGCTTGTATTAATTTTGTTTCTTGATACTTTAATATGTTTATAAACTAAAAGGAAAGAAACCACATAAATGACAATCATGGTCATTACATAGGTCAATGATTGTAATTTCCGATTAATTCTCAAAGGTGGTCATAATTTGTTTGCAAGTAGAAACAAGGGGACCGAAATACAAAATCGAAAGTCCAGGAACATGTTCAAAACCAGGAAAACAGACAACTATAAAATAAAAAAACATGGAAGAACAAAATTATAACACACAGAAATTTGGACATGTGGAATATATTAATTTAAAATAAATTAATAGTAAAAATACATACAAATATCAACTACATTATAACGTGCAGATAAGGGCGTCCAGGAATATTGAGGAAAATTGAAGAGCATGTTTAGATGTGCTAGTAAATAAAACAATAGACTTGACATGATCCTTATTCTTGTTATGGTTCTGACAGGCACTATTGCTAAGCAGCATTTAGTAATAAAAGAGAGATATGATGTAGCTTTATGAAACCGAGGATCATATTAAGATTTGGTATGAAAAACTCATATTACTCTAAAATTTATTTTAAATCTGCAACAATCGGAGTACAATGCAGGTAAAAAAATACATAAATACATATTATGTATTCTTTTATGTTTTCAAACATCATATTGAAAATAAATCAGTGTTGTGATACATTTTGTCCTTCAAAGAAAGTAGTTCTTCAAAATTTAAGTTTTCGTCAATGTTACATACATCAAACAGCTTTATATTTTGGTACTGATTAACTGTCATCCAATCTAGCAACCTCCAAAAACTGACAAATCATGAAGGGAATTTGTTCCATAATAATATTAACAAGTCGTGATGTTTTTTAATAAAGTTGATACAAGAATTTAATTGTGTATGTTACATTGACGCATATTCTATAAAAAACATATTATCTCCAAAAGTATTGGAAGTAAGCTAAAATGTAATTTGTAGTTTCTGAGAGGTTTCTGTATATTAAGTATACAAACAAAGATAATCATATCATTGTTTGTATTCAGTATGAAATTTAGTCCCAAAATTCCCTTTTTGTCAATGTTACATACTGAATATCAACATTAGTTTGTATGATTTTCCTCCATATAATATTATGCTGTAAAAATGTTTGGCATTTCATGATAAGTGGACAAAATGTGCATCCAAAAATGATATTTGTCTGATTATAAGGCAAGTTATTTTTTTTTCTTTGATTGTCACACTTTTAGTCCCATTACTGAATTCTTGCCCATATATGTCTTGCCTGCAGCGATGATAAGGCGAGACAAAAACCGAGTAATGCTCACTAATTGATACCCTCTGTTTCCCTTATGCCAATGACAAAGTAGATGTTTTTCTAATCTATCATTCCAATCAAAATGGTAAATATCAGGTGCACATTGGCACTATGTGACAAAGATTCCGTATAAGTGTCATCAAATTCCATTCAGTAGTGTAGGAGTTGCACATAAGAGAAAGTGTAACTGGCGGACAGAGAGACAGACACCCCCATCACTATATACCCCACATAGTAGGGGTATAAAGAGAAAAAATCTTAACAGTGTGCTGCAAAAATGTCAAAAAATGCCTCACTGTGTGTAGGACCTTTCATTGATACCACTCTTGTTTTATAGGTACCACAAGAAGCAATTTGTTGTGTTGGTATTCTGTACTTACGCAGCTGTTTTTCCATCCTGTGTTCTAACCATTAGTAATCTCTCTATCGTGTGTGCAGCATAGCTATGGACCACTAGACTTGAGGCTTTCAAAAATCTTATCAAACATGGTAGACTGGCTATTAAAGCTTCTTTTGGCAACTACAAAACAAATGATATTATTAATTCAATACATATTTTTATAGAAGGGTGTTACACAAAGCCTCTGAGTGACTGTATGTTGTTAAATATTAAGTAGTCCATGTAACAATGAGAACTGGAATTTTTCACATGGGGATAATTTTCATTTCAGTTTCTTGATCCATGTATGAGTGAAAATTACCCTCAGGCAAAGAATTTTGACATAAAGCAAACAAAATCTGACTACATCAATAAATTTCAACACCATGAAATAAGTCTTGACGAGCAAATCAAGTAAAATAACCACTAACGAATATAACCTAATTCTCAGTAACAGTTTACAGCTAGAAAAGTAAAACACTATTTCTTCCAAGTACTTTTAAGATAGAGCTATTTAATATTGTGTTCAAAAGGCATAACCTATTAGTATGGACAGGCACATGATCAATAACTACCTTAACCTCTCTGCAACTGTGGCTCTATTACACTAATAACTAGAGGCTCCCAGGAGCCTGTAATCGCTCAACTGGAATCCAAATGACTTCAACAATATTTAAATTTTTGAAATTAACAGTTTTAACGTAAATCGACATTAAGTCGTCAGTTCTTGAATTAATTGTATCTTTTTAACTAGATGATGACATTTAGGCATACACGTTTGTATTGCAAAACACGAAAAAACATTTGTCCTCCAAATGACACATCCTTCGGAATTCTAGATGTTTATCTTATATGATTAAATAAACGAAAATAGACAGAAGGGTTGTTCTGACGGCTCCAGGACACCACTGTCTGAAAGTCGTCATCTAGTCGGATGTAATGTCGTCAACTTATTTTATCATACCCCAGTACACCCTGTCTGCAGCGAGACTCGAAACCACAACCACGGTGATGAAAGGCAAAGTCATTAGTTGTGACTAACTCCTTTAACCACTCGGCCACCAATGCCCGTCATGGGATATAAACATTATACAAGATTGCAATAGAATAGATATGTTAAACCTTTCAACAATCTACACGAATGTGGCTAGGAATGGCAAATTGATCAATATGGGTGTAATGTTCGCTTAATACATGTTGTGACTTCAAATTCCATATCAAATCAACATGATGAACTAATGCAGAATTTATTCTTATGTTAATAACTGCCCTTAAGTCGTCAATCACTTTCAATGCCCTTCACATCAATAAATACACACGATAGAGTGGAAATAATCGTTTGGTCATTACATATTACACTTATGATACATGGTACATATCAATGGATTAATTCCCTTAGCTCGATTAGTTCCTAAGTGCATATCGCCAGTGCATGGTATTATCAAACATATCATCGCCAGGAGAGAAAAAAGACATAGTTTTCCTGGTTTTTTCAACAAACACTAGAATCTTATAATAAGATTATTTCACAAATAGTGCAAGGAATTACTTTTAGGGAAAAATGTTTCTGCTTTAACATGGACCGTCTCCTAACTTTGTCGAAGCAATAAACGAGAATCTTGCGATAAAGAAATCCGAAGACTTTAAGACTGTGACGACCTAATGTCGATTTACATTAGTCTAGTTGTTATAGCTTTTAAGTTACTGTGCAAAAACTAAACATTTCTTCAAAAATTTTAGTTAAATACAATAACTCCTATAAGGTGCCAACAGACAATTTCTGAAAATTGAATGGTTTGTCCTTTAGGGTACTTAAGAAATTCACAGTTTTACTCTACCAGTAGGTGTGTTATAGACTAATTTATAATTCAAAAACTATTCATTTGCCCAAATTCATAATGAAAGGGCAATAACTCCTATAAAGAGTCATATTGCAATCTGGACTAAGCAATCATTTGTAGGGCTTCTATTGCTGATCAATTGTGCAATTTACAGTTTCAATCTAGCAGCTATAGTTTTCAAGTTACAGGACAAAATGGAAAATTTCATAACAAAATTGTCATTTAAGGGCAATAACCCCTATAAGGAATCATCTGACAATTTCAGACCAATTAAGTGAATTGTAGGGCTTTTATTGCTGATCATTTTTGCAATTTATAATTTCACTCTAGCTGTTATGGTTTTTAAGTTACAGGACAAACAGAAAATTTCATAAAAATTGCAATTTAAGGGCAATAACTCCTATAAGGAGTCATCTGACAATTTCAGCTATTAACAGTTTCATTCTAGCTGTTACAGTTTTTAAGTTACAGGACAAAAACAGAAAATTTCATAAAAAATTGTCATTTATGGGCAATAACTAATTTAAGGAGTTGTCTGACAATTTCAGACCAATCAAGTGAATTGTAGGGCCTTTATTGCTGATCATTTGTGCAATTTACAGGTTCAATCTAGCTGCTATAGTTTTCAAGTTACAGAACAAAAACGGAAAATTTAATAAAAAATTGCAATTTAAGGGCAATTACTCCTATAAGGAGTCATCTGACAATTTCAGACTTTATAGTAATTTGTAGGGCTTGTATTGCTGATCATGTTTGCTATTTACAGTTTTACTCTAGCTGTTATAGTTTTAAAGTTACAGGACAAAAACTGAAAATTTCATAAAAAATTGCCATTTAAGGGCAATAACTCATATAAGGAGTCATCTGACAATTTCAGACCAATCAAGTGAATTGTAGGGCTTTTATTGCTGATCATTTTTGCCTTTTACAGTTTCACTCTACCTCATATAGTTTTCAGGTTATATTGTAAATACCAAAAATTTTGTCAAAAATCGTCAATAAAGGGCAATAACTCCTACAAGAAGCCAACAGACAACTTCACACTAATAGCAACTATTGTATACCTTAATGTGCTAATCAATTTGAAGTAACGGTTTTCTCCATAGCTATTATAATTTTTGAGATAATGATCAAAAACCTGTGTTGACCCCATGTTCTATTTTTAGTAACAGCGGCCATATTTGTCTGTTGATCAACACCCTGGGTACAAACTTGAAACTAGGAACCCTAAGGATGATTGTGGCCAAGTTTGAAAAAAATTGGCCCAGTGGTTTCAGAGAAGATTTTTGAAAAAGTTAACGACGGAAGCCAAGTGATGGCAAAAGCTCACATGGACCTTCAGTCCAGGTGAGCTAAAAAATGTGACACCATAGCCACAAAACACCACACCTTAAAGTAAGCAGAGAACAACATTAAGAACCATCTTTCACTTGATGATTATTAATTTAGGAAGCTCATCATAGCAGACTGTGATATGTTGTGTATCATCATATCAACAGTCACTATGACAAGCAGCCATAATCTTGGCACAACCATATCCAATCCAGAGGTTTACATTATATTTACAAAAGTATAAAGGGTGTTAAACAACAACCAATCATTTAAATTACATCAACATTGTAACAGATTACATACAAACCTGACTTCTAAAAACCATTAGAAACTTAATAGCATCTGCTTTTAGTATGGGATAGGTGTCTACTGTAAATAAAAATAGTATATATTAAACTATATGCATTTTATAAAGTACTTATTCATGACCACTAATTAATAATAAAAATTCCTGTTATATTATATATATGCAGGAAAAAAAATGTATTCAAATAAATTTGTTTTAGTTGGGTGTTACCTTCAATTCAGTTATACCCTGACACCCATTTGTTATGGGGAGGTAACCAGAGTACCGGGTAAGAAAACCTTAACACTCTGCAGGAAAACTGGCAATCCTTGTCAATTAGTTTTGGAGTTGAGCACACATATGACCAAATTCCAGATCTAACTTACAGGCACCAAAGTTTAAACACCAGTGATAGATAGTAGGTGGCTTAACTTTCTAGACCAATAGGCTAAAAAGGCCTCCAATGATAAACTTAGCCTTCTTGGCGAATACTCTATATATAGATGAAATAATCAGAAACCAGGTACAAAGATGAATCTTTGTTTCCATACTATGCTATTCTGCATTTGAATGCAATATATAACATCATTTGGTGGCAACCTGGTTAAGCACTGCTTGTAAGAGTGCTCCACCAAGTGTAATGAAAAGAAAATCGTGTGAGCTGAAAATTAGTGTCCGACTAAGCAACCAGTTAATTCACACCCTTGGTTTCTTTTAAAATACAAAGAAGAACAAGAATTTGTCCAATCTTTTCTTCTTCTTTCTTTGGTATGTCGATGGTACAAAATGTCTTAAATTATAGGAAATGTTTGATAATAAAGCTTATGAAAATGCACTAAAATGTATTGACCACAGAATCACATCGCTGGTGTCAATAAAAGATAAAAAAAATCATGAATATGGTGCAATTCCTTACTGTGACGTGTCAAAACTCCACTTTTTATACGTCTCTTGTACAACAGGAAATCACTCTCTTGATTGTCTTTTCATTCCATTTATTGGTACATGAGCGTGTTTACGGGACATAAACAAATACATTTCTAAAACAGTTCACCTAATTACATGCAGAACTGAATTATTTATCATTCAGTACAAAACAACTGAATATTTGCTGTGAAACAAAACAACTGAATATTTGCTGTGAAACTAACCAATTCTTTAAAGTAAAATAAATACAAACCATCAGGCATCTGTAAATCGGGCACAACCTGTGATGTGAAGAAATCCGCAGTGTTTACTAAACCACTGGTTGTTGTTATACCATGCTACAATAATAATGTTACGATATTACTGATAGTAAAGGCTCCTAATGAATTTTACTATAACAATAATGTTAAGATATACTGCCAATATTACTGACCGCAAATGCTCCTAATAAATTCTAATGTGTCTCCTTTTCTTTCTGAAATGACCTTTGCACAATGCAATATTTGGGTTCTTCAACGAAAATGATTTTGTAACACAATCATAAAATGTGATGAATTTTAAAGATTAATTGTAACATTGGTAGTCCTGTAGTATATTAATTCTTTCATCACAAATGTCAGATTTTTAGATTTAAAGTAACATTGGTAGTTGTAGTGGGCCCAAAAATAAATCAATCTAATGATATTTGTTTCTTTTAATATGCCAATACAACCAAATACAAAACTCCACAGGTAGGTTTAAGTTTGCAAAAGTCTGAACTACATTATAACATTAACAAAATTTAAGTAAATAATTATCATATTAAAATACTTGGTACTAAATAATATTCTGTATTGTTTACTAATTAAAAGTAAAAACAAAAACAGAGGGGTCTTAGCCTGAACATATGAGCCATATTTGTAGGTGTTATCATTTACTTTTGTCTTGCATGTGTTTTATGTTTTTCTAACCGGTATTTAAATTTGACTAAAAATAGCGAAAATATTGCTAGGAACCTTATAAATAAAGCTTGAACTATGAATTATCTATGCTTTATGTTAGCACTAGTTTATATAAAATGTACATGTATGTATAATGACAAAATAAACTAGAGTAAAAAAAACTGTGCTCACCATTGATAACCCCCCCCCCCCCCCCCCCCCCCCCCCCCCCGCTTCATGATTTCTTCACAAAATGTACATGTTCTTAATTATGATCTTGAAACTTAATCTAGTGTAGGAAGAGTTGCAGATAAAAGATGGGAACTCCCACCCCTCCCCCACCTCAAAGAATAGCAATGTCCATTTTTCCTATAGGAAAACCCAAATATCATTCCGATCAAAATGTTAAATATCAGGTGCACAATAGTGCTTTGTGACAAAGATTCTGTTTAAGTTTCATTAAATTCAATTAAGCGAGGAAGAGTTGCACATAAGAGATGGTAATCCCCTTATGTCAACGACAATGTCCATGTTATTCTATGGGAAACCCCAAATATCATTCTGATCAAAATGTTAAATATCTCCTGCACAATGGCACTATGTGACAAGGATTCTATGTACGTTACAACCAATTCCATTCAGTGGTGTAGGAGGAGTTGAACATAAGAGATGGTTATTCCCTTAGGTCAATGACAAAGTCCATGTTTTTCAATGGGAAACCCCAAATATTATTCCGATCAAAATGCTAAATATCTCCTGCACAATGGCACTATGTGACATGGATTCTGTGTAAGTTTCATCAAATTCCATTCAGTGGTGTAGGAGGAGTTGCACATAAGAGATGGGTATCCCTTTATGTCAATGACAGTCCATGTT
The DNA here is from genome assembly GCA_944474755.1 of Limnoperna fortunei. NCBI lineage: Eukaryota > Metazoa > Mollusca > Bivalvia > Mytilida > Modiolidae > Limnoperna > Limnoperna fortunei. Next base: position 88,550,954 of record OX104111.1, read on the forward strand.
TTTCTATGGGAAACCCCAAATATCATTCTAAACAAAATGTTAAATATCTCCTGCACAATGGCACTATGCAACAAGGATTCTATGTAAGTTACAACAAATTCCATTCAGTGGTGTAGGAGGAGTTGCACATAAGAGATGGGTATCCCCTTAGGTCAATGCCAGTCCATGTTTTCTATGGGAAATCCGCAATATTATTCCGATCAAAATGCTAAATATCTCCTGTACAATGGCACTATGTGACAAGGATTCTGTGCAAGTTTCATAAAATTCCATTCAGTGGTGTAGGAGGAGTTGCACATAAGAGATGGGTATCCCCTTAGGTCAACGACAAAGTCCATGTTTTTCTTTGGGAAACCCCAAATATCATTCCGATCAAAATGTTAAATATCTCCTGCACAACGGCACTACGTGACAAGGATTCTGTGTAAGTTTCATTAAATTCCATTAAGTGGTGTAGGAGGAGTTGCAAATAAGAGAAAGTGTAACGGATAGACGGAGGGACACCCCATCACTATATACCCCCCATTAAGCGGGGGATTATAATAATCAACTTCTAAAGGTCATAATCGGACGTCATCTAAATAATACATTTTACACAATAAATACCAAGCTGCTGGTAATATTATGCAAAATACAAACATATAAACTACTAAAACCAGACGGGTATAGACTACTTACTCTATGGGGACCATGAGTTTTCTAAAATAGATATGTGAGTGTGTCATAGTCATGCCATTTCAAAAACAAAACACAGGGGAAGATCTGGTCTTAGGGGACAGAAACTTACAATTGTGA